>CM053590.1:168288570-168314082 GCA_028646515.1 Pseudochirops corinnae | reverse complement strand
ATGTATGTATATATAAAAAAAATATTCTTTCACTCATTCACAAACATGTAATAAATGCTGACTAAACAAATTCTATCCCAAACATTTGAGTAAATTTTAAAGTATATATGACGTAGAGTCGTTGCTCTGATGGAACTTACAGTCTTGTAAGCAGACCTTAATTGTGAAGAGATAAATAGAAGCATAGGCGGGGTAATACCTTGGAAAGCCATGAAATAATGTAGAATCTTATTGCCTCAAGACTTACTTTTTTTTTTATTCCTTTCCTCTCCCCCAAATGCTACATAGCACATGCAAGTAAAATTAATTGCGAAATCCCTTGGTGAGATGTCTCAATTGTCCTCCTCCCCACCCCCACTTCACATTGGTTCAAAGCATATGAGCAAAGGGATGAGATACTAGAGATGGGGTTCTTTCATGGAACTATTGGGAAATTTCCAGGTAGAGATTTCTTCTTGGGTGAAAGAAAGGATTTAACTCTCCTCCCCCTCCTCATTGGCCATGGCTTCTTGCATCAGAATGAGAAACACCCAGTTTGAGAACTCATTGGTTGAAGAGAGCTTGACAATATAATAAAGCTACAACTGATGCAGTAAAGGTATAAACTTCATTTAGACAAGGATACAGAAAAGCAGTCACTTGAGGTCAGAAGTACCTTCCTCATATTGGAAAAGAGATCTACACTCTTGTAATCAAGCCACAAACTCAAGGTTGAGTACCTCTAAGAACCCACCTGAACAATTCATTCAACAGAGATGCTGTATGCATGGAATGCTACATGGAGACTCTATTGAGAAAGAAAGGATGCACAGACCCTCTACTAGGAATCGTAAGTGACCTTTGCTACATATAACTCATATGTCTGATTCACTGCTTCATCACTCTATGTTTTTTCCCCCCTCTCTTTCCACAGGCACTATTCAGAACAGTGGGAGTCAGTGCAAGATTAATTGGAGCAAAAGTTTTGTAGTAACTATTTTAACTATATAATTATAGGAAATGCCTTGACCAAAAACTAAGTTTGCCTACTGTCTGTTTGTTACTTAGAAAAGACTCAGCTGAAGAGTTTTTCAATTTTTAGCTTTAAGAGGGGACAACCATGTGACTAGCTCATAAACCCAATTTAGAAGTGAAATTCTGAGAACTCAATATACAAGTAGATGTGTAAATTTGGTGGTTGCTGCATAATAAAACAGTTTTTGCTTTATTTTAGTCAAGTCAGAGAGACATTGCATTCTCAGCTGTATGAAATGCTTCCTGACCCTTATCAGCCTTCTTGCTTTGAGGTTCATTAGACTGATGAAATGGATACATTTTTTTTCATTTGTTCAGTTTAAATTTGAAAAAAGGATTTAAGGTGTTTATTTTCCACACTAACAATATATATTACAAAAAATATCTTTATTCATGAAATACAGTAAAACTAGACAGAATTTCACTTTCATGAAAAGAAACTTTAAAAAATTATGTGAAAGCAGATCTCTTTTAGGATTTGGACATCAGGTTTTTAGCATGGTAATTTTCATGAAATAACTGAATGCAATGGTAATAATGAATAAATATTTAATGTTCTCTTTTTCCAGATTTCTTACTCTATAAAACGATTTCTACAATATTCTGTCACAATGACCTCATACTACAATAATTTCTACTTAAGTTCTTTAGTGACAGGACAACAGCATATTACTCTTTTCATTTATATCTATCAAGTAAAACACAGCAAGCACTTAAGAATTCTTCTTTTTGACTCATCATCTGCCTGTCTTCAGTCTCTGTTGAAGAACATTTTAGGATGTATTTTTTCCTTCTTTCCACCCTCTAATCTCTTCACATTTTACAAGTGCTAAAATATGAGATATCAAATTTTGAAGTTTTTCATATATTTTCTATGAAATTAATTTAATATTTTCATCTGCTCTGTGATGTAAGTATAAGATTATCTAATTTTTCAATACATCTGGGCAATTAGCTGCTGTATGGATAGCTAAGCCTTTATTATCTATCACTAAGTAGGCTTTATTTGATTTTGGATCTCAATGTGGACTTATAATTGCTTGTCAGAAACCTCAATTGACTCTTAGAATCTATGCCTACACTTGATATATTTGTTTTTAAGCTCCTTCCTGGCCCTTCATGAGAGCTACAGTAATTGAACTATTATTGAAAGTCATCATAGCATACATTTTTTTCTATTCAGGTAGATAAACTAATTCGAGTGAGATAATGACTTGTTTGATTTTTTCCTCTTAACTCACTACTGTAAATATGACTTATTTCTAAGATTTAGATATCTTCAGTACTAATCTGAAATATAATAAAATGCAATTGTTAGGGTGGCTCTTAATGGCACCTTGTAACAATCTCTTCCATCACACACACACACACACACACACACACACACACAAACATGCACACATGCGCTTGTGCACAGACACAGTCCTCTCAATGATTTGAGAAAAATAAGTTTGTAACAGTTTCTGTCAATCCCAGTAATAAGAACAAATGTTATATTAATTTTTGTTCATTTTAAAGGAAATTATATAATTTGGGCCTTGATGTAAAATGCTTAAGAAAGAAATTTGTTTTTTGGAATTTCAGTTGTCTTTTGGAAAAGTTATTTTTCTACATATAAAGAAAAATCTGCAATTCTTATGTATCACATTATCTGTACTTCCTCTCCCACTCCACAGCCATAGGTAGTCTAGGTCTCTAGTGGGAGATTTTCTTGTATCATTCTCATTTCTCTTCCAAATTTTTCCTCTACTTCTCTTACTTAATTTTCAAAATCCTTTTTATTTTTTGGAGGGCAATTGGGGTTAAGTGACTTGCCCAAGGTCACACAGCTAATTTTTGTGTTATGTGTCTGAGGCTGGATTTGAACTCAGGTACTTCTGACTGCAGGACTGGTGCTCTATTCACTGCGCCACCCACCTGCCCCCCAAAATCCTTCTTGAACTACTCCATGGTCGGCAACCAATTCATATTTTTCTTGGAGGCTTTTGATGCAGGAGTTTTGACTGTTGTCTTCTGGTTCTATTTTTGATCCTCATTGTCACCAAAAAAAAAAAAAAAAGATTCTACAGTCTGATTCCTTTTTCCCTCTCTCTCTCTTTCTTTTTATTTTGCCAGTCAAATACTTGACTTTTAAGCTCTTTGCCAAAGTAGAATTCTGCTTCCAGAGTGAAGAGTGCTATGCTCCAAATTTCTAGGGTGTTGCACAGCTGTTGTCATAGTTTCTTGTAGGCACCTGCCTCAGAACTGTGAAGAGGACTGCCTCTTCATAAACTCAACAAGCTCTACCATGGTAGTGCTCCTCACTCCATAACAGCCACTCAAGACTGTGACCCAAATTAAAGCAAGGGAATCCTGACTCTACTCCAGCAGAGAGATTTCTGCAATTTCCATCAGATCAGTCCCTTGGTACCCCCATCATCTGCAGACTTGGAGCTCTGGAAGCTGCCACCAAGGCAACAGCTGCAACCACCACCACTTCCACCACCCCAGGTACAGGGGCCAGACAACACTCTTCTCTCTCCTAGTTCCAACAGAGTTTCCCCACTGATCTTTATTTCCTTTTTGGCATTTATGGGTTGAGAAGTCTGGAAACTGCCACATCTGCCAGTGATTCAATCTCCTGAGGTCTGCTCTGGCCAGTCTGTGCTGCAGGTCTATTCTGGCACAGCCCATGTGGGCCTGCACTCTGCTCCCAGCCTGGTGTGATAGACTCATCCTCTAGATATGCCTGGTCATCCTTAACTGGAGATATATTTCACTCTGTGGGTTCTGTAGCTCTAAAATTTGTTTAGTCATTTTTATAGATATTTGAGGTAATTGGGGATGAGCTCAAGTAAGTTCCTATTTTTACTCCACCATTTTGGCCCTGCCCCCAAAAGTTTTGATGACTATGACTTAGTATCATAATAAGAAATTTTCTATCCCTCTTTCATCTTAATTATTGAATTAAGAATATCTTTCCTTTGAAATCCTTGTCTTTTGATTGTCAGAATAAATTTTACCATTTTTTTTTCTGTAAAGTTACTTTGTTGGATTGATCAACATGTCACTAAATCCAGTAATTTAAGAATGGTCTTCAATTTTTATTACATTTTAATGTCCCAGTTATAATAAAAAAACAATTATTTATACTTTTGTTTAAATAAAGAATAATTATACAGGACTTGAGTGTTCTTTGCTACGTTTAACTCCCAGATAATGTACAAATTTGATTGTGATTTTGGATACAATTTTTCAGCTCATTACTCATAGGTAGGTTTTGTTAATAATATAAAGAATGATGGTATTATTTTTTAATCTAACTTAATTATTCTGAAGCAGTCGTTTCTATGCATTTTTCGTCAATACTCTGGGATTCTTTAACTAAATCATGGTATCATCTGTAGATATTTTTTTTCTTGTATATGCTTATTCTTTCTTTTTTTATGCTATATCTAATATTTCCAACAATATATCAAAATATAATAATGGCAGTGGATATCCTCAATTATCCTCTGATTTTGAGGTAAACATTTGAATATTTACTAATTTGATATAATGTTTTCAGTTGATATAAATAAGGATTTTTATCATAATACAGAAACACATTCTTATTCCCTTTAATGTTAGTATTTTGAATGTAAGTGGCAATGATGTTTTGATAGAAAACTTTTGAGTTTCATGTGATTTGATCCTATGATATTATTTTTATTAATACAATGTATTGATGGTGATGAAAATTTTCCTGATGTTAAACCATTTATGGAATAAATTCAGCCCCGTTTTAGCAAATTCTTGTAGAAAAAAAATGTTACTTTATTTTTTTTTTATTACATCTTAGCCAATATTATTGCATCAATATTGAATACTGGTACCAGTCTATATTTTTCTCTCATTTTTCCTAGTATCCTTCACACCCTGGTTTGTGTATCTGTACTTATTTGTTAAATATGTACATCTATATACAAGGTGACCAGTGCAGTGTCTACTTTACACTTGCATTTATATACTTCACATTTGCATTTACATTATAAATGTATATTTTCCTATGCATTTATAAAATTTATAAATTATTTCACTATAGTTGCATCTTGATCAAGCTTTCCATTTTCTTTTTTTAAAATTAACTTTTGGGTTTATTTTAGTTTACAACATTCATTTCCACAAGATTTTGAGTTACAAATTTTCTCTCTGTCTTTCTACTACTTACCACCCCAAAACAGTGATCCCACTAAATACTCCCTCCCCCAATCTGCTCTCTCCTATATCCTCCCCCAGGTGCCTTCTGACTTTCTGGTAGGGCAAGATGAATCTCCATAACCCCAGTGCCTGTATATCTTATTTCCCAGCTGCATGTAAATAACAATAATGATAATGATAATGATAATAATAATAATAATATTATAAAAAACATTTTATTTTAAAACTTTACATTCCATATTCTTTCCCTTCCTCCCTCATCTCCCACTCATACCAGGAAGAGAAGCAATTCAATTTAGGTTGTACATGCGTAGTTACACAAAACATTTCCATAGTGGATATATTGGGAAAGACTGACTATATTTCTTTCTATCCTATCTTCCCACACACACTTGTTCTATTCTTCACTTTGTCTCTGGCCCTTTACAGAAGTGTGTGCTTCTAACTACTCTCCACCACAACCTGCCCTCCCCTCCATCATCCCTGCTCTAATCCCCTTCCCCACTACTCTCCTTAAGGACAAGGTACCAAATTCAGAGTGTATGTCATTCCCTCCCTAAGCCAAATTCAATGAGAGTAAGGTTGACCCTTTCCTTTTAGCCTTCCTGTTCTTCCCCTCCATTGTAACAATTATCCCTTGCCTCTTCTATATGACAAAATTTATCCCAATCTTTCTCTCCCCATCTCTTCTCATTATAGTCCTCTCTTACCTCTCACTTTCACCTTTTAAATATCATTGCTTCCTATTCAGTTGATCTTGTGCCATCTATCTACGTATATCTGTACACATATATACATTCTCATGTGTATTCATAAGCATATATACCCTTTCTCATACTGAGAAAAGTTCATAAAATTATCGTTTTTTTCCACGTAGGCATGTAAATAGTTTGATTTTGATAAGTTCCTTATGATTCCTTTTCCCTCTTTACCTTCTCATGCATCTCTTGCTTATTGTATTTGAATGTCACATTTTCTATTCAATTATGGTTGTTTCATCAAGAATGCTTGAAATCCTCCACCTCTTTGAATGACCATATTTTCCCCTGAAACATTGTATGCAGTTTTGCTGGGTAGGTGATTCTTGGTTTTTATTCTAGCTCCTTTGATCTGTGGAATATCATATTCCAAGCCCTTTGATCCCTTAATGTAGAAGCTTCTGATTGTGTTTCCACACTATTCAAATTGTTTCTTCTTGACTGCTTACAATATTTTCTCCTTAGTCTGGGAACTCTGGAACCTGGCTATAATATTCCTAGGAATTTTCTTTTTGGATCTTTTTCCAAGAGATGATTGGTGAATTCTTTCAATTTCTATTTTGACTTCTGGTTCTAAAATATAAGGGTAATTTTCCTTGAGAATTTCTTGAAGGATGAATTCTAAGTTCTTTTTTCTGATCATGTCTTTCAGGTAGTCTAATAATTTTTAAATTGTCTCTTCTGGAACTATTTTCTAGGTCAGTGTTCTTTTTCCAATGAGATATTTCACATTGCGTTCTATTTTTTCATTTGTTTAGATATGTTTAATAGTGTCTTGGTTTCTCATAAAGTCATTCTCTTCCATTTGCTTCACTCTAATTCTAAAGGAATTATTCTCTTCAGTGAGCTTTTGAAATTCTTTTTCCAACTGGCAAATTCAACTTTTTAGGGCATTCTTTTCCTCATTGGCTTTTTGGGCCTCTTTTGCCATTTGAGTTAGTCTATTCTATAAAGTGTTGTTTTCTTCAGTCAGGTTGTTGACTCAATTTTCATGAATTTCTTGCATCGTTCTCATTTCTCTTCCCATCTTTTCCTCCACTTCTCTTACTTGATTTTCAAAATCCTTTTTGAACTCTTCCATGGACTGTAACCGGTTTATATTTTTCTTGGAAGCTTTTGATGTAGGAGTTTTGACTTTGTTGTCTTCCTTTCATTTCATCCTTTGATGCTTTTTGTCCCCCAAAAAGGAATCTAAAGTTGGATGGCTGTGCTTGCTTTGTTTCCTTTGCTTGCTTATTTTGCCAGTCAATTACTTCACTTTTGAGTTCTTTGGCAGAGTAGAACTCTGCTTCCAGAGGGGTGAGCTTTGTCCCAAATTGCTGGGGTTTTTGTAGGTTTTGGAGCTATTAGGAGGGTGCCATCTCTACAGCTCCCAGCAGCTTTGGCTCACTGGTCACACACCTAAGGACCATCACCCAAGACATTTATCCTGATCCAGGCGGGTTAACGCAACAGTGCTTAGCCTCTGAATTGTCACTTGCTCCCCCTGCCCTACAATTTGCTGGCCAGGACCTTTGAAGCAGCTATGTGGAGGTGGCTGCAGGGCTGCCTCATCTTTGCAGGTTCTCACTTCAGGGGCCAAAGCCAGACTACACCCCTTTCCCCCAGATTTAGCAGGGTTCCACTGATCTTTTCTTTCTATTTGCCATTTATGGTTTGATAATTCTGGAAACCACCATAGCTGAGGTTGATCCACTTTCCTGAATGTTCTAGCTGTGGTTTGTCTGGGCCACCTTGGGGCTAAAACCTTGGGTTCATAGTGGGGTTGTGCTCAGCTCCCAGCACGCTTGGATGGACCCTTCCTGTCTGCCTGCTGAGCTGCCTTCTGACGGAGATTTGTTTCTCTCTGTCACTTTCTGGATACTGTAGTTCTAAAAATTTTTTAGAGTCATATTTTATAGGTATTTGAGGTGGTTATGGGGGGAACAATGGAGTTTTCTTGCTTCTATGCCTTCACCTTGACTCCATCCCCTTGCTTTCCATTTTCATTACCACATTTAGCAAATTATTTATGGTTTGTTCAATTTACATTTCAAAAATCATATTGATAAGAATCTGAATGTATTATTTGGCAATCAAGGTTATTTAATACTTTAGAAATATGCATCCTTTTGAATTATGTTTTCAGTTTCTTTATTAGTAGATACAACAAGTTTTGTTTTCTTTACTTTATTTAGTTTTTCCAAGCTTCTCCTTATGTACATTAAATTTTTTTTTCTTGATACTTTCTGTCTCTCTCCCTGCCCCTCCTTCCCAGATTTTCCTAGTGTTCTAAAGAGCTTATCTCACAGCCATTGATTTTCTTCAGTTAATCTGACACTGTATGCACTAAGGCAGATCTATCTGTGTATCTATCTTTCAATAATCTGATTATGATTATTGTGTTATGACATTCAAGAATACTAGATATTTGGTACATGGCCTCCTTCCTCAATTTTTGTGATATATTTATTTATGCTACATATTATTTCTCTATAAAATTATCTGGATAAAATAATCTGCCTCCTCTTTATGGATACATTAAAGTTACATCTATATTAATAGACATAAATCATCAAAGAATAAGAAAATTATGGTCAAGTCATGCTTTGCTCTGATTAGACTTCCCCCCCCCGAGATATAGTTTTTAATTATGGATACCACATTTGAGAATAGATATTTTGTTAGTAATTGATAAGAAACACAGTGTCTAGAAGATTTCCAAAATGTTGACAATATTTAAATTCATGCCATATGTGTGTATACAAACACACATATACACAAACACACACAGAAACATATATGTATATATATATAATATACACACACACACATATATACATAGATACATGCACAAATATACACATACCCACACATACACAAACTATTTGAGGAAAAAGGAGATGCTTAATCTTACAAAAATAACATGAAAGAGGAATATGTAATTTTTCATGAGGGTCCTAAAAATGGAAAATATGTGCCTGCCACATTCATATTAAGAATTTGGTAAAATAATCCAGTAACATTGAAGATCTTTTTTCTTTCAAGTGAAGAGACATCTTGCCATGAATTCCCCATCTTGTATTTGGGAAAATTTTGACATATATGCAAATCTTTAAATTTGTTCCTACAGAATTTAATCTTATTTTCTCAGCCCAATCTTTCAATATATAATGATATTTTTGAATCATGATTCTGAAAGAAATATACTAGCTATCTGTTAAGCCTTGTGTTGTTGGCATATTTGATGAGCATCCTTATCTCTATCATTATTCATGTTATTGATTAAAAATTATTCAACAGTGGGATCTGGAGTTTTGGAAGGAAGAGAGAAAAGAGCTAAGATTCACCAAGTTATGCCATTAAATTGCTAAAAGTACAAGAGAATGAAATACAATGAAGAAAAACAAAGAGAATCAGTTAAAAAATTTCCATCCATTCTAGAACCCCATAAAATGATTTTGATAACCTACAGAAACCTTGAATGGAAGAAATTAGCCTAGACATATGACAGAAGGTGTGAAAAACCCTGGTTGCACTAGTACAGCTCTGTGTATTTGATGGGGTAAAAAGCCTTAAAGAACACCCAGCATGAAAAATCTCTAGAGCCCCAATGCAAAAGGAGAAAGACCTCATATTATACTAAGTCGAAAGATACTCCAGTGTCCAACAGTAGCAAATATATGTATGTATGTATGTATATATGTATGTATGTATGTATACCAGCAGTTTAGTAATGCTGAATTCCTTGCATAGCAGATGAAAGGTCCAAAGGAGGATGCAGGAAATTCCCGCTCATCATAGCATTCAGAAAGCATGGACCATTATCATAGCAGGAAAGAAGGCCAAACAATTCCTAAAGAAGGTAAGACCTCATTTCAACCATCATATTTAGGACCAGTTCGTATGGAAAAATGAAAGGTCAAAAATCTCAAGGGAAATAATGAAACAAAGTCAGAGGGAAAGGCACCCTGCGGTATTATATTACTATTGAATGTATTCTTACACCACATATTTAGATAAAATTCAATGGAAACATGATACACACATGAAAGGGTGCATCACAAACAAATTAGAAGACCAATGAAGAAAATACTGTCCAAATCCATAGACAGAAGACATGATGACCAAATAATAGATTGGGCAACAAAAGGCAAAATGAGCAATTTATACACACATATACACATATGTGTATATTAAAATGGAACAAAATATTGTCACTTAGGTTACAAAGAAAATAGCTAACTAGGGAAAATTGTCAAGTGTCTCTGATAAAGGTTTCAAAGATGTATAAGGAATTGATTCAAATTTATAATAAATAGCCATTGTCTAATAGATAGGCAAAAGATATGAACAGGCACTTTTCAAAGAGATTAGTTTAAGTTTTCAACAACCACATAAAATGCTACAAAAAACCAAACAAGAGAATTACACTATAAAGCAACTCGTGCCAAGCAATATCATAAGATTGACAAAGATCACACAAAAACAGGAAAATGACAAATGTTGGATGAACTTAGGGTAAATAGTAATACTAAACAACTGTTGGTGGAGGGGTGTGAATTATTTCAGCTCTTCTACAAATCAATTTTGAATTATGCCCTTAAAATCATTAAGCAGTGCCTGCCCTTTGATTGAGTGATGTCACTACAGACACACATCCAAAAACGATGAAAGGAAGAGGAAAGGGACCCATAGGAACACAAAATTTTATAGAATCTCTTTCACAGTAACAAGATAGCCCTGGACATTAAAAGGGTTTCACTCTATTTGTGCATGATTAAACAATGTATGGGGTATGAATATAATGTAATATTATTGTAAAAAAATAATAATTAAATAAACAGCTTTACGTAAAATTTAGAGCTGTATGTACTAATATAGGATGAAGTGAGCAGAATCATTAAAGGAATTTACAAAATAACATTATTATAAAATGGTTAATGACATGAAAATTCATCCTTCAATTTGCTATTAGAGTTCATCAGTTCTTTCTGTAAAAGTTGATAGTATTTTTCATTATAAATCCTTTAGAATTGTCTGAAATTGCTGTCTTGATCAGTTTAGCTAAGTTTTTTGCAACTTTTTAATGATGTAATCCACTATTAGCCCTCCCTGTAACTAGGTTGCATTCGTCCATATATTCAATTCCACAAAAACCACCAGTAGAAGATCAATCATTGTCTTTTCATATGCCTTTTCCAGTGTCTTTTATCAGATTCTCAACAAAGCTGAAATACTTTCAAAAAGTCTCCCAAATACCATATGAAACTCCCAAAAAATCAGCACATTTTTAAGTTCTTAAAATAAAATCTTTGAGGTATCCAAGTCCACCATAACTAGTAGGCCTGAGGATTACTATTCTCTTCCAAATGCATGATTTCTGACAATTCATCAAATTAGAATTTATAGCAATTATCATATTCAGGACATTATTCTTACAGACACAGAAGCACTGAATAACTTCAGAGAGTTTACTCCAGAGTTAGTGGGGTACAAATCAGGATAAACAGTTATCTTCACTAAAGACATCAAGAAAAGCATCCTGTGAAACATGGAGGCCACTGATGACGCACCTTTCTTTGCATCACTCCTATCTCATTTCATAACAATCAGTCTTTTTCCAGCTGCATCAGTAATGCCAGTTGGGGGTCAAAATGTGCTAATGTCTCATGTTTAATATTAAAACAAAGAAAGATGGGTTTAGACTAAGTAGCTGTTAACAAAATGAGTTTGGTTTAGTTATAGCGAGTGGGAGACATTTAAGTCATAGAAAAGGTATTCATCAAGCATAAAGCAGTGATTCAATTGAGCATAGATTCTCGGGATTGCTAATGCTGCTACTACATCATCAAAAACTTAAAAGAGCACTTAGGAACGTGCACTTCCTGACTGTTTTGTGAATTTGGTTGAAGAGGAAGCTACAATTGTGGTCCTAGTCTTAGTTCTCTGAGGCCATCAAAATGGTATGTAAAATTGTAGTACTTTCCAAGTCAAAACTAGGTTAAGTGTCTTGGGAAAGGGCTTACAATATTGATCCCACCTCAACTTCCTAACTTTATAATATAAAAATCAAGTAAATGGTGGTATTAAAATATATTCAATTTAAATAAACAAACAATAAGTACATGTCTATTATGTACAAGAAATTTAGTTGGACTTCGAGGATAAAAAATAAAATAAAACACTCTGATTTCAAGAGGCTTTCTGACTTAGGGAATAAGAAATAAAAGTAAACATTTGTTATATGAAGCAGAATGTGATAAATGCCAAAGAAAATTCAAACAAAAAACTTTAAGACACATGAGTGAGAGATCATCTATACATATGTATGTATTGGAGGGGAGAGAGAATGAAGATAAGGAATAGTTTCATGTGTTATTGAGTCTTTTTAGTAATTTCCAACTCTCTATGATCACATTTGGGGTTTGCTTGGCAAAGATAGGTGAATGATTTGTCATTTCCTTCTCCAGATCATTTTGGAGAAGAGGAACTGAGGAACATAGGATTAAATGACTAGCCCAGCATCATACAACTAATTAGTGCCTGAAGTTAGATTTGAAATTTGGTCCTCCTGACTTCAGGGTTGGTACACTATCCACTGAGCCACCTAGCTACCCATGGTTTTATGTAGGAGACAATACATCACATAGACCTTGAAGAAAAAGAAAGATTTCAATGGAGGCAGAATGCATTCCATGCATGGAAAGAACAGGGATAACAGAAGCAAGGGGAAAATAAGCATTAACAATGGGGAGGGGAGCAGTTCCTTTTGATAAAAAATAGAAGTATGAGAGAAGAATTTAACCCTCAAATGTAGATCAGAATCAGATTATGGAGGGATATGAAATCAGGCTTAGAGAAAACTCTACATTATTTTATGTTTTAATTGTAATTTTCATTACATATATAACCCAAAACTAACTTTATACTAAGTCTTCTTATAACTGACATAAAAATACTGGTATGTAATAAATAAATTACCTGGTTACCTGGTGTGATATGTACATTTTTATTCTAAATTCATCAGCTATTCTCAGAAGTGGCAATTGTATTCTTGTCATCAAATAGAGTAACTAGATAAATTAGATCATATGCATGCCCCCTTGATCTTGTCTGGTATTGTAATTTAACTTATCAACAATCCACAATAATCAAGTAATGTCAAAGAGAGAAAATAAATCAGGCTATGAATATATTTTTGTTAATAAACCACATTATATTCTTTCTAGTGTTGACATTATACTTTATTTTTAATGGCAGATGAAATAAATTGAGTTTCAATATAGTGAAACTATGAAAATATAAAAGTGAGAATCACTGATGCATTGTTTTTAACCAGTGAATATGAGTGATAACAGAATAAATGGAGGAAAAATATATATAAGATTGCAATAGGTAGAAAACACAGTTGAGACCTCCTATAACAAGTACATATTGCTAAATGTATTCCTAAAATAAGGGATATACTAAAAAGAGAGGGGGAGATGGATACTAAGACATCTGAATGATTGTAAGTATATCTAAATAAATATTACAGATAAAGGCATTGAACCAAAATCTTATGGAATATAGACCCTTGTAGATTTCCAAGACTATATGGTATCACAGAAGGATGTTCCTACATAGATCAAAAGAGAAATTAGAATGTTTTTAAAAAATAAATTTGAAAGGAATAATTAACATTATTTATGGACCTCACAATATAAGTAAATAGCTTAGAAAAACTAGAATCTACATTGGAAAGTCTAAAACAAATGCAACAGAAGATAATTGTTTGTGAATGCAAGGGAACTGAGATAGGGAGAAATCTGACAAAAGGGGGAAAAAACAATAAAGTTAAACAAATGGATAATCAGTATTAAAGCAAAACACATTCATCTGAAAATAGACTTATGAACACAAGAACACAAGTCAAAAAACCCAATGAGCATATGCAATGGTAAGGGTATTTGAACATCTTCCCTGCCCTTAATAGACTTACGGAATTTGAAGATCTTCCCTGGAGCCCAACAAGAGAAGCTTGCTTAGGGGAGGCTTGTTTTTCATAAAAGCCCACACCTTTTGTTACTTTGTACTTAGAGAGTGGGTCATGAAGGTTGTGATGTACTCTGACCCTGGAGAAGGCTATATCCTCTGAGGTGTGATTTTGCTTTGGGGAACCACTTATTGGAAGAGTGGTGTGATTTGTCCAAATGAGACTCTGGTAGCTGTTGACTCCCCCAGCTTTGAAAACCCAGATGTTGGTGCTTCTCCCTCTGGTAACTAACTGTGTATGTGCATAATGGTCATACAGCTAGAAGTGCTGGCTGTTTGTCTGTTGAATTGTGTTATTTTCTCTGTCTGTATTGTTTTGTCTGCTTGTAATTTCTGTTTCTATTCTTTGCACTTCAGGGTGCTGACTTTTTCCCCTGAACTAAGTGAATTTATATGTGTGTGTGTGTGTGTGTGTGTGTATGCACAGAGATTCATATAGATATATCTTCATATCTATATCTATCTATATTTGTTTGATTAAAGTAAGATTGTTAAACTCTTTTAAGTTGCTTTACTTTAGAAATGTATATCAAAGAAGTTGTGGTAGCAGACATCCTGGGTATGCTAGGGTTCTTGCTGTTACACCATAGCAAAAAAAAAAAAAATTCCATAAATGAATTTGGAATATAAGGTATTTTGGAATATAAAGTATTCAGCAGCTTACCTTAAGGAAAACAAAATAACAAAAAAAAATTAACAAAAAAAACCTCCAAGACATCTGACTTTTTACATTTACAATTCCAAATTAAAATAACAAATTCTGTTAAGTACAAAGATAATAATTTTTCCCTTTAATTTTATAAAGAAAAGGGCATTATAATAACACAATACTGTTTTCCACCTTTCAGAAATTACAGAATAGAATGGAATAATAAAATCTGAAAGATAAGGAGCAGCTGAAAATGATACACTCTAAATGCCTAAATGAAATTATATTACAAAAAAATGATACCTTTAAAAAAATACCTTTTGAAACACTCTTCAAAACCAGCAAAAAAAAAGGGTAGGTTATTAAACTTGCAAACACATAAAACAAGGGAAATATGAGAAAGGCAAAGAAATCCAACCAGAATAAACATGTCACAAATAAGTTATACAAATTAAGACAATTAAAATTTTTGATAACAGAGAAAGTGAAAGGCATGTATTTGCTTTTAAATATAGAAACAATCATGGGACCATGAATGAATCTCTTTTTAAAACTATACAGGAACCTTAAGATTAAAAAGAAAAAAAAATAAAGAAATTGAAGTGATGGTAGAGGAACAGTCTTAAAATATACTAAACTAAACTTCATATGCTCTACCACCACCTACTTTACAATAGTTAAAGAATGTCTTTTTTGGAGCAAATTACAGAATGAGAGGATGAGGAGAAGGAAGAAAGAGAAGAGATAAGATACAGTGAAATGTGTAATATACCTAATTAAATCAATCGTAAATATTAAAAGGAAAATAACTCATGGATTTGCTTGTCAAGGAAAGGAGCTACAGGAGGAAATGAAACCTCACCCTTCATAAAGATTTAAATTGAAAAATTGAAGTGACAAAAATTTCTTTTGGAAATTGAAAGATAGGATGATATCAAAATTCAACAATGGGAGAGGGTCCCAAAGGAAAAACTCTCCAATAGGTTGAGATATAGTTCTCTGTGTGTGTGTGTGTGTGTGTGTGTGTGTATGTGTGTCTGGTTGAGTGGATTGAGGGGATGGGGTGTGTGGGGGTGAGAAATGGGTGTGTTTACATATATGTGTATATATGTACACATGTATGTATACACATATATCAGAATATAGACATGTATATCAAAATATATGTATGTATGCATGTATGTACATGTGTCTTTATCTATCATCTATCTATCCATCCATCTACCTATCTATATTCTGAAATAGGAAATTAAAATCTTACAGTGGATATAGTTATCAAGTATTTGGTAATCACTGACATTACTAACTTTGAAAGAACATTTTGCCTTCATGGGCAATATTTTGCTTTACAACTTAGGACATCAGACCTTTGGGGACAAGTGTCATTTGGAAGTATTGAAGGACATGCACCTAAAAGCAACATTCTCTTGTAAATGGCAAATAAAATGATCCTAGAGAGTCCAGAGAGTAAAATGGGGCTGTATGATTAAAGACAAAGAAAAACAAAGATAATGTGGTAATACTTACAATCTTCATTACCTCTCAGAATTGACCCATATAAAAAAGGGGAGAGGAAGCAATATAAGAAAATAACAGAAGTATTTTAGAAGATGGGAAAAAATTGGACACATAGGATTAAATTCCTCGTGGAATGCAATAAAACTAAAGAAGGAATGAATAAATAAATAAAAAGACAATGAAGCAAAGAATGAAAGTTTAGAGTTTAAAGAAAGGGAACATGATTAAGAAAGAAAACAAGGTGGAGAAATACTTTTTAATGCACAAAATGGTGGGGGAGGGAGGGTAAGCTAAGAAACAGAAGTTGATGGAGAACCAGATCAAAGATTCTTTAAATGTATTACTTAACTGAGAGAGAAAAGTAAGTAGACAAAACAGAAAACTAAATAAAAGGAAGAATAAAAAGAATCAAAAAGTTAACAGGAGCACAAAAACTAGGGAAAGAACTGAAAAATAATAAGAAGTTGTTGTTTGAGGATAAGAAAAGAGACCCCATGGCTATTGGGTTGCCTTAAAAGAGATTAAAGAAAAATATTTTTAGGGACAAAATATTGCCTCAAAAGAAAGGAAAATTTAAAAAAATATCTGAATTCATAAAAAATAAAGGAAAAAATGGAGGAAATATAAACTTAAATATTTTAATTTTAAATGTGATTGGATTAAGCATTTCAATAAAATACATGTGACAGATTATATAAGAACACCCCCACCATAAAAAATCTGTTGTTTATAATAAATACACCTAAAAAAATAGACATACAGAGAATAAAGGTCAATGATTGAAATAAAATTCACTCTTTATCTATGAAATCCAAAAAAATGTTACAGTTGTGATAAAGCTATTGAACAAAGTAAAAAAAAATGAAATTCATAATATGAATAGAGAAAAACAAGCAAATAACTTTTACCTAAATGAAACCATTACCTAAATGGAACAAAATTATTAATGTTAATGACATATGCTTCAAATGTCACAAAATAGTATTTCATATTGAAAAAATTAATTAGTCAGAAGATATAGATATCAACACAATTACAAGAGGAGAGTTTTATAGTCTCTCTAATTTGGTCAAATCTATCAATTAATAAAACAACAAATATGAAGTACCTCCTCTGTGCTAGCTGCTAGAAGTACAAAAATAGGCAAAAGATGGTCCCCACTCTTAAGGAGCTCACATCCTGATGGGAGAAACAACAAATAAATATATACAAACAGACTATATGGAGGATAATTAGGAAATAATTGACACTAGAGTGAAGAGGAGTTGGGAAAGCTTCCTGCAGAAGATGGGATTTTTGTTAGGACTTAATGGAAACCAAGGAAGACATATAATAGATACTAGGAAGGAGAATGTTCCAGGGATGGAGAACAGCAAGAGAGGCTGGAGCCATGAGATAAAGTGTCTTATCAAAGAGGTCAGTGTTAATGAATCAAAGAGTATGTGGAGGAGAGTAAGGTATAAGAAGATCAAAAATCAAGACAGGAGGTAGAGAAAGTGGGAGGCACTTTGAATCCCAAACAACTGTGATTTCCAATCAATTAATTGAAACCAAACTAATCATATTTCCTCCATCTTGAAGCTTCCTTATTTCTGTCCATGGTTCCTCTTTTTCCCACCTCATGCAGGCTCAAAAACTTGAATGTCATCTTTGGTCATTCCATAGAAGATGTCTCAGTTCATTGATATCTGCAACCTTTTTTTTTTTTCTCTCAATCCTAGTTCAATAGTTCCCTTGCTCTTTATCTCTAGTCTAGATGTCATATTTTAATAGCATTATTCCATTGCTACCTCAATCATTGGAATAGCTTTCCAACTTCCTAATTTCTTCCAGTCTCTCCCTTCCAATACATTTTTAATTTAATCTCTGTAGTTTTCCTTCTAATAAAGAAGCTTGATAATGTCATTTCCATGCTTGGTTATTTTCAATGACTTTCAAATATATATAAAAAATCATATACATCCCTTACCATCACATTCAAGACTCAACATTTTGACTCTCCTCTACTTTTCCATTTTTTTAAAATATTCCTTCCATTTATGTATACCTATGTTCCATATAAAGCAAACCAGTTGCAATGATCCAATCTTATCCAATCCATTCCATGCTTTTAAAGGACTGTCTAGTGCTTAGAAAAATGTCCATCAACTCCTTTTTATTCCCTATGGATTTTTTGTTTTTTCCATCCTTATCAAAAGAAAAATACATCAGGTTCCATATTATCCATGAGTGTATGAATTACTAAAAAAAAAAAAAAAAGATTTCTTTATGCCAGACACTCTATTAAGTACATATAACTTGACCTGATTTTCCCAGGTTAAAATTGCAGACACATCTAGATTGAGAGAACTTCAAAAGTAATTTGGTCTAATCTATATACGAGCAAAACATATGGATTAGATTAAATACAGCTGACACTGAAAAGCAAGTGATTGGGCATCCATTATCACTTACGACAGTCTATTTCATTCTCAATAGCTCTAATTGTAAGTACATTCTCTGTGTGTTAATATTTATCTAAAATATGTTTCTCTTAACTTCCACCCATTGCTTCTTGTTTTACAATTTAGGAATAAAGAGAAGTCTGGTTCTTCTTCCATATTACTGTTCTTCATTGTCTCACTTTCTACTTCAAAGCCATCTTGGTCCAGTGGCAAGATATACATCAGGATGATTGGAGATGACCCTGGATGCAATAGGAGACCTTAGCCTTTTCCAGCTAAGGTCTTTCCCAGGTCTCAGTTTGAATGATGCAATGCCCATTCACTGATTAAGACTAGGTAAGAAGTGAGGCAGAGTGATCTCTTTACCTAGTCCAAAAAAAACCCAAAATAGATAAGCAATAAATAAATAAATAAATAAAGCAATCACCCTGGGAGGGGAAGACACTTGAGTTTTCTAGCTAAAACAGAAACAATTACTATTTACATTCACTCTCAGCCATCAGGGCTCAATGGCCAAGTGCAGCTTGGCTGGGACTTACTGTTGGCCAGTCAATAAGAGCAAGAGGGATTTTGGTTGAAGGCATAGTCCTTAAGAAAGAAATCTAGCCTGTAAACTCCAAGATATTTGGCTAGGCTTTAGCAATAAAAATTTACATCCCTTTGGGCAGAGCTCATGCAAGTAAGAGTATAATACCCTATGTGGATAGAAGAAGAGGGAGGGGGAAGGGGGAAGGAGAAGAGAGGACAGAAGTGCAAGAACTACATGGCCCAACAGGAACTAGAATTTTCTTCAAATATTTGAGGACAGCTATCATGTATCTCAACATAGTCTGAAGTCAGGAAGATTATACACAAGTCCATCCTCAGACATGTACTAACTGTGCCCCTGAGCCAGTCACTTAACACTGTTGGCCTTAGTTTCTTACTTGTAAAAATGAGCTGAAGAAAGAAATGACAGACTATTCCACTACATTTGCCAAGAAAACCTCAGATAGGGTGATGAAGAGTTGACACAATAGAAATGACTGAACACACACACATACACACAAACACACACACCATGTATCTCAACCCATTCCCTCAAGTCTTCTCTTTTCTACATTAAAAACACAAATTACTTTCAACTGACACTTGCATGGAATAGTTTCTACTTCCTTAACCATTCTCCTTTTCCCAATTATCTATACTTTGCCAATGCCATTGCCCAAATGTGATATCAAGAAGAGAACTTAGCTTCTAACCAAGGCATAGTAAATTCCCTTTTTCTAAATGCTATCCAACTCTTAATACAATCTAGAATATAATTGTTTTGTTGGCTGCCATATTATATTATTGACTGTCTTCTAAAAATCATTTTTCGTAGAAAAATAGTGCATAGCCATCCTTATTTTGATCTTGTAAGGCAGCTTATATGTTATCTTAATGGATTCTATTTTAACTCTATTTACATACATTTACAACCTTTACATAAAGGTTGTTTGTTTGTTTGTTTGTTTTAGGGTGAGCCTAATTCAGTAATAAAATTTGTTATCTATGTTCTGCACCTTCATATCACTTACAAATCAACAAGCATGTTTTTGATGACTGCCTCCAAGTAATTAATACTCATGTTAAACAGCAGAAATATAAGGACAGATACACATGGCATTCTACTAGAGAGCAACCTGCAAGTTAACATGTCCCAGTAGTTATTATTCTTTCGTCCAGTCATTCAGTCAGTTTTGGGTCTGCCCAATGCATCTAATCCACATCTCTCCATCTTTTCCACAAAATGGACTTTGTCAGTAGAAAAGTAATATCTCAAATCTGTCTTTCCCATTACTCTCTTTTGGCCTTTTTTAATGTATTTAACCTTATTATATATATATATATATATATATATATATATGCAATGACTCAGTAATTCTGGAAAAGTTGCCTTTGGAGAGTAAGCTTATGGCATTTTCCCCCCTCAGAATTCCCAACTCTTCTTCAGAAATATTTATGTTCTTGTTAATTTTCTTTTCCTGAAATCATTGTTTCATATCTATTGACTTCTTTGCTGTAGAATTTCTAATTTCCAAGGTAATTTTGATAACTATTTTATCCCTGAAGACTCTTTTTTTAAAACTAATTTTATTTTAGTGTTGGTTTCTAAATTCATGATTCATTAGCTACTCTGAAAAAAATGAATATACCTTACAATGGGTAAGAAATAGAGAGTTTTGATGCACAGGGAGAGTATTGCCTCCAAGACAATATTGTGCCACAATGACTATCATCTCCCTTGAATAAAATTGAAAAGCAAATTTGGTGGTGCAAACCAGGAGGACAGAGAAAAAAAGAGGATGATCCCTAGAAAACGACAAGCAAAATTATGACAGGCATGTAGGGGTTAGGTTTCAATCCTAACGTAATTTCAACCATGGGACAATTGCTCTGTATTCATTAATTACCTCTGGCATAGCAGAGAAAAAAGGACAGGATACAAAGATAGTATCAGAAATTGATTGTAAGAGGGAGCTCAGATTTGGTACTCCAGAATATTTAATCCATAAGGAATAAAACAAGATAGAATAAATAAGTAGAAGAAAGTCATCATACATAATAAAATATTTATAGCAGCACTTTTTGTGACAGAAAATAATTATTAAAATTTATATACCAATTGATTGGGCAATGATTAACAAATCATGATAAAAGATGGCAATGGAGTATTACTGTGCAGTAGAAATGACAAATGTGATGAATACAAAGAAGCATAGAAAGATCTACATAAACTGACACAGATTCAAATAAGCAGAGTCAATAAAATATATACACAATGATTGAAAGACTACAAATAGAAAGAGAAAAAAATGGACATATTGGCAGAAATGATTATTAAATAACTAAATATTGAGAAATTCCTGACTTTTTTTTCTGTTCTCCAAGAAACAATCATCTTGGCTATGGAGCCAAGATGGTGGCATAGAAACAGGAAATTCCATGAGCTCCCCCAACAACCACCTCAAATGCCAATAAAATATGGCTTTAAACAAATTTTAGAGCTACAGAACCCACAAAGTGACAGAAAGAAACAAATATTCCACTGAAGGAAGCCTGGCAGGCCTACAGGAAGGGTTGGTCCATCATAGCATGCTGGGAGCTGAGTGCAGTCCCACATGAGCCCTGTGGTTTTGATCTCAGCCAGTGGCTGCTGGAACAGACTTCGGGAGGGAGAATCACCTGCAGCTGTGTTGTTTTCCAGACTCTTCAGCCCATAAACACCAAAAAGCAAGTAAAAGGTTAGTGGGGACCTCTGTTGGAAAGGAAGGGCGAGGTCTGGCCTTGCCCCCAGAGAAAAAAGTGGCTGAGTCACAGCAGTTTCATCTGGTTCTCCACAAGGCTGCTTCCAGAGCTTCAGGCCTGCAGATTGTAGGGAGACCAAGAGACCATTTAGAGGGTAATAACTCTTGCTTTAACCTGCTTGGATCTGGATTGCTGTATTGGGTGGAGGTCCTGGGATGTGTGGCCAGTGGGCCAGAGCTTGTGGGGGCTGCAGAGAGGGTGCCCTCCTAATAGCTCCTGCAGATGCAAAATCCCAATGATTTGGGACAAAACTGTACTCTCTGACAGTAGAGTTCTGCCGCGGCAAAGAGCTCAAAACTCAAGTAATTGACTGGTAACATGAGCAAGCAGAGGAAGCAAAGCAAGCAGTGTAATCAAACCTTAGATTCCTTTTGTGGGGACAAAAAGGATGAAAACATGGAATGGAAGGAAGACAATGAAGACAGAACTTCTGCATCAAAAGCTTCCAAGAAAAATTATTAACTGGTTACAGGAGACAGAGGTACTCAAGAAGGATTTTCAAAATCAAGTTAGAGAAGTAGAGGAAAAATTTGGAATAGAAATTAGAATGATGCAAGAAAGTCATGAAAAGAGAGTCAGCAACCTGACTGAAGAATATAACACCTTAAAAAAGATAGACTAACTCAAATGACAAAAGAGGCCCAAAAAGCCAATGAGGAGAAAAATGCCTTAAAAAGCCAAATTTGCCAGATGGAATAAGAAATTCAAAAATTCACTGAAGAGGATAACTCTTTCAAAATTAGATTGGAGCAACTGGAAGCTAATGACTTCATGAGAAATAAAAAAAAATACAATAATATAAAACAGATCCAAACACATGAATAAAAGAAGGCAATGTGAAATATCTCATTGGAAACACCACCGACCTGGAAAATAGATCCAGGAGGGATAATTTAAAAATTATTGAACTACCTGAAAGCCATGATCAAAACAAACAAACAAAAAAAGAACCTAGATACCATCTTTCAAGAAATTATCAAGCAAAATTTTCCTGATATTCTAGAACCAGAGCCAAAATAGAAATTGAAAGAATTCACTGATCACCTCTTGAAAAAGATCCCACAAAGAAAACTACTAGGAATATCATAGAAAAATTCCAGTGTTTCCAGGTCAAGAAGAAAATATTACAAGCAGCTAGGAAGGAACATTTTTACTATTGTGGAAACACAATTAGGATAACACAAGATCTAGCAGCTTCTTCATTAAGGGATTGAAGGGCTTGGAAAATGATATTCTGGAGGGTCAAAGGATCTAGAACTAAAACCAAGAATCACCTACCCAGCAAAACTGAGTACAATGTTTCAGGCAAAAATACGGTTATTCAATGAAATAGAAGACTTCCAAGCATTCTTGATGAAAAAAAAAAAGAGTTGAATAGAAAATTTGACATTTAAATACAAGAAGCAAGAGAAGCATGAAAAGGCAGAAATTAAATGCAAGAAAAAGCTATGGAAAATTCTGTACAGGAGGTCTCCAAACTGAAACAGGACAGGAATTCCTTGATGGAGGGAATCTGCAACTAAAGGTGCTCATCTTACCTCAAAGAAGTAAATGAAACTTTCTAGGATGTTCCCATTTTGCACTGCAGAAGCAAACATTTCTCTCCATTTAATTGGAACTTAATTTCCCTATGCTAATAAAACAAAACCCTTTCTCAAGGTTTCCCAAAGTGCTTCATTCGCCCCCCCCCCTCCAGTGGAACATAATGATTACAAGAATGTTATTAAATGCATTTCTAACAACAACAACAACAACAACAACAAATGTCTTACCAAGAATTGGACCTGGGCATTAGTGAATTTGGAAGAAAAAAACATCCTTTATTTTATGTCCTTTTGGACAGGTGACCTGACTGATACCCCTTTGTAAGGGTAATCTGACAGACACACTTGTTTTAGACAAATACCCTGCTTTTATCCTTATCCAAATTCGTGTTTCCCTTTCCTTTTCCCCATTGGCTGGGTAATTCAGGGTTCACAGTCTATATCAAAACACTTAAAACCTACCCCCATGAGAGTCTCTACCCCTGCTTACATCTCCTCTTCCCACATTTCAATACCCTCCACCCTTATCCTCATTTTCTTTATTCTTTATTTAGTAAAAGAATGATAATCCAGAAATACTTTTAATCTCAACTCAGGATGTCTACATCACTCAGATTTTATGATCACCATTGCTAAAGAAAAGGAATTTTCTCAATTGATAAGAGAATCAAAAGTCCCACTATTAAAGATAGTGTTGTGGAATGAAGTTTCATCTGGCCTTGGAAAACAAGAGAGACAATTCCTGAGTTTACTCAAAGAACAAAGAAGGGGATGTTTGCTCTTAGCTATTCTGAGTAATAGGCTTCCACATCTTGATGAGTGAAATGTTAATAAAAATCCCCCACTACCTTCTCTCTAATCAATTTATTTTCCTGCATTTGCCACAGGTAGCCAATTTATAAAACACTTTCTTGATTGCATGAATGCATAGGTTTTTTAAATGATGTTTGACATGATTTCTCTGGAAACAAAAGTTCATTCAGCTCTTACACCTTCCTAATTTGAAGATTAGATCAAAGGTTAGTTCTCTGAAGTGCAGGGCAGATGACGAGATGAAATTTTGAAATTACTCAACTAGAGAAGCTTACAAAGAATTTAATTTAAGGTGAATTCTGACCCATTGTGTTCCATTCAGCTAGGTCTGAGCAGCCATGGACCTCATTTTGTTTAGAGTGCCCTAGGTGGGAGTGGCCTATATAAGAAATAAATATTTGTCCAAGACAGAGAGTTCGAAGTCACACCCTCCAGTCCCTCATTAGAATGGGTCAACGTCTTGTTATAATGTTCATTCTCTCATAACTTGTTAACCAATCCAAATTGATTGCCACTGTCAGGAACACTTACTCTTTCAAGGGCATATAAGTACTGAGTGGGTTCTATCAAAGGTCTTTGACATTTAAGGTAATTATTGACAACTTTTATTAATTAATGCTAGCAGGATTAAAAAAATGATTAATTACCCAGAGACAATGTCTCTCTAACTTTTATGTACATCATAGATGAACATGGGATTGGGGAGGAGGGGAATCAAAATTTAATGTCATGAAACTATAAAGAACAAACATGGCTAAAAAAACAAAAAAAGAGATGTGTTTGCAGAGGTGGGAAGTCCACTAGTGTCATAGATTGTATATTTTTTCAAACTCATTCAGGGTATTGATAAGTTATAGTGATATTTCTCTTTTTTTTTCCTTAAATGATACAACTTATAATATGGGTTGGTTCTCTGGAAAAGGGACAATGAGGATACCTTAGGAAACTTTTTAAAGAAATCACAAAAAAGAATAAATATCAGTACTAACATGTGTTCTAAAAGAAATTTAATCTGAATTCATAAAGGAAAAATTAACTAAGTTGTAAAAATATATATAAACACAAAAACAGCTGGAGATTTAAACTGATCTCTTTCTCTCGAAGGTGAACAAATATAACAGAAAGATTAAAAAAGTGAAAGTGTATTATCATATCATAAATACCTTAAATATAGAAGAACCATAAATTCTCACAAATGGAACTATCCTTATTCATCCATAATGCTGTAAATTAAATATCAATTTAGA
>CM053590.1:168269681-168288070 GCA_028646515.1 Pseudochirops corinnae | reverse complement strand
TTTCCCAGTGATCACTCATTGGTTACAACCCTTTTATATGACCAAACTATTGTACAATGTGAAAGTATTTGCAGATCCTATACATGATTGCACGCCACCATGGGGGGAGGGGGGAAGGGAGGGGAGAAAATCTGAAACTCAAGTGATTGTGGAACTGAATCTTGTAAATTAAAAGTAAATGAGTAAATAAAAAAAAATAAAATTAAAATAAAAAAAAATAAAAAAAAAGGAATGGAGATGCTGTACCACTTGGTGCATAAATGTTTAGTAATGATATTGCCTCATTTTTGATGATGCCTTTTAGCAGGCTATAGTTTCCTCCCTTAGCCATTTTAATTAGATCTATTTTTGCTTTTGCTTTGTCTGAGATAAAGATTGCTACCCCTGATTTTTTTTTTTTACTTTAGCTGAGGCCTGATATATTTTACTCCTGCCTTTCACCTTTGCCCTGTGTGTATTCCCATCTTTCAGATGTGTTTCTTGAAAGCAGCATATTGTAGGATTATGGTTTTTAATCCAACCTGCTATCTGCCTCCATTTTATGGGAGAGTTCATCCCATTCACATTCACAGTTATGATTACTATCTGTGTCTTTCCCTCCATCCTGTTCTCTCCCCTGTTTATGCTTTTGTTTTTCCCCTTCTCCCTTCCCCTTCTTAAGAGTTTTCCTTTTGACTACAGTCTCCCTCAGTATTCCCTTCTTATCTGCCCCCCCTCCCTTTTCCTATCCTTCTCCCTTACTACTTCTTCACTCCCTTCTAAACTGCCCCCCTTTCCTAAACATTTCTCCCTCCTACTGCCTGTAGAATATGAATTGATTTTTATACTCAATATTGTATGTTATTTCTTCCTCAAACCAAGATTGATGAGAATAGATCTCATGCAGTGCTCCTCTCCCTCCCTTCTTTCCCTCTACTATATTGTTTTTATGCCTCTTTGTGTAGCATAATTTATCCTTTTCTGTTTCATTCTTTCCTCTTCTTCCATTGCAGTCCCTTCATAAGGATTTTTATCATCATTTTGCATAATTTATACCCACAACCTCTATTTATCTACATCCATTTTAAATGTTGCTGTAGGTATAGAGTTCATGATATTAACAGGTATCAGCTTCCCATAGGGGATGTAAACAGTTTGCTGTTGTTAAGTAACAAGTTATGTGTGTGAGTTTTTTTCCTTATTTACCTTTCTATGTCTGTCCTGTGTCTTGTAATTGGAGGTTGAATTTTCCATTAAGCTCTGGCTTTTCTATCAGGAAGGTCTGGAATTCTGTTATGTCACTGAATGACCATATCCTTGCCTGGTAGATTATGCTCAGTCTCACTGAATAGGTGATCCTTGGTTGTAGCCGAAGCTCTTTTGCCTTGAGAAAAATCATATTCCAGTTCCTCTGATCTTTCAATGTTTCAATGAGGCTACCAGATATTGTACGATCTTCACTGTGGGTTCTGTGATATCTGAATTGTTTCTTTCTGGCTGCTTGTAGTATTTTCTCCTTTACCTGATAGTTCTGGAGTTTGGCCACAATGTTTCACAGACTTTTCAGTTTGGGATCTCTTTCAGGAGGTGTCTGGTGGATTCTCTTGATTTCCATTTTACCCTCTGGTTCTAGGATCTCAGGGCAGTTTTCCTTGATGAGTTATTGGAAGATATTGTCCAGACTCATTTTTTCATCATGATTTTCTGGTAGACCAATGTTTCTCAGATTGTCTCTCCTGGATCTGATTTCCAGGTCAGTTATTTTTCCATTGGGATATTTTACTTCTTGTTCTAATTTTTCAGTCTTGATGTTTTGTTTGATTGATACTTGGTTCCTCATAGAGTCATTGGCTTCAATTTGGTTTATTCTAGTTTTTAGCAAATTATTCTCCTCAGTTAGTTTTTGAAGCTTCTTTTCCACATGCTCAGATTTCATTTTTAGTTCACACATTTTACTTTTTAAGGAGCTGTTCTCTTCATTGTAATGTTTTTCTAATTTCACAAATTTGTTTTAATAAGAGGTGTTGATTTTATCTTCTACCTCTCTAAGCCAGATTTCAAAATTCTTTTTGAGCTCATCTGGGAATGCTTTCTGTGCCTGAGACCAGGGCATAGTCCCTGTTAAGGCTTCATCTGTGGGTGTGGAGCCAATACTCTCTCTTTCTGAGTTTGATTTCTCCCTCTCACCATAATAGGATTCCAGAGTCTTTGTCTTTGTAGCCTGCTTTCTTCCCATTTTGAGGCAGGACCTTTGCCATGCCCTTCCTCCTGGGTTCCTAAGCCTTTACTGCTTAAAATTTTCCTCTGGGGCAATAATTACTGTGTTGGATGGGTAGTCCTGGGAGTAGCTACTGTTTCTGCCATGGCCCTGCCTTTGTCTCTTACCCAGTTCAGTCTCATCCTTGCCCTGTGGTGATAGTCCTGAGAATGGCCCTTGTGGTTGGTGGATCAGCAGGCCTCCTCTGGGGGCCTCTCAGGGCATGCTGCATGCATGTCTGTGGGGCCTGTCTCCACTGTGGCCTGTCTCCACGACACCCCGCTGTGTCTGAGGAAGGGAACAAGTACTAATGAATTCTCTACAATGTTCCAGGCTCTGTGCTAATGGCCATAAAACACTAGTCCATTTGATCCTCACAATAACCCTGGGAAATAGGTGTTGTTATTAGACTGAATATATAATTGAAGAAAATGAAGCAGATAGAAGTTAAGTGCCTTGCTCAGGGTCACACAGCTAGTAAAAGAACCACAATCCCATAAAAATTTTGATTGTTTAAAGACTAATTGCTTGAGTTCTTTAGGTTTCAAGTTGATTGACTACTAAATTTGAATATATATGCATATATGTACATATATGCATATATATGTGTATATATATACATATATGCATATATATGTGTATATATACATATATGCATATATGTGTATATATACATGTATGCATATATATGTATATTGCGTTTATGCGTATGTACATATGCGTATACACATACATATACAAATGTGTATATATCCTATTTTAATGGAATCAAGACTCTTGAATCTCAAAGTGATCAGATTCATGAAGTTGTTTTTTATGTATGTATAGCCTAAGTAGACATTGGGCATACAATTATTTTCCTATGTGCTTTTTCCTCAAAAATTCCTCATTGATTTCCTCTTAAAGGTGCTGTGGAGGTGATAGACAATAACATTAGAACTGTGTTTCAAAACCAAATTTCACTTTTCAAACTTAAATTAAGACCTTTTAGGTACTATCATGGAATGAAATCACTGTATGACCCTGGTTTCATGAATCAGATAGCATTCTTAAAAACTAGGAGAGTTAGGTATCCAATAGTAATACAAGGAATGGAATGAAATAGAAAGACACTATATGTTCTGGTTCAGCAAGAGCTAGAGTAGTATTCTTTGCATGAGGAAATAGAAGATTAGAGGGCACAATGGTACACTTCAGAATGGGACCTTTTTAGCTATTTGAGGTAGAGGTGAGAGATTGCAGAGTGCCACAACAAATAGTGTCATTCTGTTAATTCTTCTAACCTGATTCAAAACAAAATTTTTTTGATGTTTGTTTTCCTGAAAGTAACACCTGCACCATACACACTAAATTAACATACATATCTAAATGTCAATGTCTTTGATTATGTGGAACAAACAATAACTTATTATGTTATTTTTTTTTTTTTTATTGAATAAGGTACTGTTTTATTTAGTGAATAAAGTACCTACCATTTTCTTTTTTCCCGAATGAAGGTCAGTGACTCTCAAGTAATTGAGAAAAATTACTTACTTCTTTTGAGAATATTATTCCCTCTTTAGCACATGTGGAAATTGTTTGTATATGTATATGTTCATATATGTATATATTTGTATATGTTCATATATATATCAATGTATAAATATATGTACATATATTCATAAATGTATACACACATACATAAATTTATACATTCATATATAATATTATATACACACATATATTAAATTATTTAGTTAGTTAGTTAATTTCCCTGGATCAAATGTAGAGCCTTTTGAGAATATCTACACATATTTTGTTTTGACAACTTTAAATTTTGTTAAGCATGGATACTTCAACAACAAATGCAGAGACACAGACAAGAGGTAGGTTTTCCCAATTCAATTATATCCTCTCTGGAATATTTAGGAAAAACATGGATTAGAAATACACTGTATTTGAGAGGTTGTGGAGAGGGTAGTTTCTATATCACTAGGCAGAATACCCAAATCAATGAAATAACTGATGCATCAAATTAAGCAAAATCTAGAATATCATATCAAACAAAGTTATATACTTAAAACCTTCCCATTTCAGTATTATGTACCAGAGCCTGTATTCTTCTGTCATAACTTTCCAGAACAATGGGTCACATCTATCACATTTTAAGGCTTCACAATGAAACTATGGTGGAAATTATCAATATTATGTTATATCTTTCTATTTGTTTTAAGAATTCAGTATAATTTCCTTTTTTTTTTTACAAATTCAGAGTTATCATAACTTTGAATTATAATAGATATATTTTGTAAAATATGTATGAATTTAAAAGAAATTTAAAAGGTGACTAAGATTAGCCAGATTGGAGAAAGTAGTTGACGTTGCTTTTTTGGGGGAAGGAGGAAAGTGGCATTTTTTTAGCTTTGAAAAAATTTCTTGAGAATCCACCAGCTCCAAGTTGGTTTGGAAACATTAAGAAGCTTTTTCTTTCCTTACTTGGGCTTTTTTGATTGGCCTCATGAAAACTTTCTTCTCTTCCAAAGTATGGAACTGACCATGGCCAAATCTGAAGGTGGTAATAGTAAACTTCAGGTTGACCTTCTCCAGGGCATGACATTTCATCTAAACCAGCAGACTTTCACAAGGTAAAAATAAGTTTCTTGGTAACAATGACAGCCTTCAGCATGATAAAATCATTGGTCATTTTAGTGTTGTGGACAGAGCCTCTCAGAGGGTTGATGCTCTTGTTGGACAGATCATAATTGGCAGACAAGTTGTTTTTGATCAGCTTGCCATTCATCTGATAGTCCTGGCCTATCTTGTAGATTTTTTTGTTGATCTCAGTGAGATGGTGGTAGCCCTTCTGATGGGATCAAGCCACAGAGAAAGCTACATGGGCAGGGAGCTAAGTTCCAAAATGCACCACCTTACACAGGCTTCAGTGGTTTTTTTGGGGGTGGTTTCTTTGTGTGCCAGCAGCTAATGACACCTTTGTAACTCTTGCCCTTGGTCTCTCCAGTGATGTCAATCATCTCATCCTGCACAGATACAGTGGACGCAGGCATGTGCTGCACCACCTTCTTGTGGGCCCAATCCAATTTCTTAGCCACACTATTGCCATTTACCTGGATCTCCATAAGGTGAGACTTCTTCTGCCTAATAAAGAGCAGGCACATTTGGGTGTGGGCAATGACGTGGATCACTTGGCATTACTTTTTCATGCTGATGAAGTCTCTCCAACTGCTTCTTGCTGTCGTCATCATCTTGCCACTTATTGCAATACTTGCTGAAGGACTTCTTCTTGGACTTACGCCAGCTCTTATAGAATAGCCTCTTACACTCACCACTGATGTGCATAGCAAAGATGGTTTTGTAGCTCTGCAGGGTGCATGGGGTTGCACATGGCCTGTGATGTCTACAATGACAATAGGGGTTGTCTCCACTATGGTGATGGCCTCAACCACTTCTCTCTTGTTGACCTTTGAGCTAGTCCTGTCTACCTCTCAAATGATGTGTGTCATGCCTATCTTATATCCCAGAAAGGCTGTCAGGTGGCTGGGTTTTGTGGAGTCATTTTTGTGGAAGCTCTTCACCCTTCCCTGGAGCCTGATGCTTCTCTTTTAAGGCAGTAAGCCTATAGATCCATGTCTGGGAGCTGATAACTACCTGTGGGACATGTTGCTGATGTTGGAGGGGGAAGAAGGTTTTAAAAAAAATTATAGTATTTTGTTTTTTCCCCAAGTATATGAAAAAATGATTTTTAACTTTCACTTTATAAAATTTTGAGTTATAAATTCATTATAATATTAAATATAAAATGATACATAAAAAGAAAATAATCTTGCCATTTACACAGCAGAACATAAGAGATTTCATATAAAATACTAAATTTCCATATCAAGAAAACCTATGTAGCAAATACTGCACATTGTTTTTAAATCCATCCAGCTTTTCTTTGCTCCCTTGTAGGTTTTCTTTTGTTCTCTACTGTTCACTTTTTATTTTCTTTTTTTCCCATCTCTTCCCCTACCCAGTTGGCATTAGTTTCATGAATAGATATGAAATTGTTGCTAGGATATCATTATTTATAGATACATATATATATATATGTATATATATGCAACAGTATATATATAGATGCTTCTTAAGCACATGATGATAATTTCTTCTTGAATAAACTAAGCAATATTCTCTGTTATCAAAGTTTTATTGTTCATTTGTTTAGCAGATTTAACAAAAAATCCATAATCAAAAAGACTTAGGCAAATGCTGGATTAGATGTTGAAAATAGGGAAAATAATGCCCTGTTGGCTGAGTTATGTATTGGTCTAAGCATTCTTTAGGACAATTTGTAACTGTGTCCGAAGAGCTGTATAGTTGTGTATATCCTTTGACCCAGCAATACCAGTGCTAAGTCTATATCCCAAAGAGATAAAAGAAAAGGGAAAAGATATAATTTTTGGTTGCAAAGGATTGGAAATTGAGGGGATGTTCATCAAGAGGAGAATGGTTGGACAAGTTGTAGTATATGTTTGTGATTGGAATACTATTGTGATATAAAAAATGATAAGTAGGATGTTTTCAGGGAAAAAAAGTGGGAAGACATACATATAGTGAAGCAAAGTGAAGTGAGTGTAACTATGAGGACATTGTACATAGTAACAGTAATATTGTGAGGATGATCGACTGTGAAAGACTGCTCTGATGAAGAAAATGATCCAAGACAATTCCAAAAGATCCATGATGAAAAATTCCCACTACCCCTCAGTGGTGAGGGAATCGCATTTATTAGTGATATTCTCTCTGAGACTTGGTTTGCTAATCTGCAAAGTGACTTTCCTCCAAGGATCAGCCTAGCTAAATAAAAAAAAAAAGTTAATTACTAAAATCTAGATATGAGGTATGATACATTTTTAGCAATGTTAAATTTTAAGGATTTAGTTTCTGAATTAGTTAAAGGAATTGGAGAGTGTAATAGCAAGCAAAGAAGTACTTAACACCTTGTTTCAGCTACTTAATTATTTAGCACCTTGTTTCAGTCCAAGTTTCTTTTAAGCCTTGCCCATGATTATATCAAGTCTTTGTTAAGAAACAGAACTTGTGAACCGCACAACTTGTGAACCTCAGAACTTGTGAACCCCTATTCTTGATGCCACAGGAAGGGGAGGAGCTAATGGCCATATATAAGTAGAATCCCAAGCTGGGAGACAGCAGAACTGAGAAGAGAGCACTTACTGTGGCAGAGTTGAGAAGGAGAAAACTTGTGGTATTCTGGCACTCTGCCTGTTCTGTCTGTGTTGATTTTTTGTTTGTAACACTTTGTACAGAATCCCTGGCACCTTACTGGAAGCCCTGAAAGAGAATTTTCTGGTTGTCTATTTACAGAAGTCCTGGAGGAGGGGTTTGGAGGTCCTGGGACTTTACTGATGATTTACGTTGACTTATTGGACCTTATTTGTGCTTCTGTGTTGATTTCTATGCTAATGATTTGTGTTGAGTTCTCAGGCCTTGTGGGTGGGTCTGTGTTGATTTCACAGGCAGATAGTGAATTTTTGATGGTGTCCGGAATGTTCATGAATATTACTGTGGCTTTGTTAAGCTGTGTCTTCCCAGAAATAGGAATTGTGAAGGACTTGAGGTGGACTGGACACTGTGAGCTTCAGTATGGAACTGGATGAGGAACTGAACAAGGAGCTGGATGAGGAGCTGGGAACTGCACACTTGTGAATCCAGGGGACAGCTGGGTAGATTTGGGCAGGAGCTGAGATCACAGAAGAGTGATATTGAAGCTGAGAGCTAGCCTTGAGACAAGAAGAAAAGACCTCTTCTTGGGTACTTAATGCTGACAGAGAAGATCATGATTTACTGTTACTTACAGATGGAGAACTTTGCCCTTTGAACTTTGTGTCCCTTACCAAGGCTTGCTCCTTAAGGATGATTGAGTTAAGGATTTACTGAATTATATCTTTTGCTTAAAACTATGTGGCCACTTTAGTGATAAGTTGTTTTATTATAACTTCATAAATGCTGGACTTTGGTTACCGTGAATGTTTTTCTTTGATTTACTGCCGAATAAATAGAAAGGTCACTATAATATGTAACCAGACCTTAAAGCTGTTCACAGCAACAGTCCTCTTGAAAGCTACTCATGCTTGGCTTTACAGAGAGTGAGGTATTATCAGGAGGAGTAGTATCTCTGGTGTGAGGACTACTGACTCTTTTTCATCTCTGCTTTTTCACCTTTTGGTGTTCACCTGATTCACCCAACTCTCACCTGTGGCTCCATGAAGCTGTAGCATATGCAGCAATCACACTCTGGCAAACTATTTTAGCAGAGAGGCTAAACCAGGTTGAGGGTAACTGATGGACCTCAAATCTTTAAGTGAATTAGAGGAATGTCTATCCCAAGTATGTAAAGACTTTTGGAATCAGTGAATGAGAGTTCCAATAGCCAAGAAGGCAGCTGAAGCAGGTGCTGTGGATCATTTAGAAATTAGTTAGACATTGAAGACATTGAAGACACTAAGACTATTCATTTCATCACAAGCCATCACCAGCTGTCTTGATTTTCTGTAACTCTACCTCACTTAAATCCAATTCATTCATGGATCAAAAGATATCACCCATAATATTTTATTTTATATTTTTACCTAGATCAGAGTCCTGTGATGACAACCCTGCATGGAGGAGGCCTAGGAATTAGGCTTATATTACTGAAAGTGACAGTGGGATTTGCCAGCACCCTGATGGTTGAGAAGCCTTTTAAGAACCATATTGCTCAATTCCTAGTGTGAGGAAGGGGCTAGATAAATTTCCATAAAAATTGTCTGCTTCACCCAGCCATGGTGTGCTTACTATACCAGGCGAGATTCCCACTCTATGGTCCAAACATGCAAAACAAATGTACAAAAAATATTTGTAAAGATTATTCCACTCAGAATCACTATGTGGAATGCTTGCATATTTATAGATAGCACAAAATCTAGTAGACCTGAAAGACTAACAGCTCTTGTTGCGAGAGAACTCAGCAGGTGTTGCATTCAAATAGCAGCCCTGAGTGAAACAAGGTTGGCAAATGAATTCCAGATTTCCTAAATTGGAGATAGATACACTTTTTATTTCTGGAGTGGCCTCAATGAAGGAGAGTGCTGTGAAGCTGGCATCTGTTTAACAAACAAATCTAATCTAGTCAACAAGCTTATACTCCAACCAAAAGGAGTAAAAGGCAGACTCATGACAACACAATTGCCACTTGTAGGAAAGTGTCACACCATCATCATCAAAGCTCCTACCATAATGAACCCTGATGAGGTCAAAGACAAGTTCTATGAAGACCTGGACACCCTCATCATTAAAATGCCAAAAGAGGACAAGCTTATAATCCTGGGGTACTTCAATACAAGAGTAGGCACAGTTTACCAAACATAGCAAGAAATCCTTATGGTGGAATCTTAATAAAGCTTCCCCCATCCACAATATTCTAACTTAATTATAGGCCTGGCCCTACTGAACAGCAGGACCACTGCACCTACCTAACTTCTTTTTACATGCTTTACTGCTCACTGAAACAACAGGTGTATCCCTGAACTCTTAGTTCCCACAGAAACAGTAGGTGTGCCCATGTGATGGGAACCTAGCTAGTGCCTCTACCTGGTCACTGCCCCCAGACCCATTTCCACAGAAACAGGTGTGTTCTTATATTCAATTATAATCACATCATCCATCTAGCCCAAGACAGGACCACAATACCTAACTCTCTGTCTTAACCAGACAGGACCACAATAGGTAGGCATTTGGAGGGCAGAATGACCAGAATGTTTAACCACTGAACCATAGATGGAACCCCTTCTCCATTACCTATTCTCTTAAGAAAACTCCTCCTGCTTTTTTAAATATTAATGATATTCCTCTATTCCAGTGGTTCTCAACCTTCCTAATGCTGCGACCCTTTAATACAGTTCCTCATGTTGTGGTGACTCCCAACCATAAATTTATTTTTGTTGCTACTTCAAACTGTAATTTTGCTACTATTAGGAATTGTAATGTAAATATCTGATATACAGGATGTATTTTCATTGTTACAAACTGAACATAACCCACAGGTTGAGAACCAACCGCTGCAGTCTATTCTATGTAAGTTTTTGTTGTGACTTCTTTGAGATGGTTCCACAACAACACATAATGAAACCACAACAGTTTTGGGGTGGGCAGAGACCCTACCTCAACAGTTTTTGATGTCTCTGGGTTGAAACTTCAACACTTGGGATGAACACAATAGCAATGGTCATGTACTACTGAAAACTTATGCATCCCATTAGCTTCTCATCACAAACACTGTCTTCAGTTTAATTAAACACAATATAACTTTGTGAATGTAACCTTTAAACAAACAGTGGCATTTAATATTTATGCCATTGTAAGGAGAAGAGACAGCATGTGAGTGAGGAGCCCTATGTGGGACACAGAGTGCTAGACTGACCATAGAATTACACTCTTCCAGCTAAATATTCACATTCAACAAAAGATTGGCCCCAAGGAAAGATGACTGCTAGAAGACTTAATATTGCCAGATTAGAGTGCCTCTCCAAGCAGGAATACTTCATTGCTAACTTGGAGGAAAACGTGAATCAACAGGAAATTGGCAACAGTGGAACAGAAGATAAGTTTCCAGATTGAAAAAAGAACCAAGATGGCAAAAAAAAGCAACAAATCATTATAGCTCTCGCATATTCACCTTAAAAGAACCATAAAATAGTGTCCTCAAACAAAGCTTTGAACAACAAAACCAGTGGAAAAAGAAAACAAAAACATGATGAAACAGTCTTTTAGCCCAGGAAACTAGAAGATTGACAAGAAAGGTCTTCCTCACTCAGGGAAAAAAGGACTGTAGTACAGGGCAGGAAAAATCCCAGTAAACCAGCAGTAAGCCCCACCTAAGCAAACAGAGAGAGATCCTGAATTGCAATGTAATGGAGCAGGCAAACACCATCATCAGGACCGCTTCCTCCAAGCCCTGAGCATAGTCAGGGGAACAGACAAAATATAGATCCATGAGCTGCAATGTGCTTCAGTGTAACCCTGGGAAAACAGCCATCCTCAAGTGAGTAGGTCTCCACATACTTCAGCACAGCCCAGGGTAAAAAGATAGCCTCCAGAAACCAGGCTAAAGCATGCTTCAACATAGCCTCTGGGAAATGCAGAAACAACCCATCAGCCTCAGCACATACCAGACAACAGCACTAGGACCCCAGGATGGCATCAAGTAAGCTGCCAGACCCCTACAACATTCAGCAGCACAAGCAATCCTCCATTGCATGCATCTAGCACAAGACCACAAAAAAAGGTGCCCTGTGAACCTCAGGGCAATATCAATGCAGCAACAAGTAAGCATTCAGGGACTTCATCCCCTGACACAAGAAACTGAGACAGTGCCCCTTCTACCCTTGGAGGAGAGCTCAAATTTAAAAGAAAGAGAAAAGACCAATGCGAAGAAACAAAAAAATGAGAAAAAAGTTTCTGACAATAGAAAGTTATTATGGTCACAAGGAAGACCAAGACACAAAGTCAGAAGAGGACAATAATTTCAAAATAGCTATGGGAAAAAATGGGAAGCCCTGAAAGAATTTATGGAAGTACTCAAAAATGAGCTTTATCTCATCAAGAGAGAAAGAAGAAAAATTGGGACAAGGGGTAGAACCAAGATGGTGGAACAAAAGCAGGAACTTGATTGAGGTCTCTTCCAAACCTCTCCAAATACATGTTTAAAAAAATGACTCTAAACCAATTTGAGAGTTACAGAACCCATAAAATGACAACGTGAAACACATCTCCAAACCAAGAGAACCTGGAAGGTAGACAGGAAGGATTGATCGTAAGAGGTTGGGAGCTGAACACAGTCTGGTGTGGGCCATATAGGCACAGAGAGGGTTGGAGTAGGCCTCAGGGGACTGAATCACTGGTAGCTGTGGCAGTTTTCAGACTTCTGTAATAGCAATCAATTTAGAAGATACTTAGCACTTAGTAACTTAGGGGTAAGTATGGAAGGTGTGACACTGTCTCCTGTTCCTGATGTGAGAGGAAAGGGTTGGCTGAGACAGGAGGCCAGTGTGTATATATATATAAGAGGAGTTCGAGAGACAGAGAGACAGAATTGGGAATCTTCATCCTGGTGGCTCCTGGTGGAGGAAGGAGGATTGTCCCAGCTTCTGGGAGCTGGACTGCTAGAGAGTCAAGGGAAGACTGCCTGGAAGGCTGAGAAGGTTGCCTGGGAGGCATCCTGGAAGGCTGCCTGGAAGGCTAAGATTTCTTCTGAGTCCTAGGACCAGCTGAAGTGCTGGACGACTGAAGAAGCATGAGCAGGATAAGCCTTTATTGGTTTGTGGCTTGGCGGTGAAGTGGTGAAGGGTCTGAGATGTGCTGGACCCTGTGAACTTCAGTGTGTGCCAGGGACTTCCCAGAGGACTGCACAAAGACATGGTAGCTGTCTGCTTCTGAAGACTGTATGAGAACCTGGGAGCTGTCTGACCCTGAATCCAGGTGACTGTTTGGTGGATTCAGGTAGGAGCTGGGACCATGGAAAGGCATCCAGGGAATCTGAGAGACCACCCCAAGTCAAGATGAAGAAAAGGCCTCCCCTTGGGTGCATGATGAAATTGAAGACACCAAGGAGTGAAGGGTTTATGTAATTTTTTAATGACTGTACTTAGTGATTAATGATATTTAGTAATTGTGAATCTAGATTAGGGACTGATTAAGTTAATTGTTGCCCCATGAGTGGAAGATTAATTGTTGTATTGTGAATTGATTGAATGATTAAGTATTGATTATTGTATTGTGAATTGATTGAATGATTAAGTAAGGAGGGTTTACCCCTTTGGGAAACCAAATGATTGTTCTTTTGTTCTTTGCTCTTGATATTGTGGCCACTGTAGTAAAAACTGTGGGACCATTCCAATGTTAAGTTGTTGTGAACACTATATTGTGATTTTCTGTGATAAGATGTAATGTTGTGAATATTATATAGTGATTTGTTGTGAATGTTTGCCTTGATTTGTAACAGAATAAATGGAGTGTTCACTATACTGTGTAATCCAAAACTGAAAAGCTGTTCATGGTAGCATTCTTTTGGGAATCTGCTTGTGCATGGCATTGCAACTTCTTAATCCACAAATGCCAAAGATAACAAAGAAAGTCAGTAGGATAACTCTGTGGGATCTGAGCGAAAGAAGAGTGTGGTCTGACCACAGCCCAAGGCCCAGAGTTGCAGAGGTGGCTGTTGTGATGACAGCAGAAGTAGCAACAGCAGCAACACTAGCAGTAGTTTCTGTAGCTCTGAGCTCACAGAACATGGGGCATCCAGTGGCTGATACAAAATCCCTGAAACCTGGAACAGTATGCATACTCCTACCCCAACCCACCACTGGAAGCAGAATCCTACTTTGACAAACAGTTAGAAAGTCAAGTATTTGGCTGGAAAGATGAGCAAAGAGCATTAAAACAAACAAACAACAAACCTCAGAATATATAATCTTACTTTGGTGACAAAGAATATTGAAACATACAACCAAAAGAAGATAACAAAGTCAAAGTTCCTTTATCAAAAACCTTCTAGTAAAATATGAATTGGTCACAGGTCATGGAAAAGCTCGAAAAGGATTTTGAAAATCAAATAAGAGAAACAGAAGAAAAATTGGGAAGAGACGTGAGAGTGATGAAAGAAAATCATGAAAAAATGAGTCAACACCTTGCTAAAGGAGACATAAAAATACTGGAGAAAATAACAAAAATAAAGAGACTAACTCCAATGCCAAAAGAGGCCCAAAAAGGCAATGAGGAAAAGAATGCCTTAAAAAGCAGAACTGACAAAATAGATAAGGAGTTCCAAAAACTCACCAAAGAAAATAATTCCTTCAAAATTAGAATGGAGAAATGGAAGCTAATGAGTTCTTGAGAAATCAAGAAATTATAAAACAGAATCCAAAGAATGAAAAAAAAATAGAAGACAATGTGAGACATCTAATTTGAAAAACCACTGCCCTAGAAATTAGATTCAGGAGAGTTAACTCCAAAATTATTGGACTACCTGAAAGACATGATCAGAAAAATAGCCTAGACATCATCTTTAAAGAAATTATCAAGGAGAACTGCCCTGATATTTTAGAACCAGTGGGTAAAATAGAAATTTAAAGAATCCACTGATGACCTCCTGAAAGAGCTCCCAAAAGGAAAACCATCATCAATCAATGTTGAAGTCATGAATAATACACCTCAATCCCTGTCCAGCTAAACTTCCAACTGAAGAAAAGGTTTTTATTGTCATTATATTCCTCTTGTGTAGCAAAACACCTGGTGTTGATGCTAGTCCAGCTGAGATTTACATCCACTATTCATACAAAAACTGAATGAAATTTTCTGAATCATGAGGGAAAAGAAGATTATCTCCTAGGAGTTCCAGTATGCTCCCATTGTCCATCACTCTAAACAAAAAGGCAATAGATCATCCTATGATTATCACAGGGGGGTCTCGCTTAGCCATTGCTAGCAGAATTCTTACCAGAGACCTCCTTAATCAGCAAATCCTTCACCAGGAAAATGGTCATTTACCTGAGACTCGATGTGACATTGGAAAGTGCAGAGTAGTCAATAAGGATTTGCTGGCTTACAATTCTAGGAGAATGTGAAGCCAAGCAAGAACAGCTTTCTAGAGTACTGCTACTGTGAACAGCTTTAAGGTTCTGATTACATAGCATAGTGAACTATATTTATTCAGCAGTTAAAGCAAAACATTCACAGAAACCAAAGTACAACTTTCACAATCCTATGACATAAAAAGTTATCACTAAAGTGACCCCATAGTTTTCACCAAAGTGACCACATAGTTTTAAACCAAAAATATTCAGTAAGTCCTTAACTCAATCATCCTTAAGGAGCAGGCCTCCTTAATGGACACCATGTGTAAAGGTCAAAGTTCTCCCCATCCAGGTCACAGTAAATCATAATTTCTCAGCATTAATTACCCAAGAAGAGGTTATCTTGACTTGAGGTTAGCTCTCAGCTTCCATGGTTCCTCTTCCATGATCCCAGATCCTTCTCAAATCTACCCAACTGTCACATGGATTCAAAGGCAGGCAGGTGTCAGCTCCTTGTCCAGCTCCTCATCCAAATCCTCATCCAGTTCCTATTCCATATTGAAGCTCTTAGTGTCCAATCCACCTCAAGTCCTTTACTGTTTCTGTACCTGGGAAGACAAAGCTCAACAGAGCCCAAACAACATTCATACACATTGCCAGCACTATCATTATTTCACTATCTGCCTGTGAAATCAACAGAAACACACAAACAAGGTCCAAGAGGTCAACATAAATCATCATTAAAGTTCCCAGACCTCTAAAACCCTCTTCCAGGGCTTCTGTAAACAAATAACCAGAAAATCCTCTTTCAGGGTTTTCAGTAATGTCTCAGGGCTTCTGCACAAAGCATCACAAACAAAAAAAAAATCAACACAGACAGAAAACACAGAGTGCCAGAAGTTCTGCTACACAAGAGGAATATAATGACAATAAAAACCTTTTCTTCAGGCACAAGTTTTCTCCTTCTCAACTCTGACACCACAAGGTTCCCTTTTCAGTTCTGCTCTTGCCTAGCTTGGCCTTCTCTTTATATATGGTTATTAACTCCTCCTCTTCCTCTTGCATCAGCAACAGGGTTTCACAAGTTGTGGTGTTCACACAGTTCTGTTTCTTTAAAAAGACTTGATATAATCATGGGCAAGGCTTAAAGGAAGTTTGAACTGAAGCAAGCTGCTAAATAATTAAATAGCTGAAACAAGTTAAATACTTTGCTTGCTGTTACAGAGAAATGTCAGGAGAAGAATAAGGGACTATATACAACATTCATTAATCTGATTAAGGTCTTTGATCCTGTTAGTCATGAGTGCTTGTGGAAAATTGTGTCAAAATTCAGTTGCTCAGAAAATTCCTCTGTACACTATGTCAGTTTCATGATGACATGGTTTCACAGGTTCCAAATAATAGACAGTGCTCTCATGCTTTCCTACTCATCAACAGAGTGAAGCAAGGCTGTGTACTTACTCCCATGCTTTTTAGAATAATGTTTTCTGCATTGTTGTTAGAAGCCTTCAACGAGGACAAAAGCAGCATCAAGGTCAGATACTGTACTGATGGTAAATTGTTTAACTTGAAAAGGCTACAAACCAGCACTATAGTGGATTATGAATAGGCGTGATTTTTTGTTCACAGATAATGGTGCACTCAATGCAGCCTCTGAAACCCAGATGCAGCAAAGTATGTATCAATTCTCTGCTATTTGTGCTCATTTTGGCCTAACAACTAAGACTAAGAAAACAAAGGTTTTTCACAAGCCAGCACTAAACCAAACATCAGTGGAAGCATCAGTCCAGTAAATGGGAAAAAAAAAAGTTAAAAATGGGGATGAGTTCACTTACATTGGCAGCACATTTTCTAATGCTCTACATATTGATGATGACATTGTCATAATTGGCTCTGTGTCTGGGAGGTTCTGAAGGAAAGTGTGAGAGAGAAGGGGTATTGGGTTGACCACTAAATTGAAGATCTACAGAGCCATTTTGTTGACCTTATTGTTGTATGCCTGTGAAACCTGGACAGTCCACCAGTAATGTGCCAGGAAACTGAACTGATTTTATGTGAGTTGTCTTAGGAAAATACTGACGATCACCTAACAAGATAAGGTACTAGACTCTGAGGTCCTTTCTTGAACTCATCTGTCAGGCATTCAAACTCTATTAAAGAGAGCAAAACTTTGATGCCTGACCACATTGTTCTAAGCCAAATGTACTGTATAAAAGAGTATTTTATTGAGAATGTATGCAAGGTGACAATTCACATGGTGGTCAGAAGAAGCAATACAAGGACACTCTCAACAAGGCATCTCTGAAGAACTTTGGAATTGACTTGAGATAAGAGGAACACTGGCAAAGGATTGCCCATATCAAAGAAGGTGTTATGCTCTAGGAATGAAGCAGAATTATATTACCACAAAAGGAATATGAAATGAACAAATTTAAAGACATCTTGATGCAAAATGTTCATATTTGTGCTTGATCTGTGATAGAGTCATTTGATCTAATATTATCTGATCTGACACTGTGGAACACTATACCTTGACTCCACCAATAGTGATGTCACTTTGGTCCTCTTCAGGAACAACATATAACAACCAACCAACCAGTTAAAAGAGGATCCCACTGGAAGAGACAGAAAAGGGGCACAGAGCCAAGATGGCAGTGTAAGAACAACATATTGCAGCTCTCACATATCCATCCCAAAATACCCATAAAATATGACTCTAAACTAATTCTAGAACTCCAAAATGCACACAAATATACTTTCCACTAAAGTCAGCTTGGCTATGAGGAATCATATCAGCACTGCGAACCGAAACCAGCCTGGCCTGAAACCTCGGCTTTGCCCTTGGGGGTGGCTAGATGAGAGGAGTCGAGCCCTGGTTGGAGCTTCAGGTGAGCAGATTGGCAGAAGCTGCGGCAGGATCGAGGACTAGGTCAGTGGGACTTGCGAGGTCGTGGAAGAAAAGCAGTCCAGCCAAACTGCCTAGAGGGCTGAGAAGCAGAAAGTAGAGGTCCTGCACCCACCTTCACATTGCTGCTTCAGAGTTCTCAGCCTACAGACTGCAGGGGGACCAAGCAATCATTCAGAGGCCAAGTGCTCTCACATTGAGCGGCCTGGATCTGGATCACGGTCTTGGGCTTTGGTCCTGTGGTTCATTTTTATTCCGTCATCCGGAAGTGGCGGAGGGACCCAGCAACTTCCTAAGAGCTCCAGCAACTGAGAGGACCCCAGCAATTTGGGACAGAGCTTTCCCCTCTGGAAGCAGAGCTCCACAGAGATTAAAAAAAAAAAAAAACCATGGACTGACCAACCATGAATAAGAAAAAGCATAAGAAGCAGGGTAAGAACAGCAACCAAACCCTAGATTCCTTCTTTGAAGAAAAGAAGGACCAAGGCAGAGAGCTGCAGGAGGGCATCACAGCCAGAGTTCCCCCACCAGGGGCTTCCAATAAACATGAAGATTTCCTTAAAGCTAGAGATCAGCTGAAGAAGGATTTTGAAAACCAAATGAGAGAAGTGGAAGTAAAATTGGGAAGAGAAATAAGAAT
>CM053590.1:168249380-168260745 GCA_028646515.1 Pseudochirops corinnae | reverse complement strand
AGGTGTTATTTTCTTCAGTGTTTTTTTTTTGCATCTCCTTTAGCAAGCTGTTGAGTTGTTTTTCATGATTTTCTTGCACCACTCTCATTTCTCTTCAAAATTTTTCCTCTCCTCTTACTTGATTTTCAAAATCCTTTTTGGGCACTTCCACGGCCTGTGAGCAATTCATATTTTTGTTGGAGGCTTTTGATCTAGGAACTTTGACTTTGTCTTCTTCCGGTGATTTGTATTGATCTTCTTTGTCAGTAATGTAAGATTCTCTATTCTGAGGGGTATATTTTCTTCTTTTTTTATACTGTTTGCTCATCTTCCCAGACAAATACTTGACTTTCCAAGTCTCGATTCGTAAACAACTTGATAGGAAAGAGTATTTGCTCAAATATAGCAAAATTACATTAAATAGGGATACATGTAAAGTCCTTTTCTTAATTCTAAAGTAAATCAATAAATATCCTTTTTTAATAGAATGGGGAGAAATATGGTTAAAGAGTATGTTATGTCAAAAATAAATTTTGAGGTTTTATTTGATTTAACTCTCAAAATAAACCTACAGTATGATGTGCCTATGGAAAAAAAAAGTAGTGTGAAAGGAAGGTCCAAGGAATGCTCACTGGGTGAGTGGGTGAAGGGCGAGGAGTTTGCATTATAAGAGATGACTCAGATGGAAAAACAAATGGCATCAGTCCTTTTTAACCTAGGAAAAGAAACTGTATTCTTAGGCTTGGTTAATATGATAGAAATACAATAAAGGATAAAAAGGTGCCATTGCAATCTTCACTGATTACCCAATAATTTCCCACATCTTAATTTATATCTATCTCCATGACATTCTTTACATACATTACCTTTTCTTCTCTGATACAGCTACCACTCAATTTATCTTTTATCTTTTTTTTTTCTTGGACTAATATAATCACTTTGCAGTTGTTATTGTTGCCGCAAGTCTTTCCCTACTTGAATCCATCTTCCACATATATTTCAAGTGGGTTTCTGGATGTGCAGGGAGGATTATGTCACATAAGGGAGTGATGTCAAATGATGGATATTTTTGTTTGGAAAATTGCTGGGATAATTTGATGAGGGTAAGCCACTCCAAAATCTTTGCCAAGAAAACTTCAAATGGGGACACAAAGAGGTGGTCAAAGCTGAAATGACAGAGAAACAAAAATGGTAATGGAGAGTGGATTAAAACACCTTTCTCATTAGCCATACCTGTCTTGATTTCATTATGGTTCTAGAACTAGAAAGAAGCAGTGAGATATATAGGGCCTAATGAGGGTACTCAGGATTCAGCAAGATGGGGCAAGAGAAGGGAGATTGGGCATAGTAAAGTAAAGCATGACTATCTTAGATATGATGGGCCACATTTGCTCACCAGTTGGGGGTGGGATAAGACAGTAAGAGCCTGGGATGGAGTTTTAGAGTAGGAAACGTTCAGACCTTCAGGACATGTTTTCTGATTCTGATACTAAGTGTCTGGAGAGAGTCCAACACGTGGGGAGAGGATACTTGGTAATTATCCAGTAATTAACTGTGTGAGCCTGAGCAAGATTTTTCAACTCTGAGCCTCTAAGATGTGGATACTAATATTTGCCCTTCCGTCCAGCCTTATGGAGATATTGTGACGAAGGTGCTTGTCAAAGGTGAAGTGCTGTAGAAATGGAAATTGTTATTTTAAGAAACCAAGACCTCTGGTTGAAAACATCATTCCATAAGCAAATAATTTGTCTGATCTTAGCTAACTGTGGTCAATTGTATTAGTTATTTAATTCTGGGAATATGATTAACCCCATATTTTTATTCATTTGCTGGAATATTTAATGTTTTTCTTTTCCTTTATTTTTTGAGGGGGAAAATTATTAGTGTATATCATCACATGTTGATATTTTAAAACTTGATGGATCCCGCCAAACATTCACTACTTCTTTTTAACATTTAGAGACTTAAGTAAGTCATCAGAGCAACAGAGGGAAAGAAGAATCAATTATAACTGAACAGGAATCTGAGTCATTTTTTGGTTCTACCTTGTGCTCTGCCAAAGTCCTGTGCATGGTACCATTTTTATGTCCCTCACTTATTCCTCCTCTCCTTAGACACCTATCTGATGCTGGTCCACATTACCTCAAGCTTAGAACATTTTTGACCAGAAAACCTGAGAGTCTTCCTCTTCCAGACCTATTTTTAAAATTTATTTATTTTTTTAGTTTTAATTTCCACAAGATTTTGAGTTACAAATTGTATACCCATCTCTCCCCTCACCCCCACTACAAGATAGCAAGCATTTTGAATATCCCTTCCCCAAATCTGTTCTCTCCTATGTCCTCCCTCATTCACACCCTCTTACTTTCTTGTAGGGCAAGATGGATTTCTATATTCCATTACCTGTCTATCTTATTTCAGGGTCACATGTAAAAAACAATATTTTACATTTGTTTTGAAAACTTTGATTTTCAAATTCTTTCCCTTCTTCCCTCCTCACCCACCCCCAGTGGGAAGACAAGCAATTGAATATTGTTTGTACATATGTAGTTACACAAAACATTTCCACAATAGTTATACTGTGAAATACTAACCACACCTCCCTCCATCCTATCCTGACCCCAATTTATTCTATTTTCTCCCCTGACCCTGTTTCCCTTCAAAAGTGTTTGCTTCTAACTACCCTCTCCTCCAATCTGCCCTCCCTTTTATAATTCCCCATCTTATGCCCTTCCCTCCCTATTTTCCTGTAGGGTAAAATATCCAATTGAATGTGTATATTATTCTCTCCTTAAGCCAAATCTAATGAGAGTAAGGTTGACTCATTCCTTTTCACCTTTCTGCTCTTCCCCTCCATTGCAACAGTTTTCTCTTGCCTCTTTTATGTGAGATAATTTACCCTGTTCTGTCTCTCCTTTTCTCATTCTCCCAATATAGTACTCTCTAACCTCTTATTTTTTTATATCATTCCTTCATATTCAACTCATCCTGTGCCCTCTGTCTATGTATACATATGTTTACATACGTGTGTATATACATACATATACATATATATACATATATATGTAAATAGTTCATCTTTAATAAGTTCTTTATGGCTTTTTTTTCCTGTTTGTCTTCTCATATTTCTCTTGTTTCTTGTTGAAATTCAGACTTGCTGTTCAGCTCTGCTGTTTTCATCAAAAATGCTTGAAAGTCATCTATTTCATTGAATGTCCATATTTTCCCCTGAAGCATTATACTCAATTTTTCTGGGTAGATGATTCTTGGTTTTAATCCTTTGCTCCTTTGATCTCCAGAATATCATATTCCAAACACTTTAATCACTTTATGTGGAAACTGATGTAGAAACTGTTAGATCCTGTGTTTTCTTGATTGTGTTTCCACAACACTCAAATTGTTTCTTCCTGACCACTTGTGATATTTTCTCCTTGGTCTGGGAACTATGAAATTTGGCTGAAATATTCCTAGGACTTTTCTTTCTTGGATCTTTTTCAAGAGGTGATCAGAGAATTCTTTCCATTTCTATTTTGCCTTTTGATTCTAGAATATCAGGACAATTTTCCATGAGAATTTCTTGAAAGATGATGTCAAAGCTCTGTTTTGGATCATGTCTTTCAGATAATCCAATAATTTTTAAATTATGTCTCCTGGATCTATTTTCCACATCAGTAGTTTTTCCAATAAGGTATTTCACATTGCCTTCTATTTTTTATTTTCATTTTTGTCTGTTTTATAGTATCTTGATTTCTCATAAAGTCACTAGCTTCCATTTGTTCCAATATAATTTTGAAGGAATTATTCTCTTCAATGAACTTTGAAATTCCTTTTCCATATTACCACTTCTCCTTTTTAAGGCATTGTTTTCCTCATTGACAGTTTGGATCTCTTTTGAGATTTGAGTTAGTCTGTTTTTTATGGTGTTATTTTCTTTAGTCAGGCTGTTGACTTGTTTTTCATTATTTCCTTGTACCATTCTTATTTCTCTTCCCAATTTTTCCTCTACTTCTCTTACTTGATTCAGAATCCTTCTCAAGCTCCTCCATGGCCTGAAAGCAGTTCATATTTTTCTTAGAGTCTTTTGATGGAGGAGATTTCACTTTGTTGTCTTCTTATGGTTCTATATTTTGATCCTCTTTATCCCTGAAAACAGTGTTCTATAGTCTGATTTTTCATCCTCCATTTGCTCATCTGGCCAATCAATTACTTGACTTCTGAGCTTTTTGCCATGGTAGAACTCTACTTCCAGAGTGGAGAGTACTGTGTCCCAAATTTCTGGGATTTTGTGAAGCTGTTGTCAGTTTTTTTTTTCTAGGCACCTTCCTCAGAACTGTGAGTACCACTTTCTCTCTACAGCCTCAACAAACTTTGCTTCCCCAGCCCTCCTCACCCCAGGATCATCACCCAAGGCTATGACCCAGATCCAAGAAGGGAAAACCAAGAGAATCCTTCCTCAGTGCCAGCAGAGAGATTCCTGCAAATGCCTCATGGACAGTCATTTGGTCCCCCTATTATATCTAGGCCTGGAATTGTAAGCAGCAGCAGGTGCAGCCATTATCAACTCTGTAGCCCTGGGGGTAGACACTTGACCTTGCTCTTCTCTCACCCAGGATGAACAGTGTTCCCCACTGACATTTTACTTTCTCTTTTACATTTATGGTTTGAGAAGTCTGAAAACTGCCACATCTGCCAGTGATTCACTCTCCTAAAATCTGTTGTGGCTGGTCTGGGACACTGGTCTGGGACCCCATGACTCACAATGGAATCATGTGAACTACAACTCCCTGCCTAGTGCAATAGACCCTACTCGTTGGCCTGCCAGGCTGCCTTCAGTGGGAGATTTATTTCTCTTTCACATTGTGGGTTCTGTAGCTCTAAAATTTGTTTAGAGTCATATTTAACAGGTATTGGAGGTGGCTGGAGCAGGAGCTCAAGCACTTTCCTGCTTTTACTCTTCGATCTTGGCTCTACCTCTGATCTATTTTTTTTAAGAGGCCATTCTTTGCCTCATTTTTAATTAAGCCTTAATCACTGAATGTATGCTACTTCTGTCAACCTGAGACTTCTTAAAAACCTTAGCTTGAAATGGTCAAGGTCCCCCACCGTGTCCTGGGACATCTCTAGTCATCCTGTTCCACATCTTTCCATTGGATCCAGATGGTTCAGGGGGAAAAAGTGAGGCTGGTGATGTTATACAGCCCTCTCTCACTTATATTCAATTCATTTACATGTTATGGCATCACCTCCCTGATGTTATGGTCCTCTTCTACAATGAAGGACAAACAGCATCAGTAGTAGTCACATCCTACCATGAATACAATAAACTTCAGGCCCTCAATATTTCTTCTAGGACAAATTATGAATATCTTTGTTTGGCATCAAAATTCTTTACTCCTTAGCCATTTACAATCATTTTCATCATCTCATCATTAATTCCTTCTGAAACTCTATTCCAAGCATATCAGGCCACTTATTACTTTTCACTTATGCTATTCTACCTTTCGTCTCCACAACTACATACATGGCCCATACCTAAAATGCTCTCTCCTTCAGTTTTTTCAAATTTAGATTTTCTAACTGAGCCAACTCAAGCTGAGGGCTATAATTACAATACTTCTTGCTTCCTTGGGCCTTTCCCAGTCAACCTGAGTACTTGCTATTGCTATCCCCTGTAACATTGTACTTATCTATTTTCTATATACCTCATTCTGGTACATATCTATGTGTAAGAGTGAGGATCCACCTTATCCCATTTCAAACATCCTAGTTCTACTTTATTGAATCTATCAAGGGTATAGACTAGTGCCAAACAAGTCCTTAATCAATTTGGGAGCAATATAATACTTTTGTTATTAATTAAATTAAATTAAAAGGACGCATAGGGAATATAGTTGAATTGATTGGGGAGATAGAGACTTTCTTCTCACTTATGTATATAAGAGTCCAGTTCAAGTTAGGAAATTCCAGTGAGAGTTTTCATTTCAAACAAGTATCCTAGTAAGATATGTTAACAACAGGCTATTCCTGTGGCAGTTGAGGGAATTTCTTTTGGCCTCTCTTTACCTCCAGAGTCATAACTGGGTAATAACACTGTGAACTTAGAAGAGTAAGAAGATTTGATATTGTCATTAGCATTAGTATGCCCAGAAAATCACTGACTAATAGCAGCATCTATATCAGGAGATGAGAGTGATGTTGAAGACAAATTGTACACATCAAGGAATGGCAGCAAAAACATTTTTATAAGGGCATCAACCCTCAGAGTTCAGCAAAGAGACATACCTAGAGGCAACTACATGAAAACCTTATGCAAGAAGTAAAAATATCCATTAAATGAGAACTGTGAGATACTCTTTGACCACATCTAATTCTAAGTTTGAGTACACTCTTTTGAAAATATCGTGTGCATTTATGGGGGGTATCTAACTCAGACATTTGAGACTATGTTTTAAACCCACTGTTCGTACTCTACCAACTTGTTAAATATTCTAACTTAAAGCTAAATAATTCTGGTTTATTGATAATCATATGGGAAGCAAAAGAGATGGAGATTCATTATCAAGATTGTTAAAATTAATGCAGCCCTCAATTTGTAGAAAGGCCAACTCTAGAATCCCCACAGTGTGAAGGTACAAGTGATATAGACATTTTCCCCAAATGTCAGTGGATCATAGTAAAGGCTACAGTCATGTCTTGCCTTCTGTACCAAGTTGCAGTTTTTGTCCGTCAAGGCCTTTCCTTTTTCTGCTTGGCCGTCATCTTGCCTCATATTTGACAGTCCCTGAACCCACCCTCTCCTAGCACACACACACACGCACACACACACACACACACACACACACACACACACACACACACACACAGGACCACTGCTTCTTAGAGTCTTTCTAGAATTTCTGGAGAGCCACCATGCACCATAGCTGATTCATCCCAAAAGCAACATATGCTTATCTCACAGATTAACCTAAACTATTCAAAAATTGCTGGATGTTATCTTATTAAAAATGATTAACAATTGTTTTAGTCAGTGACCTTTTATTAAGTACCTATTAAGTGCCATTGAGAAAACAAAGACAAAAATGACACAGTCCCTTCCTTCAAGAAATCTACTTCTAGACAGTAACTATAAAGATATATACAAAGTATGTGTAAGTTAATTAGAAGTGGTAGGAAGCATTGGCTTCTGGGAAAATCAGGAAATGCCTTTTGTAGCAAGTGAAGCTTAAAATGGATATTTACTGAAATTAGAGCTGCTAAGAGTCATAAATGAGGAAGAAGTGCATTCTAAGAAAAGCCATAGAGGTGGAAGATGGTGCATTATGTGTGAAGAATTAAGAAATTTAGAATTTGGTTGAATGACCAAGCATATGAAGGGGAGTAATGTATAATTTGGAAAGGCAAGTTGCACCCAGCTTGTGAAGGGCTTTAAATTCCTAAAAGGAATTGAAAGGACCTAAGATATAATTTAGTACCACTTCCTCATTTTACAGATAAAAAATAAGGCCAGGGAATGCTTTGCTCAAGGTCGACACAAATAAAGGAAATGTCAGATCCCCTACCTATTATAATATTTTTTAATTACATACTGCCTAAGTTACAGTTATTAGACATCTCCATTTTCTCACAATCCTACTAAAATGTAAAAAAAAAAATTTGATTTAGTTTGAGTAATAACTGAGCCCTGTGTTTGAAATGTGGCATTAATAGTCATAGGTATGCATATACATGGATATATATATATATATGTGCATAGATGCATATACGTACACATATATGTTTATATGTGTATATTCCTGTTAAGTTATTTGTGATCCTGTGATTCACCTATCTGAACCTCATTTTAGTAATTTGTTAAATAGAAGCAATGATACTCATTCTACCTATGTAATAAGTTTTGTTAATGAAGTGCTTTGTAAATATTAAAATGTGATGAAATGTGAACTGTTACTAATACAACATCATATAACATAATTCTAATAGGAAATTCATAGAACATTGGTTTTCTTCAACTACTATTTAAATAACTTAAATCTCTGTGTGTTTCTGAGTAAGTCCATGCTAATTAGTTGATTTTTAATACACAGAAGTGCAAATCAATTAAAAATAAAGATTACAATCCTCTTGTGGTTTACATTTGGATTTGATTCCTGTAGAGCTAGCAGATAATTCGTGGAGCACACATCATTTGCTTGCAGTTGGTATTCAGCAGTATTCTCTGCTTTAAATTATTGGCAGAGAACAGCTATTGGACATTAGTCATTTTGCACAGTTTACAGCATAATGACTGCAATGCAACCTAAAGGACAGTGTGGTATGTTGCCAAGAATGTAAAGTAACGTGCACTTATCTTCAACGGAGAAATGTGCTGAAAAGTGGCAGCAATGGCAAGTGTGATGATTGGGTCAAAATTGGCAAAATCTGCTATGAAGTGACCCAACCATTACTTTTCTACTGTTCAAGCAACTAGTGAATCATCTGCGACAAGTCTAATTAAAATAATCTAAACTCTGTAAATCGGATACTAAACAGATGGTAGACATAAAGTTGTGCTGAGCCAGCCATAAATAATCAAGACAGCAAAAAAGCATGGGAAAAAGAGATAGTCCCAACAGCTTGTATAGATCACATGCATTTGCTCATAAATTGGCATATGACGTTAGTGGTATGCCTTTAAAAATACATTGCAAGATGTATAGCATTATCCTTGGAAACTGACCAATGAGGTTCTATAAAGAAAATCCATAAAAACTTGCTGAGGCTTACTTCACAATTATCTATTGGGCAAGGGCATAAAAAGAGAAGCTCATAAATGAGATAGTTGCAAGGAGACATAAGGGTTCATATTCCTTATGAGCAGTGAATTGAGAGCAATAATTTGATTGTATCATTTCTCATCATAAAGACAATATCCGTTGTCATTGCAAAATCTGTTCCTAGTCCTGGACTGCACTTTCCAACAAAATTGAATTTAACTGTCACATTGACTTTAAAATGTTAGAGGAAAAGACCTCCACAATTCTCCTTCACGAAGAACACAGTGATGAGGAATTTAGTACCCCTGAGGATAGTACCTTTTGTTTCCAAAACATGGACAACCAGAATATGTTTTCCCCCCTCAGTCTGTAACTCATGAAGCTTAGTTAAATGTGGAACTCCAATCCCAGTTTTGTTCAATGGGGGTATAGAATACGCCCTCATATATATGATAAAACATGAACACTCTAGACATTAATATATAGTACACAAAGTTGCCAATCCTATTTTTCTATATACCTATAGTTTTTTATCATGGAAAACAAATGGTATCAAGTTTTCAATGTCAAGTGGAAAAAAGGATTCATTCCATAGGAGATAATCTTTAGATTTTGATCAAAATCATGCCTTCACCTTAGAGATATAATAGGAAAGAGGTGAGAACTCTATCTAGAGCAATGGAACATCCTATGTTACAAGAAGGAGCCTGGAGACTTTTGTTTTCTTGATTTTCTCCCAAATAACTCTCAAAAATACATTTTTCCTAATATAGAAAAGAAAGAGACATCAATGTCTGTGACTGAAGCAGTGAGGAGCTTGTCTTTGTTATCATTTAACCAATACATATTCCAAAATCCCCACTGTGTACCATCTATAATTCCATTAACCATTGTCTCATAAATGAGTGACTGAAAAGCTTTTTTAGGAGCTTACTTTGTGTTGCATAAGCAAATAGAAAAGCAAGACCATCCTGGAACTTAAGGACATTATGTTCTATTGCTTTAAGTTGAAACGGAAAAGTCTTATGATACTTAGGGCTCAGCAGAGCAGATGAAAATCCATCTTTTTCAATATAATTTTTATTGACAAAATCACATTGGTGCCTGGCATTAACGATTTTAAAATGCCAAGATAGCAAAGTCTTTCTTCTCTCTGTCTTTTGAAGGGGTGGATGTTGAGGAGCTATATAATGTCAAAAGAGTCCATTTAACAGATAGCTTTCCTGATAGTTTTGTTTTGCTGACAATGGAGAAGAGAGCTAAGCTAATATCAGGGTTGGTGGTTTCAGAGACAATGCTATCCTAGGGGCTTTAAAGTTTGCATCATCACATTTGGCCATTGATTGGTAGTTGTTTTTGGTGGGGGTAGGGATGAAGGTCTCCTCCTTCACAAGAATTGTTCATTACAATGATGGCTATGGAGGCCAGCCTGAAAAAAGCTTGAATTCCACATAACAATAAATAAATCAAAATCACAAAGAAGTTGGATCTCCCAAAAGCTGTATTTTATTATTGCCACAGGACAATATGATGGAATATTATTAAACAGAATAGATCCCATTGAAAATGTGATTGCTTATTCACATAATGCTCTGATAGGATGTGAAGCCAATGGCTTGGTTGGTTGTTGAGTTCTCATATCAGTCTTTGGAAACAATTACATTTTCTTCTTCTTAAATATTGTTAATCAGCAATATTTCATTCTTAAACCTTCCCATCCTTCTTTAACTTATTTCTGTTTAAAAAAAATAGTCTATGGGAGCCTATACATCATTATAGTACATTTTTTGAAATCTCTTAAATTCAGCTTACATAGCAAAGCAGTATAAACTTTCATCTCCTTGCCTTAAGATGGAATAATGACTTCCTGACAATATACTTGTTCTTTTCATCCAAGATAGCAATTGTTCTTTGCTGCTGATAATCAGACCAAGAATAGAATTTTTATCTTGTTATTTCACTCACTTTTAGACAGAGAGGCAAAAATATAGACAGAGAGACAGACAGACAATGTTGGAGAAAACTACTGCTGATATATGGATAATTGAATTACCTCATACCTACTACATCATGGGGCTGTTCCACATTCTTCTCATTTCTAGAATTTTTATTTATTTCCTACTTTTTTCATGGTGATCTCTAGTAAATACTAATGGCAACATCGCCTGAAAGCTGTCCAATTTGTTTGCTATGCATAAATATTAAATATGATGAAAAAATTGTTTTAAGATTATTTGGCATTGTTTCTTAAATATAATTTTGTCATTACTCATCTCTGTTAAAACTTTCCAAATATAGATTTGGAGGTTGTATATTTTACCTTACTTGAGAGCTTCCAGCAATGAATGGATGATCATTTTCTATTTTGTGGATATGGTTACTTTGGAGGTATGCGTATCCATCAATTTCTCTTCAAGCTCAGATAATCTATGATTCCATGAGTCTTTGTTTAAAATGATATATGTATGTGTAATGCCATGCATCAGCAGATTCCCAAAGGATTGCTACTGTGAACAGCTTTTAGAGTTCAGATTACAAAATATAGTGAACACTGTTTATTCCATTACAAATCAGGACAAACATTCAAAACATTATAATATTCACAACATTACATCTTATCACAGAAAATGGCC
>CM053590.1:168231206-168241218 GCA_028646515.1 Pseudochirops corinnae | reverse complement strand
ATATATGTTTACAGGTATACATAGACAGAGGGCACAGGATTAATTGAATAGGAAGGGATGATATTTTAAAAATAAAATTAAGAGTTGAGAGAGGAATATAATGAGAGGAGATAGAGAGAGACAAGATAGGGTAAATTATCTCACATAAAAGAGGCAAGGGAAAACTGTGACAATGGAGGGGAACAACAGGAAGGCAAAAGAGAATGGGTTAACACTTCTGTTATTGAATTTGGGTTAAGGAGGTAATAACATACACACTAAATTGGATATCTTCCCCTACAGGAAAGTAGGGAGGAAGGGATAAGAGGGGGGTTGATAGAAAGGAGGGCAGAAGCAGGGGGAGGGTAGTTAGAATCACACAGTTTTGAAAAGGGACAGGGTCAAAGTACAAAATAGACCAAGTAGGGGGGTGGCATAGGATGGAGGGAAATATAGTAAGTCTTTCACAATGTATGCACTATGGAAATGTTTTGTGTAACTACACATGTACAACCTATATTGAATTGCTCATCTTCCCAGTAAGGGTGTGTGATGAGGGAAGAAGGAAAAGAATCTGGAATTCAAAGTTTTAAAATCAAACGTTAAAAAAAAAATCATTATTATTATTATTATTTTTACATGCAACTAGGAAATAAGATATACAGATACTGGGGTTTGGCGATCCATCTTACCCTACTGGAACATCAGAGGGGGCATGGTCAAGGATATAGGAAAGAGTGGTTTGGGGGAGAGGATATTCAGTGGCATCACTTTTTTGTGGTGAGGGGGTAGGGGAAAGATGGGGAGAATAACTCAACATCTTGCAGAAATGAATGTGTAAATTAAAAATAAATATAAATTTTAATTTAAAAAAACTTAACAGTAAAAAAAAATTGGGTTTGTGTATGTGTTTATTCTTAGTAATTCTTATCAAATAAACAAATTTTACCTCAGTGATTCCTGTTATGTTAAGTTGAAATCTAGCATTAGGCTATTTAGTTGGTTTCTTTCTGATTGTTGTATAGCTTCTCTTGGGTGAGAGGCCAGTGGATTAACTATACTAGACTTGAAGGAAAAGATGCTATGATATGTGAGTGGCCAGTTGTCTACCAAAGCTGGTAAACTTATATTCATCACTGTGGAAAGAGACAGAAAGTTTTGTGGTTCAATCCTGTGGGTAAATGAACCAAACAAGAAGGAATCAGAAAGAAAATGGCAAAGGAATATAGGAAAACAAGGGAAGAAAAACCATAAAAGGAAGAAAATTTAGTTGAAAAGCCACAACAGAGGGATGGAGAAAGATGGTGAAATAAAGGCAGGGATTTACCTGAGCTTTCCTAAATTCCCCTTAAAACAACTTTAAAATAATTCTTCAAAAGAAATTCTGGAATGGAAGAAATGGCAGAAGTTTCAGCTGGTTCCCAAAATCAAAATCATTTCATCCATGTTCTGAAAATAAAAATCATTCTCTCCAGCTTTGTCCTCTCTTCCTCAGCCTCCAGAAGATGGCACCAAGAAGATTTATCTGACCCAGCAGGAGCTTCTCCGTACACACACACACACACACACACACACACACACACACACACACACGGCATTAGCTTCTTCATGTTTCAGCCATTTCCTGTTTCAACCCCTTCCTGTTATGTCAGCAACAAGGGTTCATACCTTCTGTTTCTTTAAGCATGATTAATTAATAAGTGTTAAGTCCCTGTCACCGTTACCAATACAAAGGGGATCTTCAAATTCAAATTACCTTGTCACTTGCACTACCCAAGATGGTTTGTATGTTATCCCATCTTTGAGTCAATTTAAATGAGAAGCAGCCTTCCATCTGCATCATGATCTCTTCCGTTGTAAAAGCTCTTTTGCACATATTTTATGTGAAATGACATGCTCCATTCCACATATTTATCCCCCCTTATCTCAGTGCATAGTATTTTCTTATCCATTTTTTAAATATCATTTTATCAGAGTTGATTCACATCCATCCCCTCTGTCTATATGTACTGTTGTCTGACTCCCTTATGGTCTCTCTACTGAGATATTCCAAAGCTTCTGTTACCACTGCTGTGGCAGTCTCTGAGGTCATAGCAAGTGTTGTTATTGCTGGCATTTCAAACCTTTCTTTAACCTGTTGTCACAGACATTTTTTTGCTGACCTCCGAAACTGTCTTACAACGAAAAAATGCCTGACCTTTTGTTAGCTCTTCTAGTCCAGAACTTAATTGCAGACATTTTGATATTTTTTTGGAGGGAAAATTTGGGCTAGCCCAGCTGTTCCTGTACTCTGCCATCTTGGTTTTGTTCTTAGAGGTCAATCCACACTGATTTTCAAGAATAAAGGGAAATTAAACATGGCATTCAAGAAATGTGTCATTAAAAAACAGACCAGTTGGGCAGCAGAGTCAAGATGGCAGTGTAGAAGCAGGAGAATTCCGTGAGCTTCTCCCCCATGACCACCTCAACTACCTATAAATATGACTCTAAATCAGCAGTTCTCAACCTGTGGGTCATGACTCCTTTGAGGGTTGAATGACCCTTTCACAAGGGTCTCAGGGGTCACAGGGGTCACCTAAGACATCATAAAACACATATTTCTCATGGTGTTAGGAACCAAGACACTGCTACTCTATCTATCTCCAAGAGGGTCCACCCACATGCAGATATGCCCACATATGAGTATTAAAGGGTTGTGGCATTAGGAAGGGTGAGAACCACTGCTCTAAACAAATTTAAGAGCTCCAGAATCCACCAAATGGCAGAGAAACAAGGCTCCCATTGAAGGCATTCTGGCAGGTGAACAGGAAAGGTTCATTGCAACATAGTGAGTGGAAAAACCAGCTCAGCCTGAAACCACGATGGTAGCCCCAGGGGAGCCAGTACAAGCTCAGGCTAGAGCACTTGAGAGACTAGATCACCAGAAGCTGTGGCAGTTTCCTGAATTACCAACCCATAAGAGCCAAGGACAAAATGTAAGGTCAGTGGAAATAGGCTAAATTTGGGGGAAAGGAGCTGATCAGGCCATCTGCCCTCAGGGCAAGAACAAAGCAGAAGCAGCAGCCCTGCAGCCAGCTCCACATGGCTGCTTCAGAGCTCTGGGCCTGCAGATTGCAGGGGAGCCAAAAGATCATTCAGAGGCTAAGTGCTCTTGCCTTAATCTACCTGGACTGGGATCACTGTCTTGGGTGGTGGTCCCAAGATGCATGGCCAGTGAGCCAAAGCTGGTGGGGGCTGGAAAGATGGCAGCCTCCTAATAGCTCTGGCAGCTGGGAAAACCCCAGTGATTTGGGTCAAAGTGCTCCGCTCTGAAAGCAGGGTTCTACTAAGCCCAAACATCAAGTAATTGACTGGCAACATGAGCAGTCAGAGTGAGCAACGTAAGAACAGCAATAAAACTTTGCATTCCTTTTTGAAGGACAAAAAGGATCAAAGCATGGAGTGGGAGGAAGGCAACACAGTCAGAACTCCCACAACAAAAGCTTCCAGGTAAAATGTAAACTGATTACAAGCCATAGAGGAGCTCAAGAAAGATTTTGAAAACCAAATAAAAGGAGTGGAGGAAAAATTGGGAAGAGAAATGAGAATGATGCAAGAAAATCATGAAAAGAAAGTCAACAACCTGACTGAAGAAAATAACACCTTAAAAAAAAAAGATTAACTCAAATCGCAAAAGAGGCCCAAAAATCCAATGAGGAGAAGCATGCCTTCAAAAGACAAATTTGCCAGATGGAAAAAGAATCTCAAAAGCTTTCTGAAGAGAATAATTCCTTCAGAATTAAGGTGGAGCAAATGACTTTATGAAAATCAAGATACCCTTAAACAGATCCAAATAAATGAAAAAATAGAAGGCAATGTGAAATATCTTATTGAAAAAAACCACTGATCTAGAAAATAGATCCAAGAGAGACAATTTAAAAATTATTGGACTACCTGAAAGCCATGATCAAAAAAAGAACCTAGAAAACATCCTTCAAGAAATTCTCAAGGAAAATTGCCCTGATATTTTGGAACCAGAGAGCAAAATAGAGCTTGAAATAATTCACCCATCACCTTTTGAAAAAGATCCCCAAAAGAAAACTCCTAGGAATGTTATAGACAGCTTCCAGAGTTCCCAGATCAAGTAGAAAATATTACAAGCTATCAAGAAAAAACAATTTGAATACTGTGGAAAAACAATTAGGATAACCCAGGATGTAACAGCTTCTACTTTAAGGGATCAAAGGGCCTGGAATATGATATTCCAGAGATCAAGGGAGCTAGTATTAAAACCAAGAATCACCTACGCAGGAAAACTAAGTATAATGTTCCAGGGGAAAATATGGTCATTCAATGAGGTGAAGGACTTCCAAGCATTTTTGATTAAAAAAAAAAAACAGAACCGAATAGAAAATTTCACATTCAAATAGAAGAAGTTTGAGAAGGCGAACATGAAGAAGAAACCATAAGGAACTTATCAAAGTTGAACTATTTATATGCCAACATAGAAAAACAATAATTGCAACTTATAAAACTTTTCTCAGTCTGAGGATAGGTGAAGGGAACATAAGTATACATATACATATACATATATATATATATCTACATATACATATATATGTATATATATATACATACACATATGTCTATATAGGAGGGTATTTATGCATAGGAGTACATATGGGAGTGTGTGTATATATGTGTACATAGACAGAGGGCACAGGATCAATTGAAGAGGATGGGATAATATTTTAAAAGGTGAGATTGAGAGGTGGGAGAGGAATAAAATGAGAGGACACAGGGAGAGACAGAATGGGGTTAATCCTCTCATATAGAAGAGGCAAGGGATAACTGTTACAATGGAAGGGAAGAACAGGAAGGCAAAAGGGAATGGGTCAACCTTACTTTCATTGAATTTGTCTTAGGGAAGGAATGACATACACTCTAAATCGAGTATCTCAGCCTACAGGAGAATCAGGGGGAAGGGGATGAAAGGGGGAGTTGTGGAGGGGGGCAGTGTGTAGGGGAAGGGTTTTAGAAGCACTCACTTCTGTAAAGGGACAGGGACAAAGTAGAGAATAAAACAAGTGGGGATTGAACAAAAAATATGCTTTAAAAAAACCAGACCAGTTATACAGCAATTCAACAACCATCTGCTATGTTTTAGGCACTATACAAAACAAACTGAATAAAATCCAGAAAGAGATATTTTAGTATGTTAAGTTACAATAATTATTAGTATAATCATACATATTTACAATTGTAGTACCAGTACTTTAAAAATTATGTTTCTAGAACTAGACATCATGATTCTCACAGTAGATGTTCTATAACTATCAAGATCTAGGTCTTCCAGAACATGCAGTCTAGTCTGAAGAGAAAGCTATGTATGGTGAAAAGACAGTTGAGGAATACAAATGAAAAATATCTGGAGACATTTTAGATTTGTGTCCATATAAGGCATGTAGCAATTAGAATTTCAGATAGTTACTAGGGTGAGAGTTCTAGAGATGAAAGGATTAATTTCTCTGAGCCCTGACCTCTGGGGTAACTGGTACCATGGCTGGTAAAAAGACAAAAGTAAATATGGGAGACTGGTCAAGGGGGGGTGTAGTCCTCAGAACACATTGTTTATGCTCAGGGAAATGGGTGCCCACTGGGCAATCCCCAGAATAGAAAAAAAATAGAACAGAATCTTTAATAATGTGTCAAAATTGAAGACAACCCAAGAACTAGGAGGGAGGGTGTAATAGTAATATAATTTGGTCCCTTCTTATTGGAAAAGCTAACAGGTACTTAGCACCTAGTTTGAAATTAATTAGATCAAGCCTCTGTTAAGAGACAAAAGATATGAACCCTTGTAGCTGACATAACAGGAAGTTGCTGATGTAACAGGAAAGGGCAGAAAAGGGAGGAGCTAATAGGTATATAAGGAGAAGCCCAGAGTTTCAGATCTTCTTGGAGCCAGGTTCTAGAGGCTGAGAAAGAGAGGCCCCGGATGGAGAGAATGATTTTTATTTTGAGAATGTGGATGGAATGGTTTTGATTCTGTGAACCAGCTAAAACTTCTGCTGAGTCAGGGGGCCAGCTTTAGCTGCTGAGAAGGTGCTGAATTTCTGCTGAATCCCAGGGCCAGACAATCTGCTGAGGATTTCCAAGGATCAGCTGGAGTTGTAGAAGACAGAGAAAGCATGACTATGGTTTCCATATTTTGTCTCTCTTTGGCCTTGTTAAGCCTTGACTTCCTGGGAACAGAGACTATGAAGGATTTAAAGTGGATTGTACACTGTGAGCTTCAGTGTGGAACAGGAACTGAACAGAGAGCTAGACAAGGAACTGGGAGGTGTCTGCCTTTGAATCCAAGTGATAGTTTGATAAATCCATTTGGGAGCTGGGACCATGGAAGGTGATCCAGGGAATCTGAGAGTCTTCTCCAAGTCAAGCTGAAAGAAGACTTTACTTGGATACTGTTCACTGACTGACAAGATTGTGATTTACTTGTGACAGAGGGGTAGATGGCCTGTATATTTTCTGATGATTTAATATTGACTGATTTGTAACTGAGTGTGCCCCATGAGTAGAGAATTTTGACTTTGGTATTTTGTGACCTTCAAGGAGGTGAGCCTCTTTTAGGATGATTAAATGATTGAGTTGATTGAATGATTGAGTTACTAAGTGAATGATTGACTAAATGATTGTACTTTGTTCAAAACTTTGTGACCACTGTGGTGAAAACTATGTGGCCATTTTAGTGATAAGTTGTTCTGAATGCTCTATTTTGATTTTCTGTGACAAGTAGTAATATTGTGAATTCTGTACCTTGATTTTGTGTGAATGTTTTGCCCTGATTTTTACTGAATAAACAGAGTGTTCACTATGCTACAGGATAACAACCTTAAAAGCTGTTCACAGCAGCATTTTTCTGGAAAGTGTGCTTGGCTTTACAAAGGGAAGAAGAGGGGTTGAGACAGAGAGTGTCAGATAAGGGAGGAAAATGGAGGAAGGGAGGAGGGAGAGAAAGAGAAGGGTGGGGGGCTGGAGGGAGAACACTTATTTAAGTGCTCATTATTTGTTAAGCCTGGGGCTAAGTGCTAAGTAACAAGTACAAGGAATACCTTATGCAGTAGATGGTTCCATTCTAATCATAAAAGGAAATACATAAAGGGAAACTAAAAAGTTAAAAGACAGTAATATTTCACCAAGTGAAATGATTTGGAGTTGTCAGCCAAGAAGTAAGGTGAACACCTCATTTCAGCTAAGATATGGCAACAGGATCAACTAATCATAACCAAAAAAGTGGTTAGAGAGGTGAAATCCAATGTTTCTATCAGGAACAAGTAGGGATAATAGCAGGAATGGAAGTATCATGGTTTGTATCTGATGGATGAGAACTTAGGATCAAATTTGCGTTGATAATTTAAAGTCATAGTATCTTCAGACTTAGAGTTGCCAAGAATCTTGGAAATCATGCAGTCTAATCTTTTGATTTTGCAAATTAGGAAAATAAGACCAGATTACTTATTCAAAGACACACATATAATAATTAGAAGAGCTAGATCTCTAGCATATCTTCTAACTTTAAATTCAATGTTCTTCTCACCATACTCATAAATAAACTTTACAATTACAATTACAAGTGGATTAGAAGAACCAATAAAAGGCATTTTTTCATCCTAAGATAGTTTAGGAGGTCAGCAAAAAGGTCTGTGACAACAAAGTAGGGTAATGTATAAAATTCAAGCAATAATGGCACCAGCTCTGACCTTGGAGACTGCCATAGCAGTGGCAAAAAGGTATTATTGGAAATACGTATCATTTTTATTTCCTAGGATTCTAATGATTTTTGTAATTTTACAGTCTAAGATATCCCTTCCTGGACACCAATCATGTTGTCTTGTATAGTGCCTAAAACATAGTAGATTGCTAATAAATACAACCAATAAAATACACTCCGCTATACTGGAATAACTTTTGGATATAATTTCTGGGATGTTGTGGTTGATCCTGGAGAAGAAGAAAAGTCACACAGGACTAAGGAGAAGCAAATGTTTCAATTTTCAAATAGAATGGGGAGGGGGAATTTGTAATTTCCAGGCCTGCAAGTTCGAGATGGATTTCTGATAATATTTATAAAATAGTTTATGTAATTGCTTAGTAAGCTCTTCAAAAGGGAAGAAATAATCATTAAGTAAACAGCATTTTGTTAAAGAGTTATAATTCATTTGTTGAGAGTATTATTAGATTGTTATATCATGGGAAACATATCCTGCATCAATTTCAGCAATGTTTTTGACAAGTCATTGCTGATAGAATTCATTGTAGAGATGATTTACATTATTGTAGAGAGATGCAGTTATTTAGTTAGGTGAAATCAGTAATGATTAGATAATGAGAATTGACTTATAAATAGATCTCTGATTAGACAAAGGTTTACAATGAAATGCCATATGGCTCTGTCCATAAAATTTATACAGTGAATAGGATGAATACGTATGTTTGTTTACAAGATTTCTATATGACATGAAACTGAAAGGGGTAGCTGGTTCCTAGAACCAAGATCTATAAAAACAAAGCAAATAAACAAACAAACCAAACATCTAGTCAAGCGGAAACAAGGGAGAGAAGCTAAGAAGCTGGTATTTAGTAGGACTCAAAAAATCAACCGCATAAATACAAGATAGAACAGAAATAGCTATATATCATTTAATGTGAGAAAAAAAAACTTAGAATTTTTAGTGGATTGCAGGTTGGATATGGTAGGAATAAAAAGTAAACAGACTAAATAATGGAAGATCCAAATATAGGAAAAAAAATGTTGTAGTACTCAGAACACTTCTGAAGTATTGTGTTCAGTTCTGGATGCCATGTTTTAACTAGGAAGTTGAAAACATAGGGAAGGTCTACATACTTTAATGGAAGGGATTTAGATTATGGGACTATAGTGTAAAGAGGACTGGATTTTTCATCAGAAGAGCCAGATTTATTACCTATTACTTGGGGTAAATCATGTAACTTCCTTTGGCTTCCACTGCTGTAATTTAAAAAATAAAAGGATTGGAATAGATGACTAAACCTTATAATGTATATGAATAAAAAAATGTCATATCTAGATTCATGGAAAATAAAAGAAGTTTTAGCTTGTGGAAGATAAGCTTTGGGAGAAATCTTATAACTTCAAGTTATTGAAAACTTGCAAGTTTTGAAGGTGGCATAATTGGAAAGGGTGATAAACTTTTTTTTTTTTTTGAAAATGAGTCTTAAACCTTGGGCAATGATTGAAAGTAATAAGAGGACAGATTTTGGCTCAATGTCAGAAATACTTTTGTAATAAACTGAGTTTTCTCAGAAAGGAATGTTCTGCTTTAGTAATGAGTTCACCATCACAAGAACACTTCAAAAAGTGGTTGGATGACCACTTGTTCAATTCAGCTAGAAGATTTTTGAGGTTCTTTACAATTTTATAACAATACAATAAAGCTATTGCTATTTTTTAATTACTCTTATCCATTATTATCTCTTTCAACTACTCAAAAAGTAATTTTAGGCTACAGATCAGTTAAGATATATCCTATATTAATTATTCACAGAAACAAATGAGGAAAAAAAAATTAAAATTATCCTTCATGAAAAGAGATCTTTCACCTAGGTAACAAAACTAAGCTTCTGCCCTTTGGATAACAATCAACTGGAATATCTTGACAAAAGACAAAAAGAGTGCTAAAGACAAAGGAAATGAGGAAGGTAAGGAAGAAAAAAAAGTCAGCTGCATTGGGGAGACATATGAGTCTAATTCCAAATATTTGTATTTGTAATCAAGTATTTGTAATCAAGAGATAAGACCCACTAATAGAACACAAAAACAAATGCTTCAATACAGCATTTCTTTTTTTTTTTTAAATTTAGAAGGATATTGCTAAGGATTTCTGTGCATTTGAATGTAATTAGGTTCAAACGCACAAAAATCCTTAGCAATATCCTTCTAAATAAAAAAAGAAAAAGAAATGCTGATATTGAAGCATTTGTGTTTGTGTTCTATTAGTGGGTCTAATATATA
>CM053590.1:168210775-168230706 GCA_028646515.1 Pseudochirops corinnae | reverse complement strand
TTTGAATGTTTGTCTTGATTTGTAATGGAATAAACAGAGTGTTCACTATATTTTGTAATCTGAACTCTAAAAGCTGTTCACAGTAGCATTCCTTTGGGAATCTGCTGGTGCATGGCTTTACACTCCCCTCCCCTCACCCAAAGATGGAATGCATTCTGATTACTTCTTATCCTAGTCTGCCCTCCCTTTTATCATACATACCCTTATCCCCTTCACCCCTATTTTCTTGTAGGGAGAGATAGATTTCTATATCCCATTGCCTGTGTATCTTATTTCCCCATGTTGCATGAAGAAACAATTTTTAACACTTGCCTTCAAAAACCTGAGCTCCAAATTCTCTCCCTTCCTTTCCCTCCACCCAATGCCCTCTGCACCATGAGAGGTCAAGCAATTCAATATAGGCTATATAAGTACAGTCATACAAAAACCCTCCATAATAGTCATGCTGTTAAAGACTAACTCTTTCACTCAGGTCCCACAGAGTTTTCCCACTGACCTTGTATGCTATCTTTGGTGTGTGTGGGTTAAGAAGCCTGGAGACCACCACAGCTGTGAATGATTCAGTCCCCCGAGGCCTACTCTGGCCCTGTCTGTGCTGGTGCAGCCCAAACCCAACTGTGCTCAGTTCCTAGCCTGATGGGATATACCCTTCCTGTCAACCTTACAGGCTGTCTTGGGCTAGAGATATGCTTTACCCTGTCATTTTGTGGGTTCTATAAAACCAGAATTTGTTTAGAATCATTTTTACAGGTATTTGGAGGGGTTTGGGGGTAGGACTCAAGCAAATTCCTATTCTTATGCTGGGGTAGGAAGAGAAGAACTCTACAAATCCCAACCTAAGGAACTCTCTTTTTTCTCCCCTGAGAGTTTCATTATTAACAATGAATGAGCTCGCTCATCAAAGATGTAGATGTCCCTTTATTATAGGCAAGAGTTCATCGTGCTCTAGTAGAGGAACAGCCTCACTTAACAATGGAGCAATACATCTTAAAAGAAGCCCATCTTTCCATCTAACACCAGCTGCACATTCATTAGAAAACTTTTATGTGTAAAATTTCTGAGGAAAGACTGATTATCACAGTTTTGAACTGACCTGGGTATATGTTCCATACATAGACTCATACCTCCCTATGACAGTATTTCAAGTTTGTGCATATTCTCCCTTGGGGACACTATGGGTTTTTATTGGACATGGTGACCCAGGTTTTGGTTGGAATTTTACATTATAATTATTTAATTATTCTTGCTTTATTTTCTGTTTAGTAAATATTTTGATTGCATTAATTAAATCAATAGTCTAGCTGTTATACACAACACACATACATTTATGTATACATATAAATATGAACATATATGCATACACATGCATAAACATATACATGCATATACGTGTGTGTGTATTTGTGTGTGTGTGAATTTCAATAATAGGGGCTCAAGAATTAGAGTATGCAGTAGTAAGGAAGTGGTGAACCATCAAGGTAAATTTTAGAACCCTGGGGTAATTAGTTTTAGAAACATAGGACCTCCTATGGGGAAACCTTATTCTTTTTTTTTTTTTTTAATATTGAAAGAGTTATATTTTTTAAATTTAATTGATTTATTTATTTTTAGTTTACAAGATTCAATTCCACAATCCCTTGAGTTTCAAATTTTCTCTCCTCTTTCCTCTCAATCCCCAAAGTGGCATGCAATCAAGTATAGGATCTGCAAATACTTTCACACTGGAAATTAGTCTGGTTGTATAGAAGGGTTGTAACAGATGGAATGAACAATGGGAAAGAGGAAACAAAACCAAAAATGGAAAAGAAAGAGAGCGTGTAGTTTGCTTCAGTCTCCATTTAAACTCTGTTATTTCTAAATCTTTCTCTGAATGTAGACATCTCCTTCCTTCCTTAATCTTTTAGAGTGTCTTATAGCCTTGTGTTGCTGAGAAGAATTCAGTTTATCACAGTTGGTCATCACACATACCTTGTGTCTGTCATTGTATACAAATTTCTCCTGGTTCTGCTCTTCTCACCTAGTATCAGTTTGTATAAGCTTCTCCAGGTAAATATGAAGTCCATCTCCTCTTCATTCCTTATAACACAGTAATATTCCATTACATTCATATACCACAAGTTGTTTAGCTATTCCCCAATTAATGGGTATCCCATTAATTTCCAATTTTTTGTAACCACAAAGAGAGCTGCAATAAATATTTTTGTACATATGGGTCTTCCTCCTGCTTCTATTATCTCTTTGGGATATAATCCTGAAGTAGTATTACTGAGTCAAAGGGTATGTAATTATTTATAGCCCTTTGGGCATGGTTCCAGATTGCTCTCCAGAATGGTTGAATCAGTTCACAACTCCACCAACAATGCATTAGTGTTCCAATTTTCCCACATCCTCTCCAGCATTTATCATTTTCCTGTTTTGTCATCTTAGACAATTTGACTGGTGAAATGTGGTATCCCAAAGTTGTTTTCATTTGCATTTCTCGAATCAATGGTGATTTAGAGCATTTTTTCATATGCTTACAAATATCTTTAATTTCTACCTCTGAAAATTGCCTGTTCATATCCTTTCACCATTTATCAATTGGGGAATGACTTGTATTCTTATAGATTTGATGCAATTCCCTGTATATTTTAGAAATGAAGCCTTTATCTGAGACACTAGTTGCAAAAATTCTTTCCCAATTTCCCACTTCCCTCTTAATCTTGGTTACATTGGCTTTGTTTGTACAGAAACTTTTCAATTTAATGTAATCAAGATTATCCATTTTGCATTTTATAATGCTCTCTCACTCTTTTTTGGTCATAAAGTCTTCCCTACTCTGTAAATCTGACAGGTAAACTATTCCTTGCTTCCCCAGATTGCTTAGAATATCAACCTTTTTACCTAAATGGCATACCAATTTAGACTTGATTTTGGTATACAGCATTAGATAATGGTCTATGCTCAGTTTCTGCCCTACGATGTTCCGGTTTTCCTAGCAGTTTTTGTCAAATAGTGAGTTCTTATCCCCAAAACAGGGGCCTTTGGGTAAAACAGTATATTACTATACTCATTGACTGCTGACTCTTTTGTACCCAAACTCTTCCACTGATCCACTACTCTATTCCTCAGCCAGTGCCAAGTAGTTTTGATGATTGCTACTTTATAATACAGATTAAAATCTGGTATGGCTAGGCCACCTTCCCTAGCATTTTTATTTGTTAATTGTTTTGATATGCTGTACCTTTTGTTCTTCCAAATGAATTTTGTTACTATTTTTTCTAGTTCTATAAAGTAATTTTTTGGTAGATTGATTGATATAGCACTAAATATGTAATTTAATTTAGGTAAAATTGTCATTTTTACAATATTAGCTCAACTCAGCCATAAACAATCAATGTTTTTCCAATTAGTTAGATCTGATTTTATTTGTGTGAAAAGTGTTTTGTAGCTGCATTCATATAGGTCCTGGGTTTGTTTTGGCATGTAGATTTCCAAATATTTTATAATGTCTACAGTAACTTTAAATGGGGTTTCTCTTACTATCTCGTGCTGTTGGACTTCGTTAGAAATATATAGGAATGCTAAGGATTTAAATGGGTTTATTTTATATTCTACAACTTTGCCAAATTTATTTATTATCTCAAGTAGTTTTTTACTTGATCCTCTAGGATTATCCATGTATATTATCATATCATCTACAAAGAGTGATAGCTTAGTCACTTCTTTGCCTAATTTGATTGCTTTGCTTTCTTTTTCTTCACTAATTGCTACTGCTAACATTTATAGTAACAGATTGAATAAGAGAGGTGATAGTGGACATCCTTTTTTTTTTACCTCTGATCTTATTGGAAATGCTTCTAGTTTATCCCCTTACATATAATGCTTGCTGATGGCTTTAAATAGATGCTACCTATTATTCTAAGGAAAACTCCATTTATTCCTATACTTTGTAGTCTTTTTAATAGGAATGGATTTTGTGTTTTGTCAAAATCTTTTTCTGCTTATGTTGAGATAATCATATGGTTTCTGCTAGTTTTTATTTTTGATATGACCAATGATGCTGATGGTTAATATTGAAACATCCTTGAATTCCTGGAATAAATCCTACTTCATCAAAATGTATTATTCTTGTTTGTGTAGTCTTTTCGTTAATATTTTATTTAAAATTTTTGCATTTATATTCATGAGGGAGATTGGTCTATAATTCTCTTTCTGCGTTTCGTCTCTTCCTATCAGTATCAGCATCAGTACCATATTTGTGTCAAAAAAAGATTTTAGAGATCTGGGGGCAGGGCGTGAGAGCGGGGGTGTGTCCCTGCTCCAGGTGAGCTGGAGGTTCCGAGGCTGGGGGAGGGGCAAGGCCGGGGGAGGCCTGCAGAGCCCTCTGCAGCCGGGCCTGTGCTTGCAGCCCCCGGGTGGGGGGTCTGCAGCCCCATCTACGGCTGGCGGCTTCTCCTGTCCCCTTGCTCCCACCCCCACATGTGTCCAGGCGCCTAGTCTCTTCCCAGATCCGGGGTGCCCCCTCCAGGTTCACTACTGTCCCCACTGTCCCTGGAACCAGGGAGCCCTGCTTTCGGCCTCCCCTCCAGGACCAGGTGTTTTCTGGCTCCATGAGCCCAGCTCCAGCAGGTGACATCACACTGCCTTCTCCTGGACCTGAAATCTCTTTCTTATGGACCCTAGCTCTGTGCCTGTAGGTCCCAGACAGATCTGAGCCAGCCCCTCACCAGACCTTCTGCTTTCTGCTGGTTGTCCCTGCCTTGGTCTCATCTTCCTCCTCTGGCCACATGGTGAGAACCCTCCAGCTCAGGCTGCAGAAGACCAAGACCTGGCCCAAGCAGGGAGCCTGGAGCCAGAGGGAATGACCCCTGGGATCTGCAGACCCCCTGCCCAGGAGTTGGTGACATCAAGGATGTGTCTGTGGACTTCACTCCAAAGGAAGGGGGCCTCTTGGACCCTCCTCAGAAAGAGTTGTACAAGAAGGTCATGCTGCAGAATGCCGGGAACTTGCTCTCCCTGGAGCTTCCAGGTCCCAGAAAAGATCTGATCTCTCATTTTGAGTAAAGGGAAGCCCCATGGCTGCTGGAGCAAGGAGACCTGAGAAGCTGCCATCCAGAGGATTTGCAAGGGATCTGCATGGCAACACAGGACAGTCATTCCACACTTTGTGTGAGAGTGTAGTCAGTGTGGTATAAAGGAGAAAGTTAGACAGGGAGATCTCTCTTAGGAGAAAAAACAATCACTGAGACTGGAATCTTACCCAGGGGCACATTTGGCTAGGGGAGATAACCTCACACCCTGGGAGTGAGTCCCCTGGGCCTATGGGAAGGCAGGTACCTTTCCTTATCTGACCTCAGGGACAGCCACTGCTCTGGACAGTTACTCAGAGGCCTGCTTGCTTTGGTCTTCATATTCAGGTTGCTGTAGTCATTGGATTTGTACAATATACACCTTCTGCGGTTCCTGAGGTTCCACTTGCCCTCAGGTGATAAAAGTTTGAAGGGCAACCCACCAAGGGGATGAGAAAAAACAGAACAATTTGTGTAGGTTAGAAAACCACTTACACAAAATAACTTAGAGACTTTTCAAGGTAGAAGCAAAAAGGAGTTTATTATGATCTGGTGAGAATTGGCATCTCCAAATCCAATAAAAAGTCAGAGTGGAGAAGCAGCCCAGAGAAATCTCTTGGGAGAGGGGGTGGGGACTGAGCTAAGTGCCACCCACTAGTTAATGTCCACTCCCCACCCACTCTACCTCCCCTGTTCACCCCATCCTTGATGCAGGTTAAGGGGTTTATAGAACTTGTCTTTTAGAATTGTCATATTCCTTCACCCCCTGTATCTCTTTCTGTTATCCCTCGTGGGTCAGTGGTTAGGGTGGGACTGAGAGGCAACTGCTCTCCCCTTTTGGTGACTTGGGCTTATCCAAAAGGCCTTTCATTGCATTACAAAAGTTATCAGTCAAAGGTGGTTCCATCTTGAATCCCTTGATAATCTGCAGTGATAACAGCCTCAATATGTTGCCACCAAGGCATGTCATCAGAAACTCCTTTTAATTCTCTTTGTCTTGAACTTTGCCTCCTTAATTCATTTAAAAGCCTGAACAAAGAATTGCTCTTTTAACAATGAGGAGAATTTACAAAGTCTTTTGGACTTTTATTGAAGAGGAAGTTCTAGTTGTTAATTTTATTATTTTAAATTAAATTTAAATTAATTTTTAATTTTTGGACCAAAACAAGCATTTCTATGACATGGTATAATTAAAATCATGATTGTATGTGAAGCTACAAAAGAAAAAAATATGGTAGGATTCCTTTTTCACCAATTTTCCCAAATAGTTTGTAGAGTACTTGCATCAATTTATCTTTAGCTGTTGGGTAGAATTCACTAGTCAATGCATCTGGCCCTGGAGATCTTTTCCTAGGGAGTTTATTGATGGCTTCTTCAATTTCTTTTTCTGAGATGGGGTTATTTAAGTAGTGTACTTCCTCATTGGTTTATCTGGGCAATTCATATTTTTGTAAATATTCATCCATTTCACTAAGATGGTCAAATTTACGTGCATGCAATTGGGCAAAATAATTCCTAATTATTGATTTAATTTCCTCTCCATTGGAGGTAGATTCACCTTTTTCATTTTTCATACTTGAAATTTGTTTTTCTTTCTTTTTGGTTATCATATTGTTATATTTTGTTATCATATCATATCAATATTGGTTTTTTTTTTCATAAAACCAGATCTTAGTTTAATTTATAAGTTCAATAGTTTTCTTAATTTCAATTTTATTAATCTCTCCTTTGGTTTTCATTATTTCTAAATTAATATTTAATTGGGATTTTCAAATTTTTTTTTCCCCCTAGCTTTTTCAATTGCAAGCCAAATTCATTGACCTCCATTTTCTCTACTTTATTCATGTATTCATTCAGGGATATAAAACTTCCCCTAAGAACTGCCTTTCCTGCATCCCACATGTTTTGGTATGATGTCTCATTATTGTCTTTCTCTTGAATGAAGTTATTGATTGATTCTATAATTTCTTTTTTTTAAGTATTCAAAAAGCTTTATTTAATTATGAAATCTTATCTTAAAACAGCTCTGTGTTCTAGGGGACTGTAAATATTATTACTCCTATCTTGCATACAAGGAAACTGAAGTTCAAACATATTACATGCCTTGATTATGATCACATTTAAATATCAGAGGTCAGCTCTGAATCCATTTCTTATTAACTACCTGGCCGTCTTTTTTTAAATTAATTTTTGTTTATTTTAAATTTACATCATTCATTTCCATGAGATTTTGAGTTACAAATTTTCTCCCTATCTTTTCCCTACCCATCACCCCAAAACAACGATCCCACTGTATACCCCTTCTACCAATCTGTTCTTTCCCATGTCGTCACCCATCAACCCTCTGACTTTCCAGTAGGGCAAGATGGATATCCCTACCCCAGTGCCTGTATATCTTAATTCCCAGTTGCATGTAATTAATAAGAATAATAATAATGTATATATACATATACACACAAACATATATATGTATATATATGTATTTAACATTTGATTATAGAACTTTAAATTCTCAATTCTTTCCCTTCCTCCTTTGTTACCCACCCCTACTGGAAAGACAAGCAATTCAATACAGGCCGTGCACATGTAGTTACACAGAACATCTCCACAATGGACATATTGTGAAAGACTGACTGTATTTCCCTCCTTCCTATCCCACCCTGCCTTTGTTCTATTCACAACTTTGTCCCTGTTCCCTTACTGAAGTGTGTGCTTCTAACAACCCTCCCCACCCCTACACTCACCTCCATCATCCGCTCTCTCGTCTCCATCCCCCCTACTCTCCTTTAGGGCAAGATACCCAATTTAGAGTGTATGTCATGCCTTCTCTAAGCCAATTTCAATGGGAGTAAGGTTAGCCCATTCCCTTCTACCTTCCTATTCTTCTCCTCCATTGTAACAGTTATCCCTTGCCTCCTCTATATGAGATGATTAACCCCATTCTATCTCCCTATATCCTCTCATTCTATTCCTCTCCCACCTCTCAATTTCACCTTTTAAAATATCATCCCTTCCTATTAAATTAATCCTGTCACCTCTATCTATGTACACATATATACACACACTCAGATATGTATTCATACACATATATATCCTTCTATATAGACATATGTGTATGTATAATATATACAGATATATACATATGCACACACACATTTATATTCCTTTCACCAATCCTCATACTGGGAAAAGTTTCATAAATTACAATTATAGTTTTTCCATGCTGGCATGTAAATAATTCAACTTTGATAAATTCTTTATGATTTCTTTTCCATGTTTACCTTCTCATGCTTCTTGTATTTGCATGTCATATTTTCTATTCAGTTCTGGTTTTTTCAGCAAGAATGCTTGAAAGTCCTCCACCTCATTGAATGACCACCATATTTTCCCCTAGTAGAAGCTGCTAGATCCTGGGTTATCTGATTGCGTTTTAACAGGATTCAAATTGTTTCTTCTTGGCAGCGTGTAATATTTGCTCCTTCATCTGGGAACTTCAGGATCTGGCTATAACATTTCTAGAAGTTTTCTTTTTGGAATCTTTTTCAAGAAGTGATTGGTGAATTCTTTCAGGTTCTATTTTGCCCTCTAGTTCTAAAATATCAGGTCAATTTTCCTTGAGAATTTCTTGAAGTATGCTTTCTAGGTTCTTCTTCTGATCATGGCTGTCAGGTTGTCCAATAATTTTTAAATTGTCTCTCCTGGATCTATTTTCCAGGTCAGTGTTTTTTTTTTCTTTTTCAATGAGATATTTCACAATGCTTTCTATTTATTCATTCATTTGGATCTGTGTTATAGTATCCTGATTTCTCATAAAGTCTTTTGCTTCCATTTGTTCCACTCTAATTCTGAAGGAATTATGCTCTTCCGAAAGCTTTTGAGATTCTTTTTTCATCTGGCAAATTTGACTTTTTAAGGCATTGCTTTCCTCATGGGCTTTTTGGGCCTCTTTTGCCATTTGAGTTAATCTATTTTTAAGGTGTTATTTTCTTTAGTCAGGTTGTTGACTCTCTTTTCATGAGTTTCTTGCACCATTCGCATTTCTCTTCACAATTTTTCCTACACTTTGCTTTTTTGGTTTTCAAAATCCTTTTTAAGCTTGTATCCAGTTTCCATTTTTCTTGGAACCTTTTGGTGTGGGAGTTCTGACTGTGTTGTCTTCTGCCTGTTCTGTTCTTTGATCTTTTTTGTCCCCCAAAAAGGAATCTAAATTTGGACTGCTGAGCTTGGTTTGCTTCCTTTGCCTGCTCATGTTACCAGTCAATTAACTTGATTTTTAAGCCACAGTAGATCTCTGACTCCTGGAGGGGGGGGAGGAGAGCTTTGTCCCAAATTGCTGGGGTTTTTGCAGTTGCTAGAGGTATTAGGAGGCTACCATCTCTCCAGCCCCCAACAGCTTTGGCTCACTGGTCACACACCTCAGCACTACCACCCAAAACCATGATCCCAATCCAGGCAGATTAAGGCAAGAACACTTAGCTTCTGAATGATTGCTTGGCCCCCCTGCAATCTGTAGGCTGGGAGCTCTGATAACAGCCATGTGGAGGTTGCCCTGGGGGTGGACGACCAGACCTGCTTCTCTGTCCCAAATTTATCCAAGTTCCATTGACCTTTCACTTTGTCCTTGTCTCTTATGGGTTGATAATTCTGGAAACTGACATAGCTGCTGGTGATCTACTCTCCCAAGTGCTCCAGCCTAGGCTTGTCCTGGTTGCCCTGAGGCTAAGCCGCAGTTTCAGGCCAGGCTGGTTTCAGCTACCAGCACTCTGCTATCAACCCTTCCCATCAGCCTGCCAGGCTGCCTTTAGCAGGAGCCTTGTTTTTCTGTAATTTTGTGGGTTCTGGAGCTCTAAAAATTTTTTAGAGTCATATTTTATAGGTATTTGAGGTGGTTATAGGGGGAGCTGCGAAGCTCTCCTGCTTCTATGCTTCCATCTTGACTCCACCCCCCCATTTCTATAATTTCTTATTTGACCCACTCATTCTTTAGGATTAAATTAATTAATTTCCAATTAGTGTTTTGTCTATCTTTCCATGGCCCTTTATTGCATATGATTTTTATTGCATCATGATCTGAGAAGGATGTATTTAATATTTCTGCCTTTCTGCACTGAATTGTGAAGTTTTTATATCCTAGTACATGGTCAATTTTTGTGTATGTGCTATGTACCACTTAAAAGAAAGTATATTCCTTTTTATCCCCATTCAGTTTTCTCCAGAGATCTATCATGTTTAGCCTCTCTAAAATTCTATTTGCCTCTTTAATGTCTGTCTTGTTTATTTTGAGGTTAGATTTATTAAGTTCTGAGATGGGAAGATTGAGGTCCCCCACTAGTATAGTTTTGCTATCTATTTCATTCTCGTATTCCCTTGACTTTTCCTCTAGGAATCTGTATATTATGCTGCTTGATGCAGATATGTTAAATAATTATATTGCATCTTTCTCAATGGATCCTTTTAGCAGCATGTAGTTTCCTTCCTTATCTCTTTAAATTAGATGTATTTTTGCTTTTGCTTTATCTAAGATAAGGATACCCCGTCTTTTTTTTTTTCCTTTTGCTGAAGCGTAATGTATTCTACTTCATCCTTTTACCTTTACCCTGTGCATATCTCCTTGTTTCAAATGTGTTTCTTGTAGACTGCATATTGTAGGATTGTGGTTTTTAATCCATTCTGCTATCTGCCTCTGTTTTATGGGAGAGTTTATCCCATTAACATTCACAGTTATGATTAGTATCTGTGACTTTCCTTCCATCCTATTCCCTCTTGTTACTATCTTTGTATCTTCCTTTCCCCTTCCCCTCCTAAAGAGTTTTCCTTTTGACCACTGCCTCCTTCAGTATTTCCTCCTTTACTTACACTTTCCTCTTACTGCTCTGTCCCTCCCTTCTAACCACCCTCCCCTTTCTTACACCCCCCCTCACCCCTCCTACTGCTCATATGGCACAATAGGTATTTATTCTTAATGGAGTATGTTATTACCTCCTTGAATCCAAACCAATGCTGTTAAATTTCATACAGTGCTCCTCTGCCTCCCTCTTTTCCCTCTATTATAATGAGTTTTTATGTCTTTTCATGTTAAGATCTAAACTTAACTGATTATATTGATCCCTCTTTGAATCAGAAGCAATGAGAATAATGTTCATATGATGCTCATCTCCATCCTTCCTTCTCCTATACTTTAATATGTTTCTATGATTCTTCATGTGGCATAATTTACCATTTTCTGCCTCATCCTTTCCTTTTCTCTCATTACATTCCCTTTGCTCCCCTTATTTTTTTTAAATCTTCAGATTAGTTCATTTATACCCACACCCTTTATCCCTGTACATCCCTTTTAAATGTTGCAATAATTATACAAATTTCAATATTGACAGGTATCTGTTTCTCATATACAGATGTAAACAATTTGCTCTTATTGAGTCCCAAGTTATGTGCATGTGTGTGCATGTGTGTGTTTAAGTGTATGTGTGAGTGTGTGTTTTCCTTGTTTACATTTTTATTTCTTTCTTGGGTCTTGTAAGTGAAGATTGAATTTTCCATTGAGCTCTGGCTTTTTGATCAGGAAAGCCTGGAAGTCCTTTATTTCATTAAATGACTATCTCCTTCTCTGAAAGATTATGCAAAGTTTTGCTGGGAGTTGGATCCTTGGTTGCAGTCCTAGCTCTTTGCTTTATGAAACATCAAATTCTAATCCCTACAATCTTTTAATGTAGAAGCTGCTAAATCCTGTGTAATCCTGACTGTAGTTCGGTAATATCTGAATTGGTTTTTTTGTCTGCCTGCAGTATTTTCTCCTTGACCTTGTAGCTCTGGAATTTGGCTATTATATTTCTTGGAGTTTTCAATTTGGAATGTCTTTCAGGAGGAGATTGGTGAATTCTTGCGATAACTATTTTACCTTCTGATTCTAGGATCTCAGGACAGTTTTCTTTGATAATCTCTTGCAGGATGCTATCCAGGCTGCTTTTTTTAATGTTGGCTTTCTGGTAGGCTGATAATTTTAGGTTATCTCTCCTGAATCTCTTTTTCAGGTCAGTTGTTTTTCCAGTGAGATATTCTGTAATTCTAATTTTTCAATCTTCATATTTTGTTTTACTGACTCTTGCTGCATCATAGAGTCCTTAGCTTCAGTTTGATTGATTCTAATTTTTAGTGAATTATTTTCCTCAATTTGTTTTTGAAGCTCCTTTTACATATGTTTAGTTTTCATTTTTAGAGGGGCGTTTTCTTCAGTTAGATTTTTGGACCTCCCATCCTAGTTCTCCAATTTTACTTTTTAAGGATTTGTTTTCTTCAGTTAGATTTTTTTTCCAGTTTGGTCACTGTAGATTTAGATTTATCTCCTACCTTTCTAATTTGGTTTTTAAAATCTTTCTTGAGCTCCTCCAAAAATGCTTTTTGGGCTTGAGAACAATTCACATTTCCTTCTGTGGTCTCTAGTATGAGTATAGAGTCCATGTTGTCCTCTGAATTCGGTTGTTCCTGCTCACCATAAAAAGATTTTATGGTTCTACATCTTGCAGGTTCTTTCTTCCCCACTGTGATTGCCTATGTCCTGGATTTTTAGAGTGGATATCTGCTTCTGGGGAGCAGATGTATTGAGTTTCTCAGGCTGGGAGGTAGGGGTTTAGTTGTTAACTTTGTGAGCTGTAGCCTCTGAGTGTCTAGGTTGAGGCAAAGGCCAAGATTTTCAGTGTTTCCCCTGAGTTACCCTGATGCTCAGAGAGTAACCTGTTGTGGAGAGGTGGTCTGGCCACTTCAGGTTTCCACCTCTGTGTCTCTAGGCTCCAGCTCAGGCAGGCTCAGCAGCTGGATGCCTACAGGGCTGGTGTCTGCAGCTTCCCCTGTTGGTGCTAAGGCACACCTGGGCTTGTGTTGTTAGGGCTTGCTGGCCCCACTGTCTTCGGCTTAGACTCTATAGAGCCTCATGTCCCCCTTCCCTCAGTGACTCCCAAGCCTGAGGCTATTTCCACTAATTCAGGATTTTACTCTGGGTGGGACATTTATCTCTGGGTTTTCTGGGTCAGGGAGGGGGGATAGGAGCAAGTAGGTTCTATTCTGCCATCTTGACTTCTGGAGGTTCGGATATGTAATTTTTAAACATCCAGGCTGTGGGCTGGTAGCCTCAGGGACAGCTACTGCCCCTGCTGCAGACCCTGTGGGTCCTCCAGCCCTGAAGATCCTCTGTCCAGTGGTGAGAAGGCTATAAATCACCCTTGGGGTGGGTGAGTCTGCTAGCAGGGGCTCCTTCTCATTTGGCTATCATCTGCTCTCAGATCCGTGCTAGTGTTGGCCCTGTGTGCTCAGCATTCCACCTGTCTAGACCTATGTGGGTACTTTCCTGGGCTGGGAATCTTCCACACTCACTCGCCCAATGGGTTATGTCACTCTAAAATCCATTCAAATTCACTTTTTAAAGTTTAGCAACAGAATTCTTGGAAGAGCTTAGAAAAGTTGCTGCTTTCTTTCTGCCATTTTAGCTCTGCCTCTAAAGAAACCTTATTCTGACAATGTGGGTGAAGATGGGTTGAGGAAGCAGAGAGCAAGAAAAGAGAGGGGTAAAAGGTAGATAAGTACTATCTTTCTATCTACCTACCTACCTATAAATAAATAAATAAAACCAAACAAATATGTCACTTGATGCTAGGCATCTCTCAAAATTTTAATGATTTTTCTTCTATTGGGTTAATGAAATATCTGAAATATATTAAAATTTAGACATTGTCCTCTTAGATTATTAAAGAATGAAAATTAATAAATTTTCCAACTTAAAAATATTCTGAAAGCAAAATACGGAAAACACGAGCAAATCTACTTTCTCTTATGAAAGTTATTCAGTTGACTCTTTACACATTTGAATTTGAGTTACATTTCAAATAATTTTCATAGGTTGGCCTGAATGCTTTCTTTTTCCCTCTGTGTTTCCTTCATAACAAAATTTATTATATAAATTATATAATTTTCTGAATTTAAGAGTATGCTAAGTGAATTTGAAAATCTTTGAGTAGTATATGGAGACTTTAATTCATGATATGACTCTGATCCTGTGCAACCCCAGGCAAATCATGTAATTTCTCTGAGTTTCAGTTTCTTCATCTACATAATAGGGATATTAATAATTGCCATACCTTGTTCACATAGTAGTTGTGAGGAAAGAACTTTATAAACCTTGAAGGTCTATGTATAGGTGAAATTATTATTAACAAGTGTAAACTATTATAATTCATTAGGGGATAGGATTTAGAAGAAAGCTTTTTGAAAGTATTTGGCACATTTGAACAGTTTTAGCATCCTTGATTTTCATAGACATACTCAAATTATTAAATGGATATGTGACATCATTGATAGGATGCTCGTTTCAATAACACAGATTATGTATGTCCTATTCAGCCTTAATAACACATGCTATGTCACATGGGTTCTCTCATAAGCTGATCTGAAAAACCACCTATGCACTAGGGGCCTCTGCTGCCTTTTGCTGACATCCCAAAGACAATAATGGAGCAATTTTTTTCGAGTTAAAGCTGAGAATATCTTTAACATATTCATGATGACTGGATGTTCCAACACTCATACTCATACACAGCTGTGATAAAAAGGAACAAATTGGTCATGTTTGAATAGGCTCCATCTTCCTGAGCATAAAGAAGTTCATGTCTCATGAAAAAGGAAAAAATGTTTAGATTTTGTTGTTTTCTCAAGGTTGCACATAAATGTGTCACAGCTTACAAAACTACATGTGAAACATATGTATGCATTCTTTTTATGTAGTCTTAATATAGAATTTTCTTTTTTATGACAGGCAACCTCCCTTTAATTAGGGAAATGAATTACATTCAAACATTTAAAATATGTTAATTTATAACATAGCTGGTTTTTGCCATGTGTATTCTAAGATCAAGACACCATGGATACGTTAAGGATATTTTCAGTGTTAAGTCCGAATTTCCTTTTTTTTTGTCAGTTTAAGCTAAGCTCTTAACATTATTATAAATTGAATGTAACCTTTTGTGTGAATTATATACTGGAGGTAATGCTTTAAAATAAGTGGAGGATAATTATTCATTCATTTGGTATTCATTGAAGTAACATTAATCACAGTGAATTCATTTGGGATTCATATGGAGTATAACACATAATTCCAAAGGAATTCTGCTATACTCTGAGTCTATCTTCGTAATATGTGGGCGAGTAACTCTCCTTTTCAATGAAAAAGGTAATTTTGATTCTGTCATGGAGGATATATTTTATTCTTATGCTGTTCATATTATCTAATAATATATTGGCTGCAGATGAATAAACTGCTCACCTGAATCCAGTGACTGGCATTCTTTAATCCTGTGCAGCTTACAATGCTCAGTTGCTAAATCAGAGAAATTGTAAAAGCCAGTTGCTAAGCTTGGGTTATTTTTCCTTTTCTGGATGTTTAGAGGACAGTTTAATAATATATGCAGGCCAATGAGAGTTCTTTTAATTTTTTTTTTCAATTATCAACCATTTATTTTCTCCCTTTAACTTCTTTTCAAACACTGAAAAGGAAAAAAAAAAGAAATACAGAAGCCATGTATCACATAAGAACAGTCAAGAAAAACATATTCCCACATTGTTCATATCTAAAAGCACATTTCTTATTTTGTATTTTGCTCCATGATCTCTGTGTCATGTGATTGGTAAATTTTCCTGGTTTCTTAAGGTATGCTTGTATATTTACTCTGATGATGAAAAAATCACCTCCAGTTCCTGATAAAGTTAAGTAGTTTGGGAGGCATGCAATTTAAGTCAATGAGAAGACTTAGATGAGTATGTTATTACCAGAAATTGATTTATGTGTAATATACAAAATTGTAGCTTATCTCTTCTGTTTAAAATAACAATACAAGAACAAACTAGCACTCTGAGGATTTTCCCTAAGGTTATTGGCAAAATCTCCTGTCCCAAAAAGGAAATTTCTGATATCATTCATAAATGCAACGATTTAAACTGCATGGCAAGAAATTCTAATGTAGAATTTCAACAGGATGGTTCAAGAAAAGATTCTGCACTGCAATGATTGTTTTTCTCAAATTTCTTTTAAATTATGCATGGGTGATTTTTGGATTCTGAAGAATGAAGTTTATAATTCTGATAGCTTTTTAAGTATTGATGAGTGGTTTGGGTATCTTTTCCAAGCAGAAAATGACCATACTAAGTAGCTAAGAGTTCATAGAGACTTGTTGGGGGTACATGTAGGTCTACTTGAGAATATTCTCTTTATTGGAAATGTCTCAGTTATTTACTATGTTAGTTAATAGGATACTAAATGTAAAAACAAAACAAGTTGGCTACTGTTGCCTTCAACTGTCTTACGAACAAGCAAATTTTAGGTTACCTGTTAGCACAAAGAGTTAAGCCTTTTTTGAAAATCAATTTCATGCAGATAGAAAGATTATAATGAAAAATATTAGCATAAAATTATTTGACATCTCAGCAAATGATTTTATAACACACTGAAAAGGCAGCATGGCAGTAGATAATGAGCCAGTCAGTAGATAATGAGTTAGGAAGAACTGGGCTCAGTTCCAACCTCTGACAAATCCTGGCTGTGCAATTCCCAATGGGTCACTTTACCTCTATGTACCCCAGACAACACTCTTAAGTCTTAAAGACACATGATAGCTTCTGATCTACTTTTATAGAGAGCATTTCCTCATGAGGAATGAATGCACTGAAGTGAGGAAATCAAAGATCCAGTCCAAAAGAGACTAAAAAGTCAAAAGAGAAGTCCATTTTCACTTTTTTTTTCACTTGAATGAATTGATGAATGAAAAGGACTTTTTTAGTACCAAACACAGGACCAAGACCTGGGATTAAAACAGAAAAAAGAGACACAATCCCTACTTGCAAGGAATGTACAGTCTATTTCAAGGGAATACGTTTTTTAAAAGGTCCTCTGCAAGACAAATGGAAAAGCTTTTTCCACGAGGCCTCTTTCATGCTTCTTATGTGAGACAGGGATAAAGTTGGAAATAATGGCAGAAGTCATCTGAGTGATATGAAATGAGGAACAAAGAAGGAGTGTTAAGATAATGATTTCAATTTTAAAAATACAAATATATACGAAGTCTTGGTCTCAGTTTTCTTATCTTTCAAGTGGTCTCTGGGCTTCCCTTCACATCTCTAGATCTGATATCTTATGATATTTTATTGTACATTGATCCTGACTTGTGAATACTTGGGATTCCTGAATCAATTTATATAACTGGATCAGCTCTTTCTCTAAACCCTCACATTCCTCTGTTGTTTTTCAGTAATTTCAATATAGTTGATGGCCCCCCAAAATTCTAATTAGCTTCCTCTGCTGGATGTCTCAAGTAGGTTTTTGAATTGCCTGAAACTTGGAGAAGCCTTAAGACAGGAAGACAAGGAAGGTAGAAAGACTTCAATTTTTTATTTCCATTTTAAGTCATTATGAAAATGCTTATGCTGAATGCAATAATTATAGAACAAATATTCAAATGATCTGGTTTACTTGAACAAAGGAAGTATCCAATCCAAATAATTTACAAAGCAAAATGATTATTGGAAGACTTAGGGAGGAACATTATAGCTTTAGTGCTAAACAACAGTTAATGAATATCCACCTTATAAAGACCAAGAAAGATTTTCCAAAATGATTTTTTTGTAAATGAAAACATCATTAGAAACAAATTCATAATTTTACAACATAACATTGAATATAAGATATATTTGTGCATTGTAATATATGTTCTTTGATTAAATGACTTCATGGTCTGATTATCACAGGTTTTAAACAGCTTTGTAAGTCATTATGTTGATCTCTAGAATCTGAAGGTGATACATCTTCTGTGTTTGAAAAATCTCTTGTCCTATCATGACATCTGCCTCTCTCCAACCTTGATAGAAAACTTTCAAGCAGTGATATTTTTTGCTTGTCAAATTGTGGGCTGATGAACTAAGGAAACACCATGTCACATTCTCCAACCCAGTTATTTTGCATTAGTAGTGTTCTGCAACTTAAGGGAAAAATAGATGTACTTTCTTTAATTTTAAAGGATAGGAGGGTAGATTTGATGACCCAATCTTTGAGGTACTAAATGTGGTATTAGAGAGTGAGTTAAACTTATAAGTCCATTTACCCATTTATTCCCCTTCTTTTCACACAGTTGATTTAATTTAGGATGTGCAGTACACAAGAGGCAGAGGAGCTAATGACACTGACAATGGAAAGTATGAATTATGATCTATTCCTTGGTGATAAATTATAAATGATGAAGGGAAGTTAAAAATAATAGCTTCAGTTTTGTAATTTTCAGGCCTATCTTCTTACTGAGAAGATTAACATGGTATAATATAGATGATCTTAATGAAGTCAAACTGACCAAAATGGGGATTATTTTTCATTTGCATTAGCCAAACAGTTGCCATAATTATAAAAAAAAAATGTTGAAGATAATAAAAGCAAACGCAAACACTGGAAGAAATAGAGTACAGAAGAGAATGTAGTAAATGCTTGGCATTTAGAAAGGGGTGGGTGAAAGGACATCTAATGTTGGTATGAAATCAAGAGGTTAAGTTATATAACGTAGGTTTGAAGGGTATTTGAAAAGAGTTTAAAGAAAGAAGTAAAGCATACAAGTGCAAAAACACTGATTAGCAAAATTAAATTTGACAATATAACATATAAATTTCCTTTGTATAGACACAATGAAAAGGCCTTTAATTACCTAAAGGATAAGAGCCATGTAGAGAAAAATATCTGTATCACTGGATGAAGCTGTTGAAAAAAAACATATAACCTACAGATTCAGTTTAGGAAACAAAAGTTAACATTTCACTAATGAGAGTAAAACTTGGATAGTATTTTCAAGAAGAAAGGAAATGCGAAGATAAATATAGATAAAAAATAGGAAAATAGCAAGAAGCAGTACCTTATGATAAAAGCATTTTAGTTGTTTTTTTAAGTATCTAGGTTAGGTGAATAAAATGCCAAAGGAAATGTTTTATTTATTAGAAAAGGTAATCACTTAATCATCCCCTTGATATCTATTCTCCCTTCAAAGTGCCATTCTCTTCCTCTGAAGCATTTCTGTTTTCAGTAAACAGAGAACAAAGGACCTACCATGACTTAGCCATCATGAAAAGAGTTAGAACTAGGGAAAAAAAAATAATAAAAAACAGGCAACCTTGTCAGAGGATTTTAGGAAAGAAAAAGATGCTTTTTCAAAGAGAAATGGCTTGAATTTTTAATAATAGTTATTTGTAATTGACATTTGCAGATGGAAAATTATTTTCAAAGCAAGTATATACTGGACTACATGTGTTATCTATTTGTAAAAACAAAAGTCTTTTGTGTTCATTTTTGTTAATTTCATTAAAATTACTCATCTCTTTCCTCATGTCTAACCTATCTTGGATAACCATCCTTAGAAATGGAGAAATGGGTGTTAAAAACCACAGAAGGATAAATGAAAAGCTATTACAATAAGCATTCACTAGGCTAACATGTGTGTCTAATTATTCATTTATTTGTCCTCCTGGAGACAAAAACAAAGTTTCTTTGGTTATAGTCAACTGCTTTTCCCATTGTTTCCGATGTTCCTCTTATTGTGGTTGTTGCCTCTCCCCCCCAATGTGATAGATGTGATTCTGTACTTGAACCCCAGTATTGAGTCCTATTGAAGTTGAGACTGTAGGAAATTGGAGTTGGGGGAGGGGAGGGCTGACTGCATTTTCTTAAAAATGTACGGTGCATTCAAGGGCATTGATTCATTCTAACAGAATAGTTAAATATTTTGCTGATTTTCTCTTTCATTTTGTGGACTTGGCTCAAGCTTCTAACTAGGAAAAGGGAAGGATTGATGCTATTTCTGGAAGTGGGGC
>CM053590.1:168190766-168210275 GCA_028646515.1 Pseudochirops corinnae | reverse complement strand
AAAGAGAGAGAGAGAAAGAGAGAGAGAGAGAGAGATGGAGAGAGAGAGAGAGAAAGAAGATATTTACAGTTCCAGGGCTGAAAAAAATGCTTTTGGTTGTTCACAGACTTTAGTAAAGGCCAGGAGAATAGTAAGTATATTTATTTTTAGATCAAACCACTTCACAGGAACTGAATACTTACAGCACTTACAGGTCGTTAGAAGTATCTCTGAAAACTGCTACATAAAACCAGTGGAGTTTGGGACAGTGCACCCTCCAATCAGGAAGCAGAGTCTGTAATGCCATGTACAAGCAACTTCCCAACAGAATGCTACTGTGAACAGCTTTTAAGGTTCTGATTATTCAGTATAGTGAACCCTCTATTTATTCAAGAACAAATCAAAAGAAAACATTCACAACAAATCAAGATATGGTATTTACAGCATCATATCTTACCACAGAAAATCACAATATAGTGTTTACAACAGTTTATCATTAAAATGACCACATAGTTTTCACCAAAATGGTCACAGTATTTAGAACAAAGAACAAAAGAACAATCATCTGGTATCTCTAAATAGGTTGGCCTCTTTACTCAGTCATTTAGTCATCTCACAATACAAGTCAGTCTTCTACTCATGGGGCACTTATTTAGCAATCAGTTATTTAGTATTGCTAATCAATAATACAATCATTAGAAAATACACAAAGCCTCCACCCCTTTGTCTCTACTAAACTTCAGTTTTATCACAGCATTCAATATCCAAGGAGAGGCCTTTTCTTCATCTTGACTTGGGGGGTCTCTCAGATTCCCTAGATCTCCTTCCATGGTCCCAGCTCCTACTTGAATCCACCAAACAGTCACCTGGATTCAGAGGCAGACAGCTCCCAGGTCCTTGTCCAGTCCTCTGGGCAATTCCTTCTACACACTGAAGTTCATAAGTCCAGCAAACCTTCACAACTTCTGTTGCCAGGAACTCAAGATTAACCAAGCCACAAACAAGGTCTTATCTGGTCATGCTTCTTCAGTCCTCAGGCAGTTCGGCTTGGGACCCAGAAGAAATCTCAGACTTCCAGGGGGCTTTTTCAGCAGCAACTTTAGCCTACACTAGATTCTGGTCTCAAGGAAATCCTCTCTCAGTTCTCACACACTTCTAGATGGTCACTGAGAGAAACTCTCTCCCTCCTCCACCAGGAGCCTTGCCAGGAGAGAAATTCTGATTCTGCCTCTCTGGGGCTTTTTTTTATATATACACACACACAGCATTGGCTTCCTGTTTCAGCCAAACCCTTCTTGTTATGTCAGCAACAGGAGACAGTGTTCACACCCTCTGCCTCTTTCACAGAGGCTTGACTGAGAGCTAAGTACTTCCTTACTTGACATAACAAAAAGGGATCATCAAATTTAAATTAATTACCATTACATTCCACCCCTCCAGCATCCTTGACCTTACAATTTCAATTTAAATGGCCATGGATCCAGGATTCTGGAACAAATAGAGGCACTGTACTTTGTAACCCTATTGACTATGCCATAAAGATTGCTTACTTTAGCAAAGAGTCAAAAGTCAAGAAATAGGCTGGAAAATGAGGAAACAACATAAAGAAATTCTGACCATAGAAAGTTTCTATGGTGACAAGGAAGATCAAAATACACTCAGAAGAAGACAGCAACATCAAAATTCCTACATCCAAAGACTCCAAGAAAAATGTGAATTGGTCTCAGGTCATTAAAGAACTCAATAAAGGATTTTGAAAATCAAGTAATATAGATAGAGGAAAAAATTGGGAAGAGAAATGAGAATGGTATAAGAAAATAATGAAAAAAAATAGTCAACAACTTGGTAAAGGAGGCACAAGAAAAATTCTGAAGAAAATAGCTTTTAAAAACAGAAAGAGGATTTCTGGGAGCCAAGATGGTGGAGTGAGTAGTAAATCACCACTATTCTCCCATATTCACCCCCAAACAACCATAAAATAGCACTTCAGAACAAATTATGTGACAATAGAAACAGAGAAAAGGTGAGCTAGAGCATTCTTTTAGCCTGGGAAAATTGGTGGATCAGCAAGAAAGGCCCATCTCATTTGGGTAAAAGGGAGCGCATTCCAGAACAGGAAGTATCCCAGCAAATCTCATTTCAGTCAACCAGTCAAAAAGTCTGAACCTAATTGTGATGGATAACATGGATAATAAATGTTCATTTATGTGTTGATTAATTAAGTTCTTCTACAGCATCAAATATCTTTTTGAGGCTATGATTATAAGAAAAACTATTATAGTAGTGTACTAGAGCCAGTGTAAACCAGTTCCTGAGAGCAAATTATAAATTTTTTAGCGTGAACATTTATGACTAATAAATTTATTTACAAATGATTTGTATAAGATATCTCTGCCATCAACCAGTTACAAGCTATGAAAAAAGATCTAGACATCTCTGTTGAATCATTCAACAATCAAATGTATGCCTAAAGTGAGAACAAAGGAAGAATGACATAATTCTAAACCATTTAGTGAAAGTAAATGTTGCCACTTAGGTAGTGCTTTTTGATTTATTGAGAAGAATCAGTCATACCAAGTGGGACTAAGATTAGAAAATAGCAAGCCAGTTTGAAATTCAACAAATCCAATAATAAGACAACATAGTAGTGGAAGCAATTTTATTCAGACCTCTCAGAGGGAATTGCTAGCAGCAGTTCTCAACCTGTGGGTTATGTTCAATTTGTAACAATGAAAATGCATCCTGCATATCAGATATTTACATTACAATTCATGACAGTAGCAAAATTACACTTATGAAGTAGCAATGAAAATAATTTTATGGTTGGGGGTCACCACAACATGAGGAACTATATTAAAGAGTTGTGGCATTAGGAAGCTTGAGAACCACTGTGCTAGAGAATAAAGGTAAGGATGGAGAGATATTTACTCATTTGCCTGCTTTTACCTTTACCAGAGGACAATGTGAATTTTTAAAGATTAAAACTTCCCATCTAGCTTTTCTATCAGCTTCTTAGTTGTATATCAGCTATAGTAATGTCTGAAAGCAACACCGGCCTTGAGATCTAAGAATGAACTACATACAGTAGGGGAAAATAGCTTCAGAACTGTACAAAGAACCAGAAGAAAATTATACATAAGAGGAACTCCATGTGGATTCTAAAGATTCAGAAAAGAACTTCCAGAAACCAGGAGCTAGGAGTCATCCCTTTGTCATATATGCACTCTAGGCATGAATTCACTTTCCTTAGGATGTATATGTACTTTTCAGAGACTATGGCACTGGTTTGTGGAATGTTTCTCCATAATTTTTTTCTTGACATACCAAATGTTTGTATCACAGAGGAAATGCATAAAAAACCCTAATTGGTCTCAGCACATGTTGGACACCACCAGCTTTGCACCAAATAAACTGTCAGACCCATTCAGCCTCCAGTGGCCCATGTCTGAGGCACCCATGTACAAAGCCAGCAATGAGGCCCCATGATACCCAGCAGAAGCTTGAGACAGTGCCCCCTGCACTTGAGCAGGAGATCTCACCTTTTAGAGTTCTAAATAGACAAAAATAAAATGAGCAAGAGGCAAATATAAACAGTGGTCATAGAAAATTACTATGGTCACAGGGAAGATCAAAGCACAAACTCAAAAGAGGACAACATTGTTGTCCTATACCTACTTCTATGGTCCCAAGTAAAAAAAAAAAATCTTCTTGGACAGATGTTAAAAGTTAAACAAGAGAGGCAGAAGAAAAATTGGGCAAAGAAATAAGAGGCAAGCAAGACAGAGTTAACAATTTGGAAAAGGAAAGACAATAGTTGACTGAAGAAAACAGTACCTTAAAAAATATAAATAATTGGCCAAATGGGAAAAAAAATCTAATGAAGAAAACAACTCCTTAAATGCTAGACTTAGTCAAATGGAAGAGGAGGAACAAAAATTCGCTGAAAAGAATTCCTTAAAAAGTAGAATTAGTCAAATGGAAAAGGAGATATAAAAGCTAACTGAAAAAATATTGGTGGAAGCTAATGATTCTATGAGACATCAAGTATGAGTCAAGTAAAATCAAAAGAATGAAAAAAAAGTTGAATATATAAAATACCTCATTGGAAAAATATTTGACTTGAAAATAGATTAGTAGAGACAATTTTTTATTGGTCTACCCAAAAGTCATGATAAAAAAAAAGAGCCTGAACATCATCTTTCAATAAATTATTTTTTTAAAAATTGCCCTGATATCCTAGAAACAGAGGGTAAAATAGTCATTGAAAGACTCTCCCAATCACCTCCTCAGAGGGATCCCAAAATAAAACTCAAAGGACTATTGTAGTGAAATAACAGAATTATTGGGTCAAGAAGAAAATGCTATAAGCAACAAGAAAAAAAAAAATCATAGAACCAGAGTAAGGGTTATGCAGGGCCCAGCAGCTTCTATGTTAAAGGATCAGAGGTCTTGGAATATTATATTGTGGAAGGCAAACAAACTTAAATTACAACCAAGAATCAACTACCCAGACAAACTGAAAATAATCTTTCTAGGGAAAAGATGGATATCCAATGACATAGGGCACTTTCAATCATTCCTCATGAAAAAAAAGAAGGGAACAAAATTCAATCTTCCAAAACAAAACTCAAGACAAGTATAAAAAAGGTAAACAGGGAAGAAATGTTTTTCAATATGGTCACACTGGTTACATCCCTACATGGGAAGATGATACTTTTATCTCTTTAGAACAGTATCATTATTATGGTATTTAGATGGGCATATACATAGACAGTATGTGTAGGCATAAGTTGACTTTGATGTGATGCCAAAAAACACAATAATTAACTAAGGGCTTTTACTGGGAGAAGAGAGGAGGCAGAAAAAGGGTAAATTACATTGCTCAAGAGGTGGAAAGGCCTATAAAAGTAGAAGGAAAGGAGGTAGGTATTGTTGGAACCTTACTCTCATCTAATTTAGCTTAAAGAGGGAATACCATGCATCCTCCATTGGGTATAGAAATCTGTCTTATCTTATAGGAAGTAGAAGAGGGAATGAAGAAGGAAAGGAAAAGGTGGATAGAAAGGAGAGCAGATGGGAGGGAAGAAGTAGTAGAGGAATGGAGAAAGAAAAGGGAGAGAGGCTGATAAAAGGGTGGGCAGACTGAGGAAGGTGGTGGTCAAAAGCAAAAACCCTGGTGAGGAGGAAAAGGGTGAAAGCAGAGAGAAAACTATAAATGAATGTAGGGGTAACAGTATGTAAAGAAAGGCACAGTTAGTAATCATAATGATAAATGTAAATGGGATGAACTCTCCCATCAAATGGAATTGGATAGTTGAGGTAATTAAAAACCATAATACTACAATATGTTATTTACAAGAAGCACATTTCAAGCAAAGAGATACACACAGAGTAATGGTAAAAGGTTGGAGCAGAATATATTATACTTCCAGAGAAGAAAAAAAAATAGATATAGCAATCCTGATCTCAGAAAAAAAAAGCAAAATGTATGTGATAAAGGGCCATGGAAAAACAGACGAAAATTAACTGGAAAATAAACACTCTAATCTAAAGAATGAATGGGTCAAGCAAGAAATAAAAATAATCAATAACTTCATCCAAGAGAATGATAATAATGAGACAACATACCAAACTTATGTCATGCAGTCAAAGTAATTTTGGGGGGAAATTTAATATCTCTAAATGCTTGCAATAATAAAATAGAGAAAAAGGAAATCAATGAATTGTGTATGCAACTTAAAGAGCTAGAAAAAGAAGAAATTAAAAATTCCCCAGTAAATATCAAATTAGAAATTTTGAAAATCAAAGTAGAGATCAATAAAATTGAAATTAAGCAAACTATTGAACTAATAAATATAACTAAAAGCTGTTTTTGTAAAAAGAAAACAATAAAATACATAAACCTTAGCTTAATTGGATTTAAAAAAAGAAAGAAGAAAACCAAATTATCAGTATCAAAAATGAAAATGGCAAATTCATTACCAATGAAGAGGAAAATAAGACAATAATTAGGAACCATTTTGCCTAATTATATGCCAATAAATCTGACAATCTAAGTGAAATGGATAAATATTTACAAAAATACAAATTGCTCAAATTAACAGAAGATGATAACAATACTTAAATAACCCCATTTAAGAAAAAAAATAAATTTAGCAAGCCATCAGATGGATTTAAAGTGAATTCTACCAAGCTTTTAAAGAACAATTAATTCCAATATTATATAAAGTATTTGTAAATATAGGTGAAGAAGGAGTCCTGCCAAGTTATTTTTATGATACAAACATGGAGCCAATGCCTAAACTAGGAAGAGCCACAACAGAGAAAGAACATTAAAGACCAATTTCTCTAATGAATATTGATGCGACAATTTTAAATTATCAGCAAAAGTCTTATAGAAACTCAGCATGAGGATAATAAACATGTTAGGATTTATACTGGGAATGCAGAGCTGGTTCAATATTTGGAAAATTATCAACATAACTGACCATACCAATAACAAGATTAACAGAAATCATAAGTTTACCTGAATAGATGCAGAAAAAGCATTTGACAAAATACAGAACCCATGCCTGTTAGAAAACATTGTAGAGTGTAGGAATAAATGGAGTTTACATTAAAATGATAAATGATTTTAATCTAAAACCATCAGCAAGCATTACATGTAGTGTAAATAAGCCAGGAGCATTCACAATAAGACTGGAGGTAAAACATAGATGTCCATTATCACCACTGTTATTCAATATTGTACTAGAATTGCTAGCTTTAGCAATAAGCAAAAGAAATTGAATGAAATTGACTAAGCAATGAAGAAACAAAGCTATCACTCTTTGCACATTATATGAAGGTAAAAGAAGTCTATCAAAGGGATAAGGAGCGAGGAAGAGAATTTGCAACCAAATTTTTAAAATGAATGTTGAAAATTGTTTTTACATGTAATTGGGGGAAAACATAATATAAAACAAATGAAATATCTGGTAAAAGATGGTGGAGTAAAGGCATATAATTGCCTAAGCTCTACCAGATTCCGCTCAAAATATTTAAATAATGCTTCAAAATGAATTCTGGAGTTGAAGAACTAAGAAAAAGACAGAGTCAAACAATTTTCCAATACAAGTCAACTTAGAAAGTAGCAGGTGGAGATGTCAGTACACCTGAAGTGAGAGTAGAGCACATTCCAGCACACTCCTGCCACTTAAGGAAGGCAACAGCAAGCCTTGGAGATGAACGTCAGCAGGGAATTCCAGAGGTCTCAGCCCACAGACAGTAAGGAAATTGGTCAACTTGTCAGAAGTAAGTTATAGAAGATGCTTTGAAGGCACTGGGAGTAGATCCCTGTTACATTGTAAATAAGTAATTCCATGCAGCAGGCCAAGGTTGAAGAGGAACATTAGCAGGATCTGGAATGCCATTGACAATTCCAGGGCAGAAAAGAGTGTTTGTAGTAACCCGAGGATAGGACATGAGAGAAGTGAACACACCTCTCCTTAAATCATATAACTGTGAAGAACTCCAGAACTAGTTTAAAAAAAAACAGCAATAATAATAATGATAATAATAATAATAATAATAATAATAGGAACAAAATAAAAATATTTGAAGCTTAGGATAGTGCCCTTGCCACCTTGGTAGTCCAATCCAATTTTAACATAAAGATAAGTGCCAAAAAATTGTCTGTAAAATAAGCAAACGATAAAAATGAATGTGACAGTAATACATACATATAAATATAATATATTTATGTATATTATATATGTAATATATATAAATATAATATTATATATATAAATGAATGTGACAGTATATGTGTGTGTATGTATATATTGTGTATATGTATATATGTATATGTATATATTGTGAGTTGGTCTCAGTTCCAAAAAGGATTTAAAAATCAAGTTGAGGAAGAGGAAAGATTGGGCAAAGAAATGAAAGTGAAGTGAGATAATTATGAAAAGGGGTCAGCAGTTAGTAAAGGAAGCAAAAAGAAATATTGAGGAAAAGAATGTCTTAAAAAACAAATTAGACAAAATGGTAAAAGAGTCAAAAAAATCCACTGAAGAGGAAAACTCCTTAAAAGGCAGAATTGGTCAAATGGAAAAAAGATGTACAAAAATTTATTGAACAAAATAACTCATTTAAAAATAGAAGTAGCCAAAGAGGAAAGGTGGCACAAAGTCTCACTACAGAAAATAATTCCTTAAACATTAGAATTGGACAAATACAAATTAATGACTCCATGAGAAATCAAGAAAAGCATAATTAATTTTTTTAAAAAGAATGAAAAATAAAAGAAAATATGATATATGACATTGAAAAAGCCTGATCTGAAAAATATGACCAAGAGCAAAAAAATTAAGAATTATTGGACTAATTAAATGTCTAATTAAATTATTAAAAAAGAGAGACTATGAATAGTATTTAAAGAAATTGTTAGGGAAATCTGCTCCATTATTCTAAAGCCAGAGGGTAAAATGAAAATTTTAAAAATTGACCAATCACTACCTGAAACACATCTTGACATGAAGTCAGTGGTTCACAGAGTGAATGATACCTCTCTGTGGGAGGCCCTTGAATCATCCAGGGGGTGGTAGCAGTCATTTGGTATTTTAATGAAGTGGAGTTTTTACATTGATTAAAGATAAAACAACAAATATAATGGAAAGACATATTATCTGATGAAAACCAAACTAAGTGGAGAGCCATTCCTCCCTAAAAAACTATATTCACTATGATGATAACAATGTAAGCAGACAGAATACCAATCATAAAACCATATTCATAACTAGACCTATAACCTTCTTGAAGGAAGTGACTGTTTTATGGAATTTTGTGTCCCAGATGCCACAGTGCAAAGCACATAGAATGTCCATGGTAAATGTTGATTAACTTTAAGGGTATAAAAAGGAACTATGATTTTTTTTTAAAATAATTTTGAATTCATTTATTTATTTTTAGATTGTAACATTCATTTCCATAATATTTTGAATTGCAAATTTTCTCCCCATCTCTCCCCTACTCCCACCCCAAGTTAACAAGTATACTGATAATCAAATCCCCAATATATCCTCCCCCTTATTTATCCCCTTGTCCCATACTTTCTTGTAGGGCAAGATGGATTTCTATACACCATTGCTGGTATATCTTATTCTGTGGTTGCATGTAGAAAAATGTTATTAACATTTGCTTTTAAAACTTTGAGTTACAGATTCTCTCTCTTATTCCTTCCTCATCCACCCCCACTGAGAAGATGAGCAATTCAAAATAGCTTATACATGTGTAGTTACGCAAAACATTTCCACAGTAGTCATACTGTGAAAGACTATGTTTCCCTCCATTCTATTCCACCCTCCATTTATTCTATTTTCTCCTTTGACCATGTCCCTTTTCAAAAATGTTTGCTTCTGACTACCCTCTCCCTCAATATGCCCTCCCTTCTATCATACCGATCTCTTATCTCCTTCTCCCCTATGTTCCTGGAGGGTAAGATACCCAATTGAGTGTTTATATTATTCACTCCTCAAGTCAAATCCAATGAGAGTAAGGCTGACTCATTCCCTTTCACCTCCCTGCTCTTCTACTCCATTGTAAGTGCTTTCTCTTGCCTCTTTATGTGAGGCAATTTATCCTATTATATTTCTTCTTTTCTCCTCTTCCCAATATATTCCTCTCTCAACTTTTAATTTTATTTTTTAGATATCATGCCTTCTCAACTCACCCTGCAGCCTCTGTCTGTGCACACACACAAATACACACACATACAGACACATACACATGAATGCATATGTGTATATACATACACATATGTGTGTATTTATATTTATTTATATATTCCCTTCAACTATCCTAATACTGAGGAAAGTCTCATGAGTTACAAATATAATCTTTTCATGTAGGAATGTAAAAAGTTCAACTTCAATAAGTTCCTCATGGTTTCTCTTTCCTGTTTACCTTTTCATGTTTCTCTTTCTTTTTTTATTTGAAAGTCAAATTCATCTTTGGTCTTATCATCAAGAATGCTTGAAAGTGCTCTACTCCATTTAATATCTATATTTTCTTCTGAAGTATTATACACAATTTTTCTTTGACCTATAGAATATCATATTCCAAGCCCTTTGATCCTTTAATGTAGAAGCTGCTAGATTTTGTTTTATCTGATTGTGTTACCACAATACTAAAATTGTTTCTTCCTGACTGCTTGTGGTATTTTCTCCTTGACCTGGGAACTGTGGAAATTGGCTATAATATTCCTAGGAGTTTTATTTTTGAGATCTTTTTCAAGGGTGATCAATGGATTTTTTTAAATTTCCATTTTACCCTCTTGTTCTAGAATATCAGGGCAGTTTTTCTTGACAATTTCTTGAAAGATGATGTCTAGACCTTTTTTTTTTTTTATCATGGCTTTCATGTAGTCCAATAATTTTTAAATGATCTCTCCTTGATCTTTTTTTTCAAATGGAATATTTTACATTATCTTCTATTTTTTCATTCTTTTGGATGTTTTATAATATTTTGATTTCTCACAAAGTCATTGACTTCCATTTGTTGTAGTCTAATTTTAAAGGAATTATTTTCTTCAGTGAGCTTTTGAATTTCCTTTTCCATCTGGGAAATTTTGCTTTTTAAGGCATTCTTCTCCTCCTCAACTTTTTGGACCTCTTTTGCCATTTGAGTTAGTCTATTTTTAAGGTGTTATTTTCTTCAGTATTTTTTGGTTCTCCTTTATCAAACTGTTGACTTATTTTTCATGATTCTGTTGCATCATTCTCATTTCTCTTCCTAATTTCTCCACAACTTCTCTTGTTTTTCAAAATCCATTTTGAGCTCCTCCATGGTCTGTGACCAATTTATATTTTTCTAGGAGGCTTTTGATTCAGGAATTTTTACTTTGTTTTGTTCTTCTGCTTGTATGTGTTCATCTTGTTTGTCCCCAAAGAAGGATTCTATACTCTGATTTATTTTCCTCATTTTCCCATCCAATTACTTGAGTTTTGAGCTCTTTGCCATGATATAGAAATCTGCTTCCAGAGTGGGAGTGCTATGTCCCAAATTTCTGAGGTTTTGTGTAGCTGTTTTCAGAATTACTTCTAGGCACTTGTCTCAGAGCTGTGAGGGGGTATTCCTTGTCCACAGCTGCCACAAGCTCTGCCACTTCCGTGCTTCTCAACCCAATACTGCTACCCAAGATTGTGACCCTGATCCAATCAGGGCAAAGCAAGATAATCCTGTCTCAGCACAAGCAACGATATTCCTGCAATTCCCCTCTGATCAGCAGCTTGATCCCTTTCACCCATATGTGGCCCTGGAATTCTGGAAGCAGCCATTGTTGCTACCATAGTAGCCACTGCCACCTAAGCTACCTTGGGGGACAGGGACCATACTGTGTTCTCTCCCTTAGGTCCAACGGGGTTTCCCCACCAACTTTTTACTTTGTCTTTGGTCTTCTTGGGTTGATAAGCTTGGAAACTGCCACAGCAGCCAGTGATTCAGTTGCCTAAAGCCTGCTCTTGTCTTATCTGGGCTACCAGTTTGTGCTGGCATGGCCCACATGTGACTGCACTTCACTCCTAGCCCAGTGTGATAGACCTCCTGTCAGCCTTTCAGGCAGTCTTCCAAGTGAGGTTTGTTTCATTGTCATTTTGTGGATTCTGTAGCTCTAAAATATGGTTAGAGTCATTTTTTACAGGTATTAGAGGTAATTGGGAGACAATCTCAAGCAAGTTCCTGATTTTATCACACCATCTTGGCTCTACCCCTCTAGTTCCTATATGAACGAACTATGATCTTTACCAGACCATTTGATTCCCAAATTTTGGCATCAATAATCTTATTCTAAGAGTCACTCCTTGTCCACAAAAGTCAAAGCATTTTATAGCATAGAAGTATCTTCAAGATTATTGATCTCAAACTTTTCATTTTACAAATGAGGAAACTGAGTCTCAGAGAATCTCTATTCAATGTCACTAAAGTATTTGGTGTCAGACCCAAGACAAGGAACCTAAGCTCTCATGGTGTCTGTTCTAGTGCTCATTAGAGTGTATGAGCAAATACTTTTGTGATTAATATCTCTTTATCTTTATCTTATTAAAAATAGTTAACCCTGATATATTTTAAAGTGTTTTAATGTGCCCCACTCCATGTATTTCCATAACTCTTATACCTCTGACTGTTCCTCCCCACCCCCACATCCTCTTATTCACTCTTCAATCCATTGGCAATATCCTCCTTGCTTTTCCTACAACATTCCTAGAAAATTACTGGTTTCAAGTATTTTCAAGGACTATCCCCAATGTCTAGAATGTTCTTCCACATCTCTGTTTCCTGGAATCATTCAGGTCCAGGATAAAATCTCACATTTTATGGAAAACCTTTCTTGAAAATTCTAGTCTTTTCCTTCTGTTGATTATGTCTTATTTATCTTATATGTAGTTTGTAGGTAACTATTTACATACAATCCCCTCATTAGACTGTGAGATCCTTGAGAATAGGGCCTCTTTTTTGCCTTTCTTTGTATTCCTAGGGCTTAGCACAATTCCTGGCATATAGTAGAGACCTAACAAATGTTTATTGGGTAACTGTCAGATAGTATATGGTCTTATATGATCCTCAGAACTTCCCTGTGATATAGACGGAAAATATTTTCCTCATTTTAAATATGAAGGAATTGAAAGTGAAAGTCGTTAAATGATTTGCCAACAGTCATAAAACTAGTAAGTTTCTGAGTTGGCACTGGACTTTGGATTCAATTTGATAAAATTCTTCTTACATTTCTGCATTTCTTAGGTTAAAGCCTATCATTCTTTTTCTTTTTTTTAACAGTGCCTCCCCCCACCACCAACCCCCTTTTTCTGAGTTTCTACCTTTGGGGAAAGATTTTCATTCGTTCTCCCAAATTCTAAATTGTTTTTTTTTGTCTTGAGATTCTCTTTCTTAGAGATTTTATTTATCCTTAAATTCCATTCTAGTTTCTTTTTTAAATTTGTCTTTTATTTTTTTAAACATTTCTCTTATATGCAATTGTGGTGTTTCTTATTGTTGATCCATTATTTGCGAAATTTGATTGATTTTACTGTCTTGATTTCATTTCCTCAGAGAGGTTTTGGAGTACTTTACTTTTCTAGTCTTTTGTAGTCCTTTTCCTTTACTTTACTATATTTATTTATTTGTACTTGGTCTTGTTGTAAATCAGCCATTCATTCATCTTTCTTTGTGTCTCACTGCAGAATGGATTTCTGTCCATTCTTTCTATCTTATTTTACTTAATTTTCATCTTTTCAATGTCAGGTCGCTTCTTAATGAACTCTCTCTTCTTTACACCTCCCACACCCACTAGATTTTTTTCTCCTACTGAATACACTACTAGAGCTGGTCAATTTCACTTGGAGGCAAAAGGAAAGGTCCTTTGGCTGAATCTGTGATGAAAAACAACAACAACAACAATAAGCTACAAAAGGAGACATCTTCAGCACAATCACATCTTTTCTTGGCATTAAAACCTGTAATGAAGTTTTGAGAACAAAGAACCATCATTTCTCAGTTTTGTACATTCTGTGTTACATGGCTGGCAGAATTCAGCACTCCCCATTTGTGATAGTGGAGGTGAGCAGGTCAATTAGGAAACTTGCTGAGAGATTCTTCAAGCCATATATAAGACAAATTTGGGAAAACTAGCGAAAATATGGAATTTAGGTTTCCCGGGTCATTCCAGATGTAGACAAGTCAGAGTGGATTCAGATAACAGGGAATGGTACTATGATTCAGTCATTTAGTATCAAAAAAAAAATAAATTGTGGGAATATGATTCATATTGTCTTAATACAATTTGATTGACTATGCATTTGGCATTTTTCTTTTTTTTTTCCCTCCTTCACCTTTTCTTCTTCCTTGTTCACTGTAAATCATGATGGAAAGTGTTAATTTGACAAAGTTATTTTTTTTATTCCTTATTTCCAATTTATCTGATATATAGCTTGTTTATAAAACGTTGTACCTATGGTATTTCCTCCATTACACTGTAAGCTCCTTGAGGGCACTGCCTTTTGCCTTTCTTTGTATAACTAATGCTTAGCTCCTTTCTTAGAACATGGTAAGCATTTAATGCAGGGGTAGGATTTGAACACCAATTTTGCCTCCACGTCCAGAACTGCAGCCACTACATCATTGCGTATATAATAAAAAATTCAAATGATCATTGAACTTCATCTAGCTACTGAGTTGAGAATTTCCTTACTTCATACCACTGAACATATAATTATGATCAATGTAAATTTCTAAACCTTGATTATGCATGCTGCTGGTTTTGGCAGTGGGCTTTGTGAGTACTGATGTAAGCATGCCAAATGTTGTAGTGATTAGCACAGTTGATATCAGCATGATTGCACATCACAAGCTGAATACTGCATACTAAAATAAACAATATTACAGTAGTAAGCATTGATACTATAATAAAAAACAATGTAACAGTAATGAGGGGCACAAGTTTCTTGCAAGAGAATTATCCTAAAATATTATTTATTTGTTCTTATTTGAAATTAAAATTTTTGAAAAATCCAAAATATCAAGGAGCAAGTTGCTTTGGATGGGGATATGTGACCTTCTTTTATTTGTATCTTTCTAAATAAGGCTAACCTTTTTGGACTACTGGTAGAATGGATGGAAGGCAGCTAGATGGAGTTTATGACCTAAAGTCAGGAAGACTCATTTTCATGAGTTTAATTCTGGCCTCAGACACTTACTAATTGTTTGACCCTTGAAAATCAAGTTAATCCTACTTTTTTCAGTTTCCTATTCTATAAAATGAGCTGGAGAAGGAAATGACACATATTTCAGCATCTTTGTGAAGAAAACCACAAGTGGGATCGCAAGAGTTAAACAAGACTGAAACAACTGAAAAATAAGAAGTTCTGGAATTATATAGTAGATAACATCCCTGGTGGAGCATTGGAATGTAAGTTTCTTTAATGTAGGGCAATGTCACACTTTTGTATTTGTAGCATCAAAATATTGCATAGTCCCTGGCATACGATAAGCATCTCACCTCCTTATTTATCCAGCTTTTCATTTCATTGTTCAATTTCTCTAAGGTTAGACTAATTCGGATTATTATTTTCAATATAATCCCTATATAACTTTAAGTCATTGGAAAGTATTAATTATTTACAAGTGATTAATTAATAATTCAAAGCCTGTATTAACTGGGCATCTGACAAATTTTCAATAGGTAGCTCAGGTATTTTAAATAAACCAAATAGCTCTCTTTTAAGGTCTTTACCTTTTCTTACCCAGTGTCTCCTCAGATGTAGAATTTCAGTTAAGGAGGTAATAACAGGGACATATTGCAATCCTACATTTTCAGAAAGGTAAAAATAAAAATGCATTTAAAAAAATTCCTCAACTTTCTCCCTAGTCCATTAATAGATTTGACTGGAGGAAGACTCCAACTTAAAATGCTTGAACACTGAATCCTTTTATTCTTTCCACAGAAAAGTTTTCTTTTAGCTCTGCATCTTCTTCCCACACTTTTTCATTATAATTCTCACAACCAAATATTTGATGTTCACATTTCCTGTTTCCTGTCTAAGTTTCCACAACCTTTCTTCACCCATACATTCAATAAACAGTATCTATAATGTTCTCCTTCTCATGTACCTTGACCCAAACCACAAAAGATTTTTTTTTTCTTAGTACATAAATTGGGTCACTCGCTCAAGATGGTGATTCTTTTCATATCTTTTACAAAATAGTTTTCTTTTTCACTTGTGGCCCTTCATGTTCTCTTTGCTTTAATAAGTCAAAATACTCCTAATAATGATGGAGTGAAACAATGAAAGGAAGGAGAAAGCAGGGAAATACTTTTTACAGTCAATGTTTCTGATAAAGGCCTAATTTCTCAAATATACAGAGACCCAAGTCAAATTGCAAGAATACAAATCATTCCCCAATTCATAAGTGATCAAAGGATGTTAATAGGAAGTCTTCAAATTTAAAAAAAAAAGGTATCTAGAGGCATATGGAGAATGCTGTAACTCATTATTGATTAGAGAAATACAAATTAAAACAGCTCTGATTTGCCACCTCGCATCTATCAGATTGTCTAATATGACAGAAAAGGGAAATGATAAATATTGGAGAATATGTGGAAAAATTGGAACACTAATGCATTGTTGATGGAATTGTGAATTGATCCAACCATTTTGCAGAGTAAAGTGGAACTATGGTCAAAGGACAATAAAACTGCACATAATTTTCAATCTATTAATACCACTTCTAGGTCTGTATACCAAAGATAAAAGGAAAGAAGAAGGACCCACATATACAAAACTACTTATAGCAGCTCTTTTTGTGGTGGCACAGAATTGGAAATTGAGGGAATTCCTAACAATTGGGGAATGGCTGAACAAGTTGTCAATAATGAAAGCAATGGAATTCTAATGTACTATCAGAATTGATGAGCAGGCAGATTCCAGAAAAATAAAACCTGGAAAGATGTACATGAACTGACACTGAGTGAAATGAGCACAACCAGGAGAATATTATACACATTAACAGAAATATTGTGCAAAGATCAGCTATGAATGACTTAGATCATGTCAGCATCACAATAATCTAAGATAATTTCAAAAGACTCATGATGAGAAATGCTATGCACATCTAGAGATAAAACTATTAAGTCTGAATGCAGATTAAAGTACAGTATTTTTAATTTTTTCATGGTTTTACCTTTTTGTTGTTTCTTCTTTCACAAAATGGTTACTTTGAAATACATTTAGCATGATTGCACATGTATGGTCTATATCAGATACCATACAATCTTAGGGATGGGTGAAGGAATGGAGGGAGAGAAAAATTTGGAACTCAAAATCTTATAAAAATGGATATTAACAATTAACTTTACATGTCATTGGAAAAATAAAATATTATTTAAAAAAATATGGGTGGAGAAATTATTGTTTTTCTTATCACTGAAAAAGAAATAATGATAGTTTCACTTCTTGTTTTATGGGATTTTTAAAAGTTTTCCATGACATCATAGGACCATTGATTTAGATCTGGAAGGAACCTGAGAAAACATCGAATCCAATCATTTTAATTTATGGAAAGGATGTTAAGGCCTAGAGAGATTTAATTACTTCCTCAGGATCAGACAGGCAAAAAGTCATTTGACCTAAAAACAAGTGCTCTTTCCACTTTATATCTGCAGATTCAGCAGCTCACATTCACATGAATCTTTGAACATTCTCACTAATATTTTTTCTAATCTATCACCTCCAAATTAGTTCTCTTAAATGGTACTCCTCCCCCCCAAAAAAATTAAAGATGGCATGATATATGCCATAAAAAAATAAATGGCTAGTAAAGATGATAAAGACTACATTACAATATATATAATAATGTCAAGTTATACTTTTATAGACAGTATAAACAATTGTATGAGGTCTATGAGACAATTTTACCTCAACAACCTTGTGAGGTAGGTAGTATTTTGTATGTACTACATCTATAATGTACTTTATCCAAACTTTTAGAATCCAGAATTTTGAAGATTAGGATTATGTTTGTGTGCATAGTAAACTAGAAATAGCTAGAACTCGAAATATTGGTAATTTGCTGAAGTAAAACATAATGTAGTATTCAATATTAAAGAAGGGAAAATCAGAAAAACGCATAGAACATGTGAGGAGAATTTTTTTTAAAACTTCAAACTGAATGACTGTGAAAAAAGCCTATTATCTCCTTCTATACATTCTAGCCCCATTCTAATAACGTTTTCTCCATTTTATATTGATTCAACTATGTGTCCAATACAGTTTATTCCATGAAAGTATCACTTAAGAAATATTAATTGAATGTGTGTGAAGTGTTGTTTTCATGTTCAAAAAGATCAGACAATGGCCCCAGTAATCCAGTAATAGCAGAAGGTCAAATGCCAAGTAAAAATACAAATTTTACTCACTTCTTTGGCAAAATGAAGTTGATTTTAATAGAAAAAGAAATGGAGCAAAGGAATCATGATTTAAATCAAAGGATGTTTAGCCAGGTGCTATCCAGGTTTTCCACAATTCAGTATTGTGATAACTAAACTCAATTATAACCCCACAAAGCTACCACATTTTTCTCCTGTGCCCCATCCTAGAAGGGGAAAACAAATCACTCCAGAAAAATGCTACCTCTCTCACATAGATGCATGTCTTTGATGGTGTAAGCAGAGGCCATGACACTCATATAGGAAAATTACAAATCTATACTTCATCTTTGTGAAGCACATAAATCAATGTGCCTAGTAACTACCTTAGCCATTGTAGATCTATAGTGAAAGGAAAGTTTCCAAAGAGAAAAGTTTATGGTAGAATGTTGGAAATAAAAGTTGTCAGTTGAATATTCCTTATGGTTACAAGGAAAATATGATATTTCCTTAAAATAATAATAACAATAATAATAGTAGTTAGCATTTATATAGCACTTTATGCCTTGCAAAGTGCTTTAAATATATTATCTCATGAATTAGTTATAACTCACATTTATTTAGCACTTTAAATGCCTTCCTCACAAGAACTCTCAGAGACCAGTAATGAAAAAATTGTCAGCCCCATTTTCCAAAAAAAAATTGAGATTCTGAGAGATTTTAGTGACTTGCCTAAAACTGCACAGGTCATAAGTGTTTGAGGGCAACATTAATTGATATCAAGGATACTATCAACTATGCCAGTCACCTCATGTGACCACCCATTATACATATTTGCTATAGTAGGTATGGTGAGGAGATACATCAAAAAAAAAAAAAATAGCCAACTGATCTACCTTCATGGAAAAGCCCCTGAAAAGATTCATAATCATTAATGTTGTTTCAAACTATCACAATAAAAATGGGCTTTTAATTCAAAGTAATGTCAATTTTAATGTCTTAAATTGTCATCAGGGTTAAAAAATACATTTGAAAATTTAAGGTATATTAATCTTCAGATAATAACTACTTAAAAGATGCTTCTTGAATTGAATGCTTTTTATTTTACTTTTTTAAGGAAGGATTAGCATTGTGAGAGTAAAGGTTAATTTGCAATGAAAATTCCTAGCTTTTTTCCGCTGTATCAAAAAAAAAAGTGTTGTTATAAGGGAGATACTTTGTACAGCATTAAATAAGTGTTATTATTGTTTTTTTCTTGCATTTTTATAGAACTGAAGCAAAGTACCTCAATTAGACAAGCCTTTGCAAAGGAGAACTAAATATATACATATGTTTAATAAATGCCTAAACTTTTAAGCATTTATTCTTCCTTTTATCTCACTCAGACTTGAGAGCAGATATAAAGATTTTAATCATTGAAGAATCCTCCCATATTGTCCTTAAAATTCTAAAGATAGCCTTGTTTTTTTTAACATACCTTTATAATTTCAAACTAGTTAAGATAAATGTGCAAGGGAAGCTCATTGATGATTACATTTACTTAGAGAACAGTTTTATATAACACTACTAAAAGCAGATGAGATTCTTAGCAGGTACTAAAAGTATAGAAGATTCCCAATAAACACTGTATA
>CM053590.1:168179418-168190266 GCA_028646515.1 Pseudochirops corinnae | reverse complement strand
TTCTGAAGGAATTATTCTCTTCAGAAAGCTTTTGAGATTCTTTTTCCGTCTGGCAAATTCAACTTTTTAAGGGATTCTTCGTCAGGTTGTTGACTCTCTTTTCATGATTTTTTTGCATCATTCTCATTTTTCTTCCCAATTTCTCCTCCACTTCTCTTATTTGGTTTTCAAAATCTTTCTTAAGCTGCTCTCTGGCTTTTAGGCAGGCTTCATATTTCTTGGAAGTGTTTGCCATGGGAATTCTGACTGTGTTGTCTTCCTCCCATTCCATGCTTTGATTCTTTTTTTTTCCCCAAAGAAAGAATCTAAAGTTCAGTTGCTATTCTTACTTTACTTCCTTTGCTTGCTCATGTTGCCAGTCAATTACTTGATTTTTTAACTCTGTGAAACTCTGCTTCCAGAGGGGAAAGCTCTGGCCCAAATAGCTGGGGTTTTTGCAGCTACTGGAGCTATTGGGAGGCTGCTGTTTTTTGACAACCTCCACCAGCTTTGGTTCACTAAAAATGCACCCCAGGACCATCAACTAAAACCATGATGCTGATCCAGGCCATTCAATGCTAGAGTACTTAGTCTCTGAATGATCACTTGCTCCCCCTGCAGTCTGCAGGCCAGGAGCTCTGAAGCATCCATGTGGAAGTGGCTTCAGGGCCACCACTTCTGCTGCTTCCTTGCCCTGGAGGCATTTCAGGGGGACCCTCTCCCCCAAATTTAGCTGAGTTCCAATGACCTTTCACTCTGTCCTTGTTTCTTATGGCTTTATAATTCTGGAAACTGCCACAGCTGCTGCTAATCCACTCTCCTGAAGGCTCCAGCTGTGGCTTGTCCTGGCCAACCCAGGGATAAGCTGAGGTTTCAGGCTGGGCTGGTTTCAGCTTCCTGCGTGCTACAATAAGCCCTTCCTACTGAGCTGCCTTGAGTGGGAGATGTGTTTCTCTGTATTCTTGTTATTTTTTGAGCCCTAAAATTTGTTTAGAGTCATATTTCATGGGTATTTTGAGTTGTCTATGTGGGAGCTGCAGAACCTTGTTCCTTCTATACCACCATATTGGCTGCACCCCCCTATACAATTATTTTTTAACAAAATTCATGAGGTATTTATGAAAGTTAATTTTCTTTGGTGTTTTTCCTTGAACCTACCTCCTAAGTATTCATGTACAGAAAAATTTATTTTAATTCAGTTCAACAAGTGCTTATTAGATGCCTACTTTATTTAAGGTACTGAAATTCAATGACACACACACACACATTCACAAACACACACACACACGCAGTTAATGCCTTCAAAGAGTTCACATTTTAATTAAGAAATTAGATAGATAGGTAGATTGATAGATAAATGCCATGCAACTTGAAGTGTCTTGATTACAATCATTCACTTTTTAAACACACATTAATAAGGTCTGAATGCATTTGCAGGATAGCAGGATATACATATGTATGTGTGTATATACATATCTACATCTATATCTATATCTATATCTATATACACACACATACACATTCATATATAAATATATATATATACATATATATAATATATATATGTATATATGTCAGGATAGCCGTCTGTGTGTATGTGTGCATGTGTGTGCATGATTGTGTGTGTATGTGTATATACACATACATATATGAATAACAGGTAATACAAAGAGACATGTTCCAAATAATGTTTGAGCAAGAGCCTGACAAAAGTACTGAATTTTCAAGTCAACTCATTTGATATTTTTAAGACTTACATGCATATAATAAGAGCACCCTATGGTTTGAAATAAAACATAATGCACATAGCTTGGAATTGGAGTTTTTAACTAAAAGGCTTTTAGTTCTCAAAGAATCTCTCAATATAAAATTTAAAGGAATGGAAAATAATCTTTGCATTACTTGACATTTATCTTCATCAGGAGTGTCTTTCCCTAAAAAAACTAACTAAAATTACAATTAGAGAGAAGGGTTGTGTACAAATATATGTGGAGTCCTTCTCAAATGAATGCAGCCAGGACCGAGTGCCATTTTCACCAATACTGAAAACATAACATCGTTTGATTCTTATGAATGCCTTTCTGGCATCTGATTCAAGAGCCACAGGTGGGGTTTTTAGTTTTGTAGATTGATAAGTTTAATGAAAGCATTATCCTGTATTGCTTGTTGACCTTTGAAAACAAAAGTGCTCTTTCTGAATACTTGGATCATCTATTAAACTATTTTTCTTCCTCTTTACATTATTATTTTACTGTCATTGTCAATGAAGTAGAGAGATATATACATTCTTTATTTTCTGTGTTAATTTAAATAAATTTAGCAAGCATTTAAGATGAGTTACTCTGACATCATCTCATTCTCATCCTACCTAGTATCCCTTAAGACTGAAGAGAAGAGGGAAATCATAGTCTGAACTTTATAAAATAGGCTACTGAAATAAAGGGAATGTCCATAGACCACTTGTCTAAGGAAGACTGTTTTTTTGCGGAAGAGCCCATTGGAATGGTGAAGTAATCTTTATGTGCATCCTAGCTCTACTAGGTTTCATCTCAGGATAGTATAAGGTGACTCTCAAAAGGCATCAAGCCAGGTTACCTGCTGCTCATATTATGTTCGTGTGTGTGTGTGTGTGTGTGTGTGTGTGTGTGTGTGTGTGTGTGCGCTACATTCATGGAAGGTGTTATTTTTTTTAAAATTGCGTGCATTGTTAATTACCTAAACAATAGTTCCTTTCAGTGCATATAACTCAAGTAAGAAAACAATGTTTTGTTTTGTTTTGTTTTCCTAAAAGAAACCAATCAGTAACAGCATCAAATTCAGAAAACATTAAAAAAAAACCCTAAAAATATCTATGAAGTATCAAAATATATAATCTCCAATGAGAAGCTGATTGTACAAGCTAGTTTATGGTATTTCTGGAGAGGATGATCCCTTATATCAGGAACAAAATAACCCGCAGGTATGAATTATTATTTACTGTACATTTTAAAAGGTCAATCTTTTAGTTTTGTTTTATAGTTCCCATGGGAGAAACAATAATATTCTTTTCATGATTATATTCAAATCTAATTCATTTGCATATTGAATTTGTGATTTAAATAAGTAAAAGAATAACATGAGAAGCAAATATTAAGACATGATTTAAAGACATGAAAAAGATGGAGTAGTTGTTTTCCACAAAGTTCTGCTAATCACAAACCTAAAGAAATAAAATAATCTCTTTGACATAAAGTAACTAAAGATAAAAAGGCAGAAACAGCACACCAGGAAAATTCTTCATGATGATTCAAATATTTAGAGTTCTCCCTAAGCACCCACTTCCTAACATCTCCCCTTTACAGACTAATAGCACAACAATTAACCTCACAAGTTTATGCTTTTACATCATGCCTACTCAGTCCTCTCTCACAGAAATGACTACCTGAATATCTCCTCATAACACAAAAAGCAACAGAGAAGAAGGGATGAGTAACTGTGTTAGGACAAAGAAGACACTGGTATCACAGAGACTGCTAGTAGAGAAAGAGTTTCTGTTGGAAGAAACCAAACTGACATTACTCTCCATGAGGGGTTTAGCTTGGACGTGGACTCAAGGCTGAACTAGCATATCTCCCAATGCCAGGAAATTAAGAATGCCTGACTTCAAGGGCTTGTACAGCAGGGGAAAGGAGAGATCCCAAAGCAGAGGAAAAGGATACAAATGTCTTGGAATTGTAGTGAAAAAGTTTTCAGACATGATCAATATTTTGGTTCATTTTCTTTGACTGTCAATAATTGACACAAAGTAAAGTTTGTATTTATACAGAGGGGAACAGACCAGAGAATAGTGGTATGCATGACCCCCTAAAAAACATCAAATAAAACATTTTTAAAGTGTAGAGAAACCACAAAAATAAATGTAGAGGGTGACACAAATGAACAAATTCTCTAACTTATAAAATTATATCTCTATATATGTGATGTGTCTGTATGTGTGTGTGTGTTTGTGTGTGTGTATGTGTGTGTGTGTAACCTATATCTTCCAAAAAACTATATATAATAGAACTTGACATTTTATACAGTTTTCTTCTGGAAATCAAAGTGAATAATTAAGTGTTTGTTGATGATTCAATTCACAATAAAGAAAACTTAAAAAAAGAGAAGCTTAAAGAACAAAAGTCTAAGATAGAAAGCCTGGGGTGGGGAGGGAAGGGAGAAGGTATTGTCTATAAGCAAGTAAAACAACTTTGAGACATAAAAATTGAAGGAAAGAATGAGTAAAAATTCAAAGAGAGATCAGAACCCAATGAATAAGTATTGTACTGTTAAAATGAACCCAAATTCCCTGTGTCGTAGTAGAAGCAGCAGCAGCAACAACAGCAGTAATAACTCTATACGCTCAATAGAAATCATAGAAAAAAATATCAAAATAGTTCAAAACAGGAATAAAAATATTATGCTACAATATTAGAAATTAATTTATGTGAGAAATCAGAGATAACAAAGAAGATATATTTTTAAAGATGTGCATAGTTCTGAACAGAAAATATAAGTCTCACAGTAGAAATTCTCAGAGAAAGTAAAGATAAAATTGGAATTGAAAAATAATGAACTGGAAAGAAATCAACATAGGAGAGGCAAAAGGTGACCAAACAACAACAACAACAACAACAACAACAACACATGAGTTAATATTCTACAGGAATATTTCAAAAACCCAACATGTCATGTTGTGCAAAATATTAGAAATGTGTCTAGAATTTTTGAATCTAGACAACAAAGCACTAATCAATTGAGTTCACAGATCATTGACAGATTTTTTATCCATTATTTGAAACTGCAAGACATGTAGTAATTAAATTTCATAATTTTTATTCCCACCTTCAAAAAAATCAAATCACCTAAATAAAGACCCTCAAATATAAAGAAATACTAAAATGAATAAGCAGGAATACACCAATCAAAAGAAATCTTTAAAAATAATCAAATTTAATAACAATAATAATCAAATATTTTATAAAGCTAAGGAACAAAAACTATAAACCAATATTTTGCAAAGCTTAGTCTAATAAACATTTTTTTGTTTTTAAAGCAAATTGAATTTCACCAAAAAAGATCCACTTATTGAAGCATTCTTGCAAAAACAGGGAAAGGAGGAGGAGGGCAAAGAGGAGTAGTAGAAAGAGGAGCAAGAGGAGGAGGAGGAGAAAGAGGAGTTGGTGATGGTAGTGGTCATGCTAGTGGTGTTGAAGGTAGAAGGAGAAAGAGCAGTAGTACTTTTGATTTGTCCCAGGCAAGAGATTTGAATAAGCAAAGCTGTGAAGCAATCACTAAGAACTGAAGTCATTTCTCCCCTTTCAACCTTAAAAAAAATCCAGAAGAGAAAAGTAATTAAAGTTAAAAAATATCTAAGAGATTAAAATTTTTAACAGACTTCAAAGAATCATAAGAAAAAAAGGAGGAAGAACTAAATGATTGCATTATGAAGCAAAATTCATGATCTTCCATAAAGGAACTAATATCTTTTGTGGCAGAGGTTTCACTATGGGAAGTTTTATGAATTAGAAAGGGAAAAAGAATAAACAGGGAAGCAGAAGAAAAATAGGCTATAAAAACATAAGTAAACAGTGAAGGGATAATAAATTCTTTAGTGTTTCATTAATAGTGCCTATTACATGTCAGACATGATGTTCTTTGCTGGGAATATAAAAAGAGGCAAAAGACAGTTCCTGCCCTCAAAGAGCTCAGAATCAATGGGGACAGCTCTCTACAATTTATAGACAACACTTTGATTTGCATGGCAGAGGAAGATGTTTCCTTATCTTGAATTTACAGCTGTAATCCATATCCCTATTGGATAAAGTATCTCGTGATTCTTTTTTTGCAAAACTGTGGAAATGTGGACTATATGATAAAATTCAAAGCATTTGGAAATAGTTGAATGTCAAGATTCAATGAATAGTAAATAATTCAATGCCAATTTAGCAGGAAATTTCTAGTGTCCTAACAGTACACAATTGGTTTTCTGCTACATAGTCTGATGAACATGTTTTTCAATGGCTTCTATAAAATCATAGATACCATGACCATGAAATTTGCTATTGGAACAAAGCTGTGAAGAGTCATTAAAAGATTTGTTCTGCTAGAGAAATTGGCATATTCCATGGTCAATTGTCTCTTCTAGTCTCTCCTTCTGCTGCAATTACTCAGCAACCACTGGGTCTTTGAGAAATATACTATCCAGATGTGCCATCTGATCCCAATCCTGGTGACAATTATCTTCCAGCCTCAGGGACATTTCCTCATCCTTATGTAAAGAAAGGAGGGGAGCCAAGATAGCAGAGTAAAAACAGGACTTCCATGTGACTCCAGCTCCCACCACCTCCAATACATGTAAAAAAATAAAAGACTCTAAAAAAATATTAGAGCTACAGAACCCACAAAATGACAAAGAGAAACAAATATCCCCCTGAAGGCAGCCTGGCAGGCCAACAGGCAGGGACTGTAACACCAGACTAGGAGCTGAGCACAGTTCCAAGTAAGCTGCTCAGTTCTGGCCCCAGAGCTCCCCCAACCAGCAGCAGACAAAGTGGGCCCAGGAGAGTGAATCACCAGCAGTTGTGGTGGTTGCCAGACTTCTCAACCCATAAATGCCAAAAAGAAAGTAAAAGGTCATTCAGGAACTATGTAGGAACTGGGTAAAGAAGCAAAAGAAGCTTGAGAAGGTAAATAGGAAAAGGAAATTATAAGGAAGTTATTAAAATAGAACTATTCACATTCCTACATGGAAAAAATTGATAATTATTACTCATGAGACTTTTCTTAGTATGAAGATAGTTGAAGGGAATATATATGTATATATAAGTATACATACATATGTATGTTTATATAGGAGGGTGTATGTGTGTATAAATACATTTGTGAGTGTGTGGATATATGTGTACATGTATATATAGAGGGCACAGGATGAGGTGAATAAGAAGGTATGATATCAAAAAATAAAATTATTTTATTCTCTCCATCATCCACAACTGTTCTTTTTTTATGATCAAGAATTTTGAAATACCTGTGACACTTACCTACTATCACTCAGTGCTTCTGTATGCCTCACTCCTCCTAATGCTATGCCTGTCTTTTCTGTGACTGCCATTCTTTTCACCTCTCAGTATGCACCCATTCAACCACTCCAACAAAGACTTCACTTTCCTCTTTGCCCCAATATTTACTCCATAGCAAACCAGTTCAATGCTAAACTTACCTCTTTTCTCAAACACCTTTCCTTTTTGCCTTACTGCTATTCATACCTTGCTAAACCTGAACTTTGGCTCATATTCACTATTTGCCTTTCCTGCTCCCAATACTTTGTTTTAGAATGGGGCTTGAAGTCTCATAACCATTTTTAATGACTAATTTACATTATTTCTTCCCTTCTGGCCCATGATTAACTGTTAAAATACAATATTAGCTCTCTTTATTTGATTCTCTCACTCCACACAACATCTGTCTCTAACTTACTTCTTTCTCCTCCCACTTCTGAAATCACTCTTCTCCTCACCCTGTCAAAAACTCCCATATTTTACACAGTAGCTGTCTGAGATAGGTGATGATGAAGTTTGGGTTGTGTTGGGATGAGTCGTTTCTAAAGAATTACAAAGACTCAGGTCAACTCCAAGCCAGCTGGATAGATTTATCATAATTTTGAGGTTTCCTGCTCTGGTGAGTGGCTTTATCCTTTAGAGGAACTTAGCAACTTCAGTAAGGCAAGACACACAGTTTTATAGAGAATATAATGCTGGTTACATAATCAAGATTTAGATAGAATAGAGGAATATGATTAATATTAAACAAAAGGCAAGGGGAGGTTGTTGAGGGATTAGGTAATGGAGGAGGAGTCCCAGTCTCAGCATAACTGTGCATGTGGATACCCATAATGCGTATAGTTAAGGGAAGCGTATGTATATATGGTAATGATATTAAAATAAGCCTCTCTACATAGCACAGGTGCTATCATAGGGTGGGTCTCTTCTGTGGTTAGGTGGTCAAGCATACTGCTCTACATCCTGGTGGTGCTGTCTTTTGATAGGCTAGCTATTGTGGTCTTGTCTGGTCAAGATGGATAGTTAGGTATTGTGATCCTGTCTTGGGCTAAATGGAAGATGCATTTGTGATTGCACACCATTCTTATGAGAAAGAGTCTGGGGAATTATGGGTTTCTCTCACACGGGCATGCCTGCTGTTTCTGTGGGAACTAAGAGTTCAGGTATGCATTTGTTGTTAATGTGGGGGTCAAAAAGTTCAGGGAGTGCAGGAACCCCAATAACTGGAGTCCCTGGAAAACAGTCTGGAATGAATTCACAGACTCAAACATTCTCTAAGTCAAGGTGGCAAAGATTTTTTTGTTATACTTTACAGGGGACAAGAGTTCTTAGCCAACCTGCAACTTTAGAGGGATATAATTAAAGCTTATATAGGATAATCTATAAAAGAACCTGTGCCAAATATGCTAATTAGATGAGTCAGGGCTGGATGATGGAAGAGTTAAGGAGGGATCAGTTTTTAAAGGCACTTTTAATATCTACTATGCAGGCATTTTGCCCAATATTCACTGGGAAATAGCCCAGGGGAGGGGATGGGCTGCCTGGAGCTGTGGTTTTAGGCTTGAAACATCATTAAGTCAGCTAGTGGTAAGGGCTGACCAAGCTGCTGCCCATCAATGTCATATTTGACAAGATGGATGTTAGGAGTATATATATGTCCCAAGTCTAAGGCAAACATAATGAGGGATTCAGGATGTATATAATGAGCTAGGGAGTTATTTTAGATAATATAGTGAAGGATTAATAGGTGCAGCTTGTTATTGTACCAAGTAGAGACAAACATTTGGCCAGGGCTGGATCATGAATGGTTTCAAGGCAGAGTAGTGACATAGGGAGAAACCGGCAGAGAATGCTATGAGGTTAGGGAGATTTGAGGCTAGGGAGAGATGAGATTTTACAAACCGGGCTTCAATCACAGGTACCCAAGCACCCCATCATTGCTCTTGTTGGCAGTGAGGCATAAGGACATTGACTGGGGACAGGAGGTGGGTGTTGCAGGGGTAGGTAGATGCAATGGGCCTGTAGTGAAGTTTGGATATTGGGGTGGGAGTGGTTCTGTTAAGACTCTACTCAGGTGAAATGTTATTGAAATTCTTAACTAGTCCTCTTTTTTTGTGTGTACAAGGGCTCATTCTTTCCCAGCTTGTTCCTTCATGTATAAAAACCTCTGCCTGGTTTTCCTTTAAAACCCAATTCCAGAAAAACCTTGAGGATAGGAGGTATTTAAGGCAGTTGTTTCAGAAAGACTAAGTCAAATTAGCTTATAAACATCCCTGAAAAAAGAAATGATGGATCATTTTATGTCTAGGAGAGTTTTACTTGTTTGTTTGTTTGTTTTGTTTTGTTTTTTGTTGGGTTTTTTTTGGGAGGGGAGCAAGAAGACCATAAAAATGTGAATCAGTAATCCTCTTCTGTTCATATTAAGCCCTAAACTAGGAAGTTTCCAGAAATGAAAAAGAGAATCTGCCTTTTTCTGGTAGAGATATCAAGATTGCCTTAGAAATAAAGATTGAAATAGATCTGCACATATAGATATACATATTTTTTCATCTTTAAACAATTACTTTAAACAATTACTATTTGCATTGTGTCAAAGATAAGATCTTATATTTAAAATATGTAAATATCTTCCATCTCTATCTCCTAATCCTCTCTTTTTTTTACTTTATAACCTTGGACATCTGTCACAGTTTCATTTGAGTAAAGAAAGACATAGATCCACAAAGAAATCTGACTTTAAAGAAAATCTTAAATAAACTGGCTTTAAAACAATAGTGAAACAAAATGCAAAAGAAACGAAGGGGAAAAAAATGTATTGTGATACAGACCCAAGGTTCTTTTAGGGAGAGTATGAGAGGGAGAATGAAGCAAAGCATGGGAGAGTAAGGAGTCATTAATTCTGTTCTCAGTAGCAAGAATATCTTTGGTCACACTGAATCTGTTTTCTATGACTTCTTCATATTTCAAATACAATCTTTTTCTTGGCCTTTTCCTCCTGGCAGAGCATTCTAGGTCTCATTAGGAGTGAAAAAAATATACCTGCCTGGAGCATTAACTAGGTAGTCACCTTTCACAGGGATTCTCCTCCCTTTGTTTCCCTTCTGAGTTCTCTAAGGACTAAATAATTAAAAAATCAGGAATACCTATCTCTAGTACACAGGTTTCAAGTATGTGGTATTATGGGATTGTCAGCTCTGGAATGCTCTGAAACTATATTAAAAGGTATTTGGGAAATATTTAACACAATGAAAAAGTACACTAAAACATAGGAGAGGCCCAGATGATGACGCTGCGCCAGTGTGCCGAGAAGCCCAAACAAGGCCTGGTCAACACCGGGTAGGGATCAGACAGAGTTGGGTAAGAGACAAAGACAGAGCCTGTGGCAGGGGCAGTCCATGTAGCTAACCCATTAGCTACTGCCCATGAATCAGTGAATATATTAGGCTGTCCTCCTTGTTCTGTTTTGATGGCTTGATGTACTGCCATAAGTTCAGCATATTGACTACTTCCACCTATCCCAGTACTTTCCATAAGTCCTTCTAGCACATGGGTTATAGGCTATTGCTTTCCAATGTCTTTTTTGGCCCAAGTATTTTGCTGTCCCATCAGAAAACCAGGCATGTCTCTTTTGTTCCTCAGTTAATCCATCATATCCCTCATTTCATTTAACAGAGGACGGTACCAACCATTGCTTTGGCTCGGGGGGTGTGTCATTCCCCTCAGTTTCTATGTTTGCCGCAGATTCACATAGAGTAGAGACTTCGCTTTTGCTTGTTTTTGCTGTATTTTGAAT
>CM053590.1:168165845-168179318 GCA_028646515.1 Pseudochirops corinnae | reverse complement strand
GTGTATACTGGACTCCAGATGAAGGGAGTTTCCTACACCAAAATCCCAAGGGTATATTTTGGCTCTGTTGTTTTTGCCATAAACTCCAGTTTGCATAATCATCCTGTACAGTCACTTGTAATTCCTCTGGACCATTTTGCATTGGCCATAAAACTAGGGCCACTTGTATGGCAGCCTTGGCTTCTTCAAAAGCTTTACTCTGCTCAAGTCTCCAATCAAATTCATATTTCTTCTGAGTGATTTTATATAAAGGTTTCAAAATTTGTCCCAAATGTGGAATATAGTGCCTCCATTATCCAAACAATGCTATGAATTTTGGGGCCTCCTTCTAATTAGTAGGGGTGGGAAAATCCTGAATCTTATCTCAGGCTTCTGGAAGAATCTCTTGTAGTCCCTTGTTTTTTGTATACCCAAAAATTTTACATTTTGATCTGGTCCTTGAACCTTTGCAGGGTTAATTTCCCACACTTTACTTTTCATATGGTCAATGAGAAGGGTCAAACTCCTATCCACTTCTTTTGCATCTTTTCTCTGTATCATGATATCATCAATATAGTGGGTAAGTTGTACACCAGGTAGCTTCAATTCATCCAACTGTTCAGCCACAATCCTGTGACAAATAGCGGGGCTAGGCAGGTATCCTTGTGGCAAGTGGGTGAAAGTATATTGTCTACCCTGCTAAGTGAAAGCTAACTGGCCCCATTGTTTAGGGTCTATTGGGATGGTGAAGAAGGCATTCACCAAGTCAATAACTGCATACCAAGTCCCATTCATATTTCTGGATCCTTTCAATTAATGTGACAGTATCTAGAACAGCAGCATACAAAGGAGGAGTCACCTTATTCAATTGTCTATTATCCACAGTCATTCTCCATGTCCCATCTGATTTTCATACTGGCCAGACAGGATTATTCCATCATGTAGTTGTAGGGTCTAACACTCCTGCTTCAACATATTCCTTTATAGTAGTGGTAATTTCATCTTGCCCACCTGGCACATGATATTGCTTTATAGTAGGTTCAGAAGGTTCAGGTAAAGTGATTGGGTCCATTTTTATTTTTCTCACTAAAACTGTACTAATTCCTATCTTCCTTATAGCAAATTGGTATCTTTCTTCAGGTAAATTCATAGTCATGCCTCTCTATATATCTGTTCCAATGATGTATTCAGGAATGGGTACAACAACCACAGTATATTCTTTCTTAGGAAACTGCCCAATTTTCATTGTTAATTTAATTTGTCTGGCTGATATTTCAGCCCCTCCAAGCCCTGTGATGGTAATAGGAGGTCCATGTTTAAACATATCAGGGTTTCCACAGATAAGTGTGGCCTCATGCCCCCCTCGCCCCCATCCAGCAATGCCCAAGTTACAGTAGTTGATCGATTCTTCCAATATATTGTTAAACCAATATGGGGTCTGCAATCTCCTATGTGTATTTCAATAGTCTGGGCTGAGGCTTGGCCTATTTCCTAATCTCCTTGAAGGTGGGTCAAACTTGGATACAATGATTCAGATTCTCTCTGAAGGTGTGGCAAACTTGGATATTTAGGAGTACCTGCGGTGGTGGTTCTTGCTTCCCTATTCATTCTAATGTTAAGTACTTTTTCTTGATACATCTTATGCAGCTCTTCAGTTGGAATACCATCTATTCTTCTAAAATCCACCTCTGCTCTCAATAGAGCAGTAAATAGTTCCCTTCTTGTTGATCCATTTTGTCTTTGAATCCTCTGGCTATTTACTCTTGTCTCTCAAGGAAATTTATCTCTTCCCCATTCCCCTAAGTCACTTAATTGTGAAATCTTATCCAGCACCTCGGAAAGAGGGTACCCTACTTCCCCAATTAATAGAGTCAGAATTAGGTGCTTGTTAGCAGAAGGAGCTGTCTTCACCATGGTATTTCTATGAGGAACTCCTAGGGGGGTATCATGATATGTATATGCACCTCCAAGCATGATAGCAGTTTTCATTACCTCCTCCTATACCTTTGTCATACCTTTGTCACCTAAGTGAGTACCAGGGTCTGTCTCCACCAGGCCACATAGAGTCAGTAGGATATTGCTTTTTGCATCTCTCTGCAGTTAAAGTTAACAGATTAGTCTTATGGATGCCTCCTTGCATATGGTGATCCCTAAAAGTTTGGTGTACAAAAGGATTCTGACTGATGCTTATGAATTTTAAGCAATCCACACTGTCCACTGTTATTCCTCTGGTACCTTCATCTGTAATTTTTACCATCTAAGACACTAAAGAATTTTCCATTCTTTGGGTGAATCTACTCAACATATCAGTAATCTCCTACTGAGTGAAATTTTCAATTATCTCCCTGGACTCTGTTTGGCCCTGGAGATTCTCCTGTCTTCTTCTTTGTATGGGGAGAGCTTCTACATTAGAAGAGTAGTCAGCTAACCTGGTTCCAATCTCCTCACACACATTCTCCTGGCAGCTGTTGGGGCAACTCTGCCCAGCCTGTACAAAAGCTGCATGCACATTTCTTCTGCTAGTTTTTTGCTTCCTTTTAGCTACATGAACAGTAGCTTGCTCTTCCACCTGAGACCCTGCAGTTTGCTCTTCTGAATGCTATGGCACAAAGAATTGTCAGGTGACTTGGTGACTGAGCTCGGGCTACAGTAGCCTGGGATCGCTGCCGGAGCAGCAGTATCCTCCCACCCTTCTCGCTTTCTGCAACCCTCGGAGCGCCCTCGCCTCCTGCCATCATGCCATTCTCCAATAGCCACAACATGCTGAAGTCCCGCTTCCCCGCTGAGGAGGAATATCCCGACCTCTCCTCGCACAACAACCACATGGCTAAGGTGCTGACTCCTGAGCTCTCTGAAAAACTCCGGGATAAGGCTACATCAAGTGACTTCACCCTGGATGATGTCATCCAGACAGGCGTGGACAATCCAGGGCACCCATTCATCATGACTGTGGGCTGTGTGGCTAGAGATGAAGAGTGCTATGACGTGTTCAAGGAATTATTTGATCCTATCATTGAGGACCGCCATGGAGGCTACAGGCCTTCATGGGCATGAGACTGATCTTAACCCTGACAATCTGCAGGGTGGTGATGATCTGGATCCTAACTTTGTGCTGAGTTCTCGAGTTCGAACTGGCCAGAGCATCCGAGGATTCTGCCTGCCTCCACGTTGTAGCCAAGGAGAGCGCTGGGCCATAGAGAAGCTGTCTGTGGAAGCTCTGGCCAGCCTGGAAGGTGACCTGAATGGGAAGTACTACGCTTTGAAGAACATGACTGAGCAGGAACAATAGCAGCTGATCGGTGACCACTTCCTCTTCGACAAGCCTGTCTCCCCACTCCTTTTGGCATCTGGCATGGCCCTAGATTAGCCCGATGGCAGGGGCATTTGGCACAATGACAACAAGACCTATCTGGTGTGGATCAATGAGGAAGATCACCTGAGGGTCATCTCCATGTAGAAGGGAGGTAACATGAAGGAGGTGTTCACATGTTTCTGCACAGGGCTCACCCAGATTGAAACCCTTTTTAAGACCAAGAACTACAAGTTTATGTGGAATCCTCACCTGGGCTACATCCTGACATGCCCATCCAACTTAGGCACAGGGCTCTGTGCAGGTGTCCACATCAAGCTTCCCCATCTGGGCAAGCATGAGAAGTTTGGTGAGGTGCTGAAGAAGCTGAGGCTGCAGAAGAGGGGGACAGAGGGTGTGGACACAGCAGCTGTGGGTGGTGTCTTTGACATCTCCAATGCTGACTGACTGGGCTTCGCTGAGGTGGAGCTGGTGCAGATGGTGGTGGATGGTGTGAAGTTGCTCATTGAGATGGAGAAGCGTTTGGAGCAGGGCCAGTGCATCGATGACCTTATGCCAGCCCAGAAATGAGCAATTGGCTCCCAAATTCTGTGCTTCCTAATTTATTGGATGAATGAATAACCACCATCCTTCCTGCCTGTGGTGCCCTGGGGGGCTCCTGATGCAGCCTACCTAATCATGCTGTAGAGAAGTCTTCCTTCCATCCTTGGTGTTAGAATTTTATTTTTGATGGCTGAGATGTTGCTGAATGCTGAAATAATAAACTATTATTTTGGCCCGACCGAAGTCTCAGGACAATTAGAAACAAACAAACAAAAAAAAAAGAATTGTCAGGCAAACCAGCTGACTCCCTAGCCATCTGAGCTTTTTCCTCCAGCAGCTTATCTCTAGTTTTACACATAAGGCAATAACTTCTTAGCAGGACCCAGCCTGTCCTGCAAACTTGTGCCAGTTCTTTACCTGGTTCTATGGGTATTCCTTGAAACATCTTTCCAAATCTCAGGGTTCTCCTCCTTTCAGCCTTGGTTCCCAGTTTTCACAGAGCCCTGTGCTTTTGGCCCATTCTCTGGCTAGAGAGCAATAAGGTAAATACTCCCATTCTGGGATAGACATTTCTCGCTCTACAGCCCTCCTGCTTCCAAATAAAGGACTGACATTCTGTGATCCTGTCCTTGTCACCCAATGAATCAGCAATGCAGGATTCACCATGTCTACAGCAACTATAAGTATCCTGATATGGTTATTAATCACAAAATGTAACAAGCTTTCTACATGGGAAATATAGCTAGAGCATTTATTCAAATACCAGAAAACTGAGTCCCCAAACCAGAAAGTCAAAGCCAACACAGTAATTATGAAGTTGGCACATTTAGTTAAAGTAGTAAAAACTCACATCTCAAGCCTTCAAAACAGGACAGGCTACGTCAGGCAAAGATACTCTTCTCCTCACTCACAACACCTGCTCAGCATCCAGGCAGCTTACTCCCAGCAGCTCCAAGTCCCCCACACCCCCTGGTAGTTCCCGTCCCTGGAAGTCCTCAGCAGGAGTCCTTAGCAGAGATTCTGGCAGGCTCAATGAAAAAGGAGTTCACACCACAACCGCAACCTCAGCCACTGCTGCTGCCACTGCTTCCAGTCACCACGGCACACAAGCTAGCTTGGTTCCAGCTTTCTCTTGCTCCACCCCTTCCTGCTACATCAGCAAGTTCAAGGGGCATGGAAGATCTTCAAATCTCAGTATCATTACACCATAAAATGGAGGCAGATTGCAGAATGGATTAAAAAACATAATCCTACCATATGCTGTTTACAATAAACACATTTGAAACAGGGGGATACACACAGGATAAAGGAAAAAGGCTGGAGTAAAATATATCATGACTCAGCTAAAGTAAAAAAAAAACAAAACAGGCATAGTGATTTTTATCTCAGACAAAGCAAAAGCAAAAATAGATCTAATTAAAAGAGGTAAGGGAGGAAAGTATATCCTGCTAAAAGGTAGCATCAAAAATGAAGCAATATCATTACTAAATATTTATGCACTAAGCAGGATAGCATCAACATTCCTCAAGGAGAAATTAAGGATGTTACAGGAAGAAATAAGTAACAAAACTATACTAGTGAGGGACTTCAATCTCCCTATCTCCAAACTTGATAAATCTAACCTCAAAAAAACCAAGAGAGAAGTTAAAGAGGTAAATAAAATCTTAGAGAAGATAGATATGGTAGACCTCTGCAGAACACTGAATGGGGAAAAAAAGGAATATACCTTCTTCTCAGTGGTACATGGCACACATACAAAAATTGATCATGTACTAGGGCATAAAAACCTCACAATTTAGTGCAGAAAGGTGGAACTATTAAATGCATCCTTCTCAGGTCATGATGCAAAATTATATGTAATTAAGAGCCATGAAAGGATAGACTAAAGACTAATTGGAAACTAAATAACTTAATCCTAAAGAATGAATGGGTCAAACAAGAAATTATAGAAACAATCAGTAACTTCATTCAAAAGAATGACAATAATGAGACAACGTACCAAACTTTGTGGGATACAGCAAAAGCAGTTCTTAAGGGAAATTTTATATCCCTGAATGCATACATAAATAAAATAGAGAAACTGGAGGTCAATAAATTGGGCATGCAACTGAAAAAGTAAGAAAAAGAACAAATTGAAAATCCCCAATTAAATACTAAATTAGAAATAATGAAAACCAAAGGAGAGATAAATAAAATTAAATTTAAGAAAACTATTGAATTAATAAATAAAACTAGGAGCTGATATTATGAAAAAAAAACAATATAATTGGTAGACCTTTAGCCAATATGATAAAAAAAAGAAAGAAGAAAACCAAATTACGAATATCAAAAATCAAAAGAGTATATCTACCACCAATGAAGAGGATTTTAAAACAATAATTAGGAATTGTTTTGCCCAATTGTATGCACATAAATTTGACAATCCTAGTGAAATGAATGAATATTTACAAAAATACAAGTTGCCTAGACTAAGGGAAGAGGAAATAAACTACTTAAATAACCCCTTCACAGAAAAAGAAATTGAACAAGCCAGTAGTGAACTCCCTAGAAAAAAAATTTCCAGGATGGAAGGCTTTACTAGTAAATTCTCCCAAACATTTAAATAACAATTGACTCCAATACTTTACAAATTCTTCGGGAAAATTGGAGAAGAAGGAGTCCTGCCAAATTTTTTTATGACACAAATATGGTACTCATACTTAAATCAGTAAGAGATAAAACAGGGAAAGAATATAACAGACCAATTTCCCTTATGAATATAGATGCAAAAATTCTAAATAAAATATTAGCAAAACGACAACAGCAAATCTTTATGAGAATAACACACTTTGATTAGGTAGGATTTATTCCATGAATGCTAGGGTGGTTCAATATCAGGAAAACTATCAGTATAATTGATCACATCAACAACAAAACTAGCAGAAACCATATGATTATCTCAATAGATACAGAAAAGGCTTTTGACAAAATACAAACCTATACCTATTAAAAACACTAGAAAGTATAGGAATAAAGGGAGTCTTTCTTAAAATAGTAAGTAACATCTATGTAAAACCATCAGCAAGTATTATATGTAATGGGGATAAACAAGAAGCATTTCCAATAAGATCAGGGGTGAGACAAGTATGTCAACTATCACTCTTCTTATTCAGTTTGGTACTAGAAATGTTATCAGTAGCAATAAGAGAAGAAAAAGACATTGAAAGAATCAAATTAGGCAAAGAATAAGCTAAGCTGTCATTCTTTGCATACGATATGATGATTTACTTAAAGAATCCTAGAGAATCAAGTAAAAAACTACTTGAGATAATAAACAAATTTGGCAAAGTTTCAGGATATATAGTAAATCCACTTAAATCCATAGCATTCCTATATATCTCTAATGAAATCCAACAGCAAGAGCTAGAAAGAGAAATTCCATTTAAAATTACTGTAGACATAATAAAATATTTTGGAATCTACTTGCCAGAACAAACCAGGACCTACATGAACACAGCTACTTTTCACAAAAATAAAGTCATGTCTAACTAATTGGGAAAAAAAAAAACAAAACAAAAAAACAAAACAAAAACAAAATATCAATTGCTCATGGCTGGGTCAAACTAATATAATAAAAATAAAAAATTTTACCTAAATTAAATTGCATTTTTTGTGCCATATCAATCTGAATACCAAAAAATTACTTTATAGAGGTAGAAAAAAATTGTAACAAAATTCACTTGGAAGAAAAAAAAGCCCAGAATATCAAGGGGATTAATGAAAAGAAATGCTAGGGAAGGTGATCTAGCCATAGCAGATTTTAATCTGTTGTATAAAGCAGCAGTCATCAAAACTACTTGGTGCTGGCTGAGTAAGAGTAGTGGATCAATGGAATAAATTGGGTACATGAGACTCAGCAGTCAATGACTATAGTAATCTACTGTTTGATAAACCCAAAGACCCCAGGTTTTGGAATAAGAACTCACTATTTCGCAAAAACTTCTGGGAAAACTGAACTATAGAATGGGAGAAACTGGGCATAGATCATTATCTAACACCATATACCAAAATCAAGTCTAAATGGGTACACGGACTATAGGCTGATACTGTAAGCAATCTGGGAAAGCAAAGAATAGGAAAGCAAGGAATAGTTTACCCATCAGATTAATGGAGAAGGGAAGACTTTATGACCAAACAAAAATTAGAAAGCATTATAAAATGCAAAATGAATAATTTTGATTACATTAAATTGAAAAGTTTCTTATAAGCAAAGCCAATGTAATGAAGATTGAGAAGATAGTGGAAAAGTGGGAGAGAATTTTTACAACCAGTATTTCTGATGAAGGCCTCATTTCAAAAATATACAGGAAATTGAGTCAAATTTATAAGAATACAAATCATTTCCCAATTGATACATGGTCAAAGGATGTGAAGAGTTAGTTTTCATAGGAAGAAATTAAAGATATCTAGAAGCATATAAAAAAAATACTCTAAATTACTATTGATTAAAAAAATGCAAATCAAAACAACTCTGAGGTACCATATCTCACTGGTCAGATTGGCAAAGATGACAAAACAGGAAAAAGACAAATGCTGGAGAGCATGTGGAAAAATTGGAACACTAATGTATTGTTGGTGAAATTGTGAATTCATTCAACCATTCTGGAGAGCAATCTGAAACTATTCCCAAAAGGCTATAAATAATTGCATGAATAATTGCATTGGTGAAAGTCACCAAGCAGTACCACTTCTAGGGTTGTATCACAAAGAAATTGTAGAAGTGAGAGGAAGAACCAAATGTACAAAAATATTTATTGCAGTTCTTTTTGTGGTGGCAAAGATTTGGAAATTAAAGAGGTGCTCATCAGTTGGAGGATGGCTAAACAAGTTGGGATATTGTTCTATAAGAAATGAGGAACAGATGGACTTCATATTTACCTGGAGAGGTTTATACAAACTGATGCTGAGTGAGAAGAGCAGAAGCAGGAGAAATTTGTACACAATTACAGACACAACTTTTGTGTGACAACTAACTTTGATAGACTGAAGTCTTCTCAGCAATGCAAAGTTATAAGACATCTCCAAAAGACTCATGATGGAAAGAGATGTCTACATTCAGAGAAAGAAGTAGAAAGAAATAGAAAGAACAGAGTTTGAATGCAGAGTTAAGCAAACTACCTGAACTTTTTCTTTTTCTTGTTTGGTTTTGTTCTCTCTTTCCAACTCTTTATTCCATCCATTATAACTCTTCTTTATAACAGAGAGGGAGAAAATTTGAAACTCAAAGGATTGCAGAATTGAATCTTGTAAACTAATAGCAAACAAACAAATTAATAAAGGAAAAAAATAAAAAAGAAGAGTTTTTGGTTCTTTAAGTAATTTTTATTCTTATTGCACTATGTTTCGTAAATGATAAACTGACTATTGCTTGTGTTTGTGTGTGTGTGTGTGTGTGTGTGTGTGCGTGTATTCAATATCTTTGTGCATTGGTATGTGGTCAATTTGTATAAAAGTTCCATGTGCTGCAGAGAAATATCTACGTTCTTTTGCTGTCTCATTTGGAAGATACTTTAATTATTTTAATTACAGTTTCTCCAGAAATTTTTTCAGTTCCATATTTCCTCTTTTATTTATCTTTCTGTTACTTATCCAAAATTTATTGAAAGTTATTTAATTTTTCTGTCACAATATTCTTCTCTGTATCTTCTTGAAGCTAGGATAATATTTGTTTTATGAATTTGGATGCTTATGCATTTGAAGCATGTGAATATTTCTAATAATAGTTTGTTAATTATTGGTCCATTCAGCATAATATTGTTTCCTGTTTTTATTTTTTGAATATATGTTTTTATTTTGTCCCATACTATGATAGCAAAACCTGCTTTTTTAAATTCACTTGATAACATGGTGATTTTTTTTCCCATCTCCTCAGTTTCATTATGTGTATGTCTTAAATTTTTTAAATTAATTAATTAATTGATTGATTTTCTTTTTTACATCACTCATTTCCATGAGATTTTGAGTTACAAATTTTCTCCCCATCTTTCCCCTACCCAACACCTTAAAACAGCCATCCCACTGTATAACTCTTCCCCCAATCTGCTCTCTCCTATGGACTTACTCCCCCTCACCCCTCTAACTTTCTGGTGGGGCAGGATGGATATCCCTACCACAGTGCCTGTATATCTTAATTCACAGTTGGATGTAGTTAATAATAATTTTATATATACATATATATTTTTAACATTTGATCATAGAATCCCAAACTCCAAATTCATTCCCTTCCTCTCTCATCACCAACCCCCACTGGAAGGACAAACAACTCTATACAGGCTGTACATAAGTAGTTACACAGAACATCTCCACAGTGGGCATATTGTGACAGACTGATTATATGTCCCTTCTTCCTATCCCACCCCACCTTGTTCTATTCTCTACCCTGTCCCTGTCCCTATTCCTTTACAGAAGTATGTTCTTCCAGCAACCCTCACTCCACCCTGGCCTCCCCTCCCCTCCATCATCCCACCTCTCATTCCCATCCCCCCCTACTCTCCTGTGTGTCAGGGTTCCCTGCCTTGCCCGAAGGGGCACCCTTGCTTACCTTTACAAAGAGAAGATGCTGGTGTTTTCTCTTGAGAAGAAAAGTCAGGCTGCATGGTATATGTTAAGAGGGTTTATTGATGTCACACCCGGGAAGTCTTACAGCAGGACTCTAAGGCTGGCCCTCATCCCTCCAAGGCTTGGGTCCTTTTATCTGCCCCAGATCCACACACCACATGTGACACAGCCCAGTTGAGTGGCTTTGTGAGAGGGGAGGTAAATTGTGAGAGGGGAAGTATAATTACAAGGGCATGAAGACCCCAGGGTGTGGCGACACCAGTCGGGAACCTCAGGTATCCCACATAAGAAAGTCTTGAGCAATGCAATATCCCCTGGCCAGGGTTGGTGCAATATGCTCTGACTTCCACAAGCCCCAACTAATTCCTGGGCCTCACTCCTCCCTGTGTCTCAACATTACTACTTGCAATCTGGCACCTATTTTGTGACCCTTACACCTGTGTGGCAAGTTACCCAGTTTAGAGTTTATGTCATTCCTTCCCTAAGCCAAATACAATGAGAGTAAGGTTGACCTTTTTCCTTTTGCCTATCTGTTCTTCCCCTCTATTGTAACAATTATTCCTTGCCTCTTCTATATGAGATGATTAACCCCATTCTGTCTCTCCCTGTTTCCTCTCATTCTAATCCTCTCCCACCTCAAAATTTCACCTTTTCGAGTATCATCGCTTCCTGTACAATAGATCCTGTACTCCTTATGTACACATATATACACATACTAAGATATGTGTTCATACGCATGTATAAAACCTTCTATATAGAAATATATCTGTGTGTACATATTTGTATTCTCTTTACCTATCCTCATATTGAGAAAAATTTCATAAGTTACAGTTATCATTTTTCCATGTTGGCATGTAAATAGTTCAACTTCGATAAGTTTCTTATGATTTCTTTTCCATGTTTACCTTCTCATGTTTCTTATATTTGAGTATCAAATTTTCTTTTTAGTTCTGGTTTTCAGTTCTTTTTCAGCAAGAATGTTTGAAAGTCCTCCATCTCACTGAATGACCATGTTTTCCCCTGCAACATTATACTCAATTTTGCTAGGTAGGTGATTCTTGGTTTTAATCCTAGCTCCCTTGATCTCCAGAATATCATATTCCAGGCCCTTCGATCCCTTAATGTAGAAGCTGCTTGATCCTGGGTTATCCTAATTGTGTTTCCACATATTCAGATTGTTTCTTCTTGGCAGCTTGAAGTATTTTCTCCTTGATCTGGGGACTCTGGAACCTGGCTACAACATTCCTAGGAGTTTTGTTTTTGGGATCTTTTTCAAGAGGTTGTGGGTGAATTCTTTTGAGTTCTATTTTGCCCTCTAGTTCGAAAATATCAGCACAATTTTCCTTGAGAATATCTTGAAGGGTGCTTTCTAGGTTCTTTATATGATCATGGCTTTCAGGTAGTCCAATACTTTTTAAATTGTCTCTCCTGAATCTATTTTCCAAGTCAGTGGTTTTTTCAGGGAAATATTTCACATTGCCTTCGATTTTTTCATTTGTTTGGATCCGTTTAATAGTATCTTAATTTCTTATAAAGTCATTTTCTTCCATTTGCTCCTCTCTAATTCTGAAAGAATTATTCTCTTCAGAAACTTTTGAGATTCTTTTTTCTATCTGGCAAATTTGACTTTTTAAGGCATTCATTGACTTTTTTGGGCCTCTTGCCATTGGAGTTAATCTATTTTTTAAGGTGTTATTTTCTTCAGTTATGTTGTTGACTCTCTTTTCATGATTTCTTTGCATCATTCTTATTTCTCTTTCCAATTTTTCCTCCACTTCTCTCATTTGGTTTTCAAAATCCTTCTTAAGCTGATCTCTGGCTTGTAGCAAGTCTTCATATTTCTTGGAAGCCTTTGGTGCTGGATTTCTGACTGTGCTGTCTTCCTCCCATTCCATGCTTTGATCCTTTTTGTCCCCTAAGAAGGAATCTAGAGTTTGATTGCTGTTCTTACTTTGCTTCCTCTGCCTTCTTGTGTTGCCCATATATTACTTGATTTTGTAGCTCTGTTGAAATCTGTTTCCAGAGGGGAAAGCTCTGTTCCAAATAACTGGGGTTTTTGCAGCTGCTGTAGCTATTAGGAGTTTGCCATTTTTTTTTTCTGCAGCCCCCACCAGTTCTGGCTCACTGAAAATGCACCACAGGACCACAACCCAAGACCATGATCTGCATCCCCGCTGCTCAACACAAGAACACTTAGGCTCTGAATAATTGCTTGGGCCCCCTGTAGTCTCCAGGCTGGGAGCTCTGAAGCAGCCACATGGAGGTGGCTGCAGGGCCATAGCTTGTGCTGCTTTCTTGCCCTGGAGGCAGTTCAGGCAGAACACTTTTTTCCCCCAAATTTAGCTGAGTTTCTTATGGCTTGATAATTCTGAAAACTGCTACAGCTGTTGCTGATCCACTCTCCTGAAGGCTCCAGCTGCGGCTTGTCCTGGCTGCCCCAGAGCCAAGCCGTGGTTTCAGGCTGGGCTGGTTTCAGCTCCCAGTATGCTGTGCTGAGCCCTTCCTGTTGAGCTGCCTTCAGTGGGAAGTGTATTTTTGTGAGTTTTTGAGCCCTAAAATTTCCTTAGAGTCGTATTTTATGGGCATTTGAGGTGGTCGTGTGGGAGCTGCAGAATCTTGTTGCTTCTACTGTGCCATCTTGGCTCTACCCCTTATTTCTTCATTTTTAAAATGTGTTTCTTATGAGCAACAGATTGTAGGTTATTTTTTCATCCAATCTGTTACTCTTTTATGTTTTATTGACTTGTTTTAATCATTCACATGTAGAGTTATAAAAGTTAGGTTTATATTATCCTACATCTATGTCTAAAATTAAAAAAAAATAAAGGTTATGAATATTTTTCTGCACTTTATAGTAAACACAATATTATGTTCCTTAAGTTTCTTTATTTTAATCTTTTTAAAGGTGGCCCTATACTTACTGGTTTTCTTCTTTTTCCTTGATGGTCTTTTCTCCTTTGTTATCCCTTTCCTTTTAACATTTTATTTACCACTTCCTCTCGGTCTGTCTCTCTGTCTGTCTGTCTGTCTGTCTCTCTCTCTCT
>CM053590.1:168131912-168156934 GCA_028646515.1 Pseudochirops corinnae | reverse complement strand
GAGACTTAGAATATCCAAACCCAGTTTCTAGAATTATGAGTTACCATAAGAATATAGGAAGTCATAACTTACATGTCCCTCTGATAATTATCCATAATTCTGTAGTCACCGTATCACATGAATATTGCATGCATCAGTATTATGAAAGGGAGTAAGTCAAGTTTATGATATAACTGAAACAGTGTTTTTATTTTTGTTTCCCCCAGAGTAATGCAAAATTGCTTTAACTTGTGTGATAGGTAGGTAGGTAGATAGATAGATAGATGATAGGTAAATAGATGGAAGAATAAGCACTTACTCAGTGCTGGAAACTGTGCTAAGATAATGTTAAGTAAAGATTTTATGTTTAAGAGCTAAAGTCATCATTGTGAATGACTTATGTAAATAAACTACTTGTGTGAGTAAAATACTAGCGGGACTCTAGAGCCAAAGTATGGAATAGGGAAGTATTAAATGTATTCTTTTCAGATCATCATGCAATAAAAATTACTTTCAACAAAAGGCAATGGAAAGATAGATTAAAAATTAATTGGAAGTTAATCTAATCCTAATGATGTGGGTCAAAGAACAAACCATAGAAACAATCAATAATTCCATTAAAAAGAATGACAACAATGAGACCACATATCAAAATTTATGTGATGCAGCCAAAGTGGCAATTAGGGGAAAAATTTTATTTCTAAATTGTTACATCAACAAAATGGGAAAAGAAGAGAGAAATGAATAGGGCATGCAACTAAAAAAAAGAACTAGAAAAAGAACAAATTAAAAATCACCAATTGAGCAAGAAATTGGAAATCCTGAAAAATCAAGTTGTGATTAATAAGACTGAAATTAAAACAAAAACAACAATAGAGCTAAATAAGTCTAGACACTGGTTTTATGAAATAAAAATAAGACAGATAAGCCATTACTTAATTTGATTTTTTATAAAAAGCAGAAAACCAAATATCTAGCATCAAAAATGAAAAGAGTGAAATCGCCACCAATGAAGAGGAAATTAATCATTAGGAAATATTTTTTTCCAATTATATAGTGATAGATTTGATAATCTGAACAAAATTGTTGAATATTTATAGAAATATAAATTACGTAGATTAATAGGTCATGAAATAGAAATAGAATAGACCATGCAATAGAATGTTCCATCCTAGAAAAAGAAATTGGAAAAGCCATTAATGAACTTCGTAAGAAAAAATCCCCAGTGCCAGATGGATTCAAATGGAAATTCCACCAAACATTTAGAAAAAAATCATTCCAATGTAATATAAACTATTTCAAAGTGTAGATGGTGTCCAAATAAGCTAGTTTTATGATGCAAATATACTGCTTATACCTAAACAAAGAAGAGCTAAAACAGGGAAAGAAAATTAGAGACCAATTTCCCTAATGAATATCCATGCAAAAATTTTGAATAAAATACTAACAAGATGAATACAGAAATGTATAGGATTATACACCATGACCATTTGGAATTTATAGCAGGAATGCAGATCTGGCTCGATATTAAGAAAACTATCAACATAATTGACAATATCAATGGCAAAACCAACAGCCATCATGTGATTATCTCAATAAATGCTGCAAAAGATATTTGACAAAATATAGTGCCCATTATTATAACAAAGCAGTAGATAACACAGGAAAAAAAGTGAGTATCCTAAAAATGACAAGCAGTATTTATCTAAAACCAATAGCAAGTACTATATATAATGGGGAGAAATTAGAAGTCTTCCAATATGATCCAGAGTGAAAAGAGGCTACCTATTAAATGCCACAATATTATGCAATATTGTACCAGAAATATTAGCAATAACAATAAGAGAAGAAAAAGAAATGGAACAAATTAGAATAGACAATGAGGAAATGAAACCATTGATCTTTGCAGATGATATCATGATATACTTAGAGTATCCTAGAAAACTACTTGAAATAATTAAATTACTAAAAAAAAATTACTTGAAATAATTTAAAACTTTAGCAAAGTTTCAGGATGCAAGATAAATCCACATAAATCATCAGATTTTCTTTTTATGAGCAAAAAAGCCCAGCAGCAAGAGGTAGAAATTTAATATAAAATAATTGTAGACAATATAAAATACTTGAGAGTCTACCTGTCAAGACAAACCCAAGAACTGTATGAACACAATTACAAAACAATTTTTCATGCAAATAAAGTCAGATCTAAACTATTTGAAAAAAAATATCAATTGCTCATGGGTAGGCTAACCCAGTATAAAGTAAAAGACAATTCTGCCTGAACTAATTTATTTATTCATGCAATACCACTACTAAGTTTTTATCCCAAAAAGATCACAAAAAAGAGGAAAGGATCTACATGTGAAAAAATATTTATAGCAACCCTTTAGTGATTGTAAAAGACTAGAAATTAAGGGAATGTCCATCAGTTGGGAAATAACTGACTGAACAGGCTATGGTATATGAATGTAATGCAATACTTTCGTGCAATAAGAAATGATGAACGAATAAATTTCAGGAAAAGAAGTAGAAAGACTTGTAAAAATTGATGCAAAGTGAAATTAACAAAACCAGGAAAACATTGTACACAGTATGAGCATCATGATGTGATAATAAACTATAAGTGACTCAGATCATCTCAGAAATGCTACAATCTAAGAAAAGTACAAGCGAGTCATGAAGGGAAATTATATCTATATCCAGATAAAGAACTGATGGACTCTGAATGTAGACTGAAGCTTTTAAAAAAAAAAAAACTTTATTCCTTCTTCGTGTTTTTTGTTTTTTGTTTGTTTGATCAAATTCTTCTTTCACAACAGTAACGGATATGCAAAGATGTTTGACAGGATAATACATGGATAATCTTTGTCAAATTGCCTGCTATTTTCAGAAGAGAGGAAAGGAGGAAATGAGAGAGGGCAAAAAATTTGGAACTTAAAATCTTGTAAAAACGACTGTTAAAAATTGTATTGACATGTAATTGGGAAAAATGATATTATAAAAGAAAGAAAACTGTCAATCACTGGCAATAAGAGAGCTATTGTTCTAAATTCCAGTATAAGCAACTTTCCTATGTTTGATATATCAACTTGATTCCTAGTTCCCTAGTCTCTGGATGACACTTTCCAGATTTCCCATCCCAAATCTCTGATATTTGTTGAGATTCAATTTCTTCTTTTGGACCCCTCTAACACCAGATCATGCCTTAAATTCTTTAGATTGTCTCCTGTGATGTTCAAGCTTAGAGTCCTTTCTATGTTTCTAGTTCCTTTATAGGATAGATTTCCTAGTATATCCAAATTTACTCCAAATTTTCCCTAATTGTGCTTACTATGACTCTTCCCTTTTAGAGATGCAGAATGGTATTAAGGATATTGTGTTCAACTTGGAGTTACCTAACCTGGTTTTTAATTTTGCACCTGCTTTTTAATACCTGTTTGATCATGGACAAGTCATTCTAACTACTTGTGCCTCAGTTTTTTCACCTACAAAATCAGAGTTTTGTACTACATGATCTCCTACAACTTTGATTACAAGACCCCTTCCAATACTTTATCTATGATTTTGTTACTATCAAAGAATTCTAGAACAATATAAATGTTAATAACCTTCAAAAAGTTAAACTTACTAGACATATTTCCATTAATTTCAGTAAAAGAAATACTTATAGAATGGATGGTGGAATGAATTAAAAGTCACCTAGAAGTAAAATATCCCCTTCTATATTAATTACTTGGAAGGATTCCTATATTATCTGTCTGTGGATAAATTATAGTAGAACATGGCTAAATCTAAATAAAAACTGAAAATTAACATAACATTGCAGCTAAAGAAATTATTTCACAATTCTACTGATAGAAAAGACCGATTATATTTTTTTCTTTTCTAAATGAAAACTATGTACTCAAAAATAAAGGTGAAAAATTAATCAATATTTCTTCATAGACCTCACAGCTAAATTATGTGTCTCAGTGTATGGACATACATATTTACCAAATTAAATCAAATTCAACAGAAATTGACTAGAGTCTTGCTACCTGTAAGTCACTGGGATGGATGCTGGTAATATAAGGATATAGAACTAGTTTTCTTGGAGCTTAAATAAAGCATGTTAAAATATTTATGGGATAAGGTAACATGTGACAAAGTAGAACCTTTGAGAAAGTCCTATGTTAAAGTTTATGAAAGAGATATCTAAGATGGGCATGAATCAGGAAAGTCTGTGGTACAATTCATTCAATTTTCCTGGCACATGACACTCTTCATGGTGCCCTTACTAGACTCATTTACCTGCCTTATGAGTGACAGTTGGTAGAGACAGTTAATCCCTTGTCCAAAGGAGGTGCTTGTGAGGGATAGGCTGAAAGCAGAACAAATTATTTTCTGGGTGCTGCCACTCCCATGACTCCTAGCGTTTTCAGGGGAGAAGATAACACAAAATGAAGATTCACAGGGAAATTTTGAAAGGTGCTCATTCAGAAGTAAAGTGTATGAGTCCAGTTCAAAAAAAAAAGCTATTTTGAAAGTATATATATATATATATATATATATATATGAATATGTATGTGTATATATTTATGTATGTGTGGTGTGATTGGGTGTGTGTATATTTTATAATTTCAAAGCAAGTTCCAAATGCTATCTCATTTGATCCTCTAAAAGTATTGGGAAATCAATCAATGACATTGTCCACATTTTACAGATGAGGAAATTAAAGCAGACAAAAAATAGGTGATTTTCCTAGGAAAAACAGTTACTAAGTTAAAATAAGGCAGAATTTGAAGTCATGTTTTCCTGAATTCAAGTCCAGCATTCTATCACTATCACTTATTCTATCATCTAGCTGAAAAGGAGGTAGGAACAGAGAGGGAATGTGTAAGGACAAGAGACAAACAGAGATAAAATTCATCTCCAAACTCTATTATTAAGGCTAGGCCCTGCTTCCTTTCCATTCTTTATGTGAAAGAGTACCCCCATCCAACTGAAATGTAGGAGCAGATTTCAATCTTAACCCATTCAAGTCCTACTGTTTTGAAGTATGTAGGCACTAAGATATTTCTAAGACTATTGTCAATAAATAAAAGTATAGTATATAGTACTCCTTCACAATAGCCCAACTGATGATTCTCTTCCCTGCAAACATTGAGCTAAGTTTGAGCCTGAAGGAATACTTGCCTTGGAGACTGTTGAAGAAATATCCTTATAGTAATCTGTCACATCACAACCTCTCACTAATTCTCAGTCTCCCCTTACTCACAGGCTTCTGTTGTCTGCAAACATGCACACATCCTTTGTAGTATGGCTTCTAATCTCATCACTCTATTGAAACTCTTATCTCCAAGGTTACTTACTGATGACTTCCAGTTTTGTGCTTTTATTTTTTGCTCCAACTAAGAATATTTCTGGCCTCATTTAAGAACCAGTTAAGACTCCATCTTATTCAAGAAGCCTTGTCTAACTCTTCTTAATTCCAGTAGCTTCCCTGTCCTTATAATTTGCCATGTATCATACATACACATACATGTATAGGCATATATGTACATATATGTCCAGATATATGCACATATGTATTGCATATATTGTTTTTATATATTTCTTGGCATGTTATTTCACCATTAGAATATAAACTCTTTGAAGGCAGGGACTGTTTTTTCTTTCTCTTTTGTGTCTCTACTGTTCAGCATAGTGTTTGGCACAAAGTAGGTGCTAAATAAATGTTTAATGATTGATGGATTTTTTAATTCTCAATTTTATAAATGAGCATTTACATATACAAAGTAGAAAATAAAATTATGATTGTATATTACATATACATGCATGTCTATATGCATATTTTACTTTCCCTTTTAAGTATACATTGAAGATGTAGTTTTCAAAGATGGCCTGCTTATTTGTGTTTTCTTAAAACCTTCCTTTTTCCTATTCATTCTTTATTATTTTTCTTTTTTTTCCTTTTATGGGGGGGGTGGAGTAGGGGTGAATTTACCTATCACTAATTCCCTTCTCTCACAGATTATCCACCCAAATTGAGAAAAAAAAATAAGAATAAAATTTTGCAAGAAAAATGCATAATTAAGATAGACAGAGTGCTACATCTATCATGTTGTAAAGTCAATCATGGCAATTCTCCTGAGGACTGCTAGTGTGAACAATTTTAAGGGTATAATTACATAGTATAATTAATTCTCTGTTTATTCAAAACTATACATTGTTCAATAAAGGGAAGCATAACATTCACAACAATATAACAACTTATTACTAAGATGATATAGTAGTAATGAAATTTGAAGTTCATTTTGTATTGCTAAACTGAGCAGTACTTAGCACTCGGTAATTAATCAAGCTTCTGTTAAAGAAATAGAAGGTATGAACCCCTGTTGCTGATGTAACAGAGAGGGGTTGGCTGAAACAGGAAGGAGCTAATGCCATGTGTGTATAAGGAAAAGTCCCTTCTAGATCAGACAGATCTTCTTGGAGCAAGCTTCATGGAGACAGAAGCTGCTACTGCTGGGGAGGCTGAAGAGGAAAGGCTGCCACAGGCTGGAAAGAATGATTTTGATTTTGGGAACCTGGGTGAAGTTATTTTAATTCTAGGAACCAGCCGAAGCTTCTACTGAGATGCTGCTGAGTCCGTGGGCCAGCTGGGGCTTTCAAGAGCTGCTGAAGACATCCAAGGGCCAGCTGGAACTGCTGAAGACTGAGAAAGCATGAGTGTGATGCTGGTACTTTGTGTGAACCTGTTTGTGGCTTTGTTAAGCCTTAACTTCCTGGGAACAGAGACTCTGAAGGATTTAAGGTGGACTGGATACTGTGAGCTTGAGTGTGGAACAGGAAGTGCATAGAAAGCTGGGACCTGTCTGATTTGAACCCAAGTGACAGTTTGGTGAATCTAGGTAGGACATAGGACCATGGAAGGGGATCCAGGGAATTTGAGAGACCACCCTGAGTCAAGCTGAAAGATGACTTTACTTGGATACTGTGTACTCATTGAGAAATTGTAATTTACTAGTGACCTAGGGGTGGAGGGTCTGTGTATTTTCTGATGATTGAATAGTGAATGATGACTGAATAGCAACTGATTTGAAACTTAAGGAGGCAAGCCTCCTTAAGAATGATTGCATGTTTGAGTTACTAAATGATTGAGTGACTAAATGAATGTACTTTGCTCAAAACTTTGTGACCACTATGGTGAAAACTATGTGGCCATCTTAGTGATAAGTTGTTGTGAATGCTGTATTTTGATTTTCTTTGATAAGTTATGACATTGTGAATGCTGTACTTTGATTTTGGTGAATGTTTTGCTCTGATTTATTATTGAATAAAAAAGAGTGTTCAGTATGCCATGTAATCAAAAACTTGAAAAGCTGTTCATAGCAGTAGTCCTCTGGAAAGCTGCTTGTGCTTGCCCTTACAGATGGTCACAGTCTTAAACAAAACATATTCTTCATAATATATTATAGCATTCCTCAGAATCCCCAAACAGTATATATTATTGCATTATCAAAGTCAGGGGGTCAGAGACTAGGATTTTCCTATCATAACATGTCCTTAAGGGGTAGCAGAAAATACAAACACCATCCACCCCTAGGTCACAGTAAGTTACAATCTCCCCAGTCTATACTGAGTGTCCAAGTCTTCTTTCATCTTTACTTGAGCTTGACTACCAAGTCCCATGGATCTTCTTTTGTGGGACAAGCTCTCCCAACTCTTGCCTGTACCCAAATGACTCTCACCTGAATTCACACATACACAGCTCTCTGCTCTTGCTCCTTGTCTCAGATCACAGGAGCTGCTCCACTCCAGGCTCTTCCTGCTCCTAATTGACAACAGGTTCCAGGGGCTCCTGCCTATAGCTCCTGTTTCTGGAAAGACAAAGCTTAGCATGGCTATAACAATATTTACACATATTACCAGCACTAGCATTTCAATTCACTTTCTGTCTGAGAGACCAATACAGAACAACATACAGGGCTTCTTTCTGAGAAATAAACACAGATTGGATAAAACTTAATCCATAAAAACAGCATAAAGTCCTACTTCAATTCCCATTACTCATGTCTAAAATATATGTGTCATTGTGCTCCTTTAGTATATCATTCTTTTATCAGGGGGTCAGTAGTATATATTTTTTTTCATTCAGCCTTTGAAATTTTTGATTGGTCATTGTAGTCAGTTAGGAAGAAAAATATTAAATATCAGCTATATGCTATGTACTGTGCTATGCCCTGGGGTTATAAAGAAAAACAGAAGACAGCCACTGTCCTCTAGAAATTTACAATCTGACCTTAGCACAGTACCTAGTACAAAATGATTTATTTTTTTAAATTTATTTTTAGCATGTTTTAAAATTTAGTTACAATTTCTCTCCTTCCCTCCTTGTCCCACTGCAACCATTAAGAAAGTAAGTTAGATAAATGAAGTTATACAAAACAAATTTCCATAATAGTCATATAGAAAAACAAAACAATATAAAGCTAGAAACGTAAAGAAAAAATTTTAAACATATGTTGGCATGTTGTTTAAAATTTTGGTCTATGCCTAGTTTCTGGCCAACTGCTTTCCAATTTTCCCAGAAATTTTTGTCAAATAGTGGATTCTTGCTCCCAAAGTTTACATTTGGTTTATTAAGCACTATATTGCTATGATAATTTGCTATGGTGTATTGTTTTCCTATTTTTGTCTTTGAGTTGTTTTAGTCTTTGTGACCTCATTTGAGGTTTTCTTCACAAGTACTCTGAAGCAGTTTGCCATTTCCTTTTCCACCTCATTTTACAGAAGAAGAAACTGAGAAGAACAGCTAATTGACTTTCCCAAGGTTCATACCTAATAAGTGCTTGAGATTAGATTTGAATTCAAATCTTCTAGGTCCACTATTCTATCCATTTCACCACATAACTGCCCATTGTGTTTTGTCTATCTAACATATTCCCCTGGTTCCGCATTGTATTTCTTCACTAGTAGCAGAATATGTTGATGATTACCACTTTGTAACATAGTTTGAACTGCTACTGATAGACCATCTTTCTTTATATTCAAAAACAAAAAGTCTTCTCTTGATATTCTTGATCTTTTGTTCCTCTAGATGAATGTTGTCATTTTTTTTCTACCTCTTAAAATTATTCACTTGTATTTTGATTAATGTGGCAATGAATACATAAATAAATTCAGATAGAATTGTTATTTTGTTACATTGGTTAGGCCTGCAAAGAAGCAATTAGAAATCATTTTGCTTCTGACAACTGTCTCCTTTAATCTGTCCTCTTCTTAACATTATCCTTGCTATTGAATATTCCCTTCCACTCCTACTTCCTTTCTGGGTAAGATAGATTTCTATAGCCAACTGAGTGTGTTTATATATTCTTCCTATTTGAACCAGTTCAGATGAAGTGAGATTCAAGCACTGTCAGTTACCCTCTCAGCATACCACTTTACCTTCCACTGTAAAACTCTTCCTTGTGTGCCTCAGATTACAAATCAGTTCTCCTTCTGGAGCACATTTTTACCAAAATAAGTTAATGCCTGACATGACAGTACAATAAACATAAAAGGAGGACACAAACAAAATTTATACTTAAGTTAAATAGCATGATTTAATTTAGCAGCTGCTTAATTCTGAATTTTTAATTTTAAAAAATGGATTTAACTACGAACGTTAATGAATTAAAACCTTCCAGAAAGCATGAATCCAAAAGGAAAAGTCCAGCAGATGAAAAGAGCCAGAGATGTTTCAGCCAGTTCTACATCAGTCTCTTAAACACCCTCAATGTCAATGGAGAAACCACCCCACAGTTTTTCAGTTTTCCTATCCTAATGTCCATATAAGATAATTTTCCTCATTTTTCACCTCTCTTCTCTTTCTTCGAGTGCATTTTTATTCCTCATCTATCCATTTTTTAGATCACCCAAACAAAATCAACTCACTATATGCCCTTCATCTATGCAGAGTCCTTCCAACCTCCTTAATAATGATACAGTTCTTGAGAGTTACATGTATCATGCTCCCATATAGGAATGTAAATAATTCACCTTCACTGAATGATTTCTCTTTCATGTTTACAATTTAGTATTTCTTTTGAATTTTACATTTGAGAATCAAAACATCTATTCATTTATGTTCTTTTCATCAGGAATACTTGAAAGATCATTATTTCAATAAATTTCCATTTTCCCCTGCAAAAGGATTACATTTAGTTTTGCTGGGTAGGTTATTGTTATTTTCCATTGTTATCTTAACTCTTAGCCTTCTGGAATATCTTGTTCCAAGCTCTTTGTTGCTTTAATATGAAAGGTAGTAAATCTTATGTGATTATAACTGTGGTTCCATAGTTTTTGAGAGGTTTCTTTCCAGATGCTTGAAATATTTCTTTTTCTTTGACTAATGAGCTCCAGTACTTTTTTTCCCCCCATAATACACTAATTTACTATGATATCAACCTTTATGCTTAAATCACTTATCCATTTTGATCTTATGCTGGTGTACAATGGGAAATATTGGTCTATGCCTAGTTTCTTCAAAAGTGCTTTCCAGTTTTCCCAGAATATTTTTTTTTCAAAAAGTGAATTCTTACCACAAAAGTTTGGATCTTAGGGTTTATCAAATATTAGATTAGTACAGTCATTTAATATTAGTACAGTCATTTAATATATACCCAATATGACCCACCACTCTATTTCTTAGTCAGTACCAGATACTTTCATGATTATTGCCTTGCAATTTACTTTGAAATTCAGTACATTTAAATTGCCTTCCTTCATATTTTTTTCTACTGTTTCAAATGATATTCTTAACCAGATACATTTCTTCCAGATACATTTTTCTGCTCACTAAAATAATTATTTGATTACTTTGGTTGATATGGCACTAAATAGGTGAATTAACTTAGGTAGAATTATAATTTTTATTTAATTGCTTGGCTTATGAATGAGCAATTTTACATGTGTGCACATACATACACACATGTACATAAATACACACATACAGACACATACAGACACGTATGTGTATGTATCTCAAATTATTTAAAGCTTTATTTGTATTAAGAAGGTTTTCTGATAGTATTCCTATAGTCCTTGGGTTTGTCTTGGCAGATAGATTCTCAATTGCTTTATAGTATCTGTAAATTATGAAATTTCTTTTCTATGTCTTCCTACTAGGTTTTGTTGGTAGTACAGTATATATAAATGTTGAAAATTTATGTGTTTTTATTTCATATTCTCCAAAATTGCTAAAGTTGTTTCCATTATTTTTAGTTGATTCTCTAGGGTTCTCAAAGTATACCATCATATCATCAGCAAAGGATTATAATTTTGTTTCTTCTTTTATTTCTCTAATTTATTTTTCTTGCCTTCTTGCTATATTGCTAATACAATAGTATCTAATAATCATGTTAATGACATTGTAGTTTAAATCCTTATCTTATTGATAGGGGTTCTAGCTTATACCCATCACAAAAATGTTTGTTCTGGGTTTTAGATACTATTTATCATTTTAAGAAAGGATCCATTGCTTTATATACTTTCTAGAGTTTTTTTTGGAGGGGTAATTGGGGTTAAGTGAATTGCCCAAGGTCATACTAGCCCAAGGCTAGAAAGTGTTAAGTGTCCGAGGCTAGATTTGAACTCAAGTCCTCCTGAATCCAGGGCCAGTGCTCTATTCAATGCATCACCTAGCCACCACCCTTTCTAGAGTTTTTAACAGAGGTGGGTGTTCTATTTGGTCAAAAAGCTTTTTATTCATCTTTTAATACAATTATATGATTTTTTGTTGTCTTTGGTATTGATAAATGTCACATACACTTATTCATTGTTTATTTATGTTTCAGTATGTGATCTTTGTTATATAATTCTGTAATCACCATGTTATAGATTTATTTACAAATTTTGCATCATTTTTCATTAAAGAAATAGGTCAATAGCTTTCTTTTTTTGTTTTTACCCTCCATGGTTCATAAAAGGAAATTTGGTAGGACTCCTTTTAACCTCCTTTTCTTTCAAATAATCCATATAGTATTAGAATAAAATATTCCTTTGATGTTTCATATAATTCACTTCTAATTCATCTGGTAAAGGCGGTGTTTTTCCCTGATAGGGAACTCATTTATGTCTTGTTCAATTTCTTTTTCTAAAATAGGATTATTTAATTATTCTACTTCCTCTTTTGTTCATCTGGATAGTTTGCATTTTTATAATTGTTTATCCACTTCATTTATATTGTCAGTTTTGCTGGAACACATAACTGAGTAAGTTCTTTAGTTTCATTTTCATTGATGGTGCCATCACCAATTCATTTTTGATACAGGTAATTTGATTTTAGTCTTTCTGTTTTTAAACCAAATTATCCAATGATTTATTCTTTTTAATCATTTTTTCTTAAAATTCTCTCAGTTTTATTTATTCATTCAACTTTTTTGACTTTTAATTTTTATTAAACTATACTTTGATTATTAGGGTATACATTTTGGTGTTTAATTGGGGATTTTAAAATTTGTTCTATTTTTTCTCAATTTTTTTGTAGTTGTATGCTAAATTCATTGATATTCTCTTTCTTTCCTTTGCTGACATATGCATTTAGAGATATACATTTCCGTCTAAGTACTACTTTGGCAGCATCCCACAAATTTTGGAATGCTGTGTCAGTTTTGTCATCCTCTTTAATGAAGTTATTGATTTTTTTATATGATCTCATTAAATCATTTTTTAGGATTTGATTATTAAGTTTCTAATTTTTTTTATTTATGTTCCCATAAGCTTTTATTGATATAGCTGTTATTACATTATATTCTGAAAAGGGGTGGATTTATTCTTTCTATTTTTCTACATTTGGTTGTTAGGTTTTTATTCACTCATATAGGGTCAGTTTTTGTGAAGGTGACAGGTACAGCTGATTAAAAAAAAAGTATAATCCTCTTTATTCTCATTGAGTTGTTTTTTTTTTTTTTCCCCCTAGAGGTCTATCATATCTAAATTTCCTAAAATTATTTTCTTTTTTTCTTTAATTTCTGCCTTCACTAATCCACCCTCTCTTTTATTGTCTCACATTTTGTCTTATTCCATTCCCCTCCTACTTGGCATAAGATAGCTTTTTATAGTCCATTGAGTACCCACTCATACACATGTACATGCAGATATACTCACTCATACACACAGTGATACACATATGTTTCTCTCTCTATGAGTATATTTGAACCAATTTAGATAAGAACAAAGTTCTCTCCTCCCACAATTTTCTCCTTCATTGTGAAAGCTTTTCCTATTATGCCTCTAATATGTGAGATTTAACTTCCTTATACTTACTCTACTCTCCCCCTTCTCTCAGAGCATTCCTTATTCTTGCTCATCCATTTTATTTATATCATCCAATCAAATTCAGCTCATGTCTATGCCCTCTATGTAGATTCCTTCTAACTGCCCTAATGATAATGCAATTATTAGAACTTACATGTGTAATCTTCCCATGTAGAAATATTAACAGTTTAACTTTAGAGAATTCCTTATAATTTCTCTTTTCTGTTTACCTTTCTATTATTCTCTTGAATATAATTTTCTATTCAGCTCTTTCCTTTTCATTAGAAATGCTTGAAAGTTCTCTACTTCATTGAATATCCACTTTTTCCCCATCAGGATTATACTCATTTTTGCTGAGTAGATTATTCTTGGTTGTTATCCCAGCTTTTTTTTTTCTTTTTGCCTTCCAGAATATTCTATCCTCAGATCTATGCTTCTTTAAGGAGGCAGCTGGTAAATCTTGTGTCATCCTGACTGTGAAACCATAATACTTAAATGTTGTTTTATTTTATTTTTTTTTTCTGATTACTTGTAATAGTCTTTCTTTGACTTGGAGCTCTGGAATTTGTCTACAATATCACTGGGAGTTTTCATTTTGGGATCTCTCTCAGCATAGATCAGTGGATTCTTTCAGTTTCTAATTTATCCCCTCATTCTATACCAGCAGTTCAACTTGATAATCTCTTGAAATCTGTTGTCTAGATTCTTTCTTTCATTATGGCTCCAAGGTCTTGTGATAAATAATAAATTATCTTTTGTAGACATATTTTCAAAGTCAGTTGTTTTACTAGTGAAATATTTTACATTTTATTCTATTTTTTCAATTTTTTTAAACTTTTTTTTAATGTTCTATGGAGTCACTTTCCCAATTATAATTTTTTAAGGATTTATTTTCTTTAGTGGACTTTCATATGTCTTTTTTTCCCCATTTACTAAATCCTGCTTTTTTAACAGTTATTTTCATTAGTGCAGTGTTGTACCTCTGTTTCCTTTTGACGAATTGCATTTTGAAAATGTTATTTTCTTTCTTCCTTAAGGCTCCTTATTCTATGTGATTATAAACAAAACTACTTCTCATGGCCATGTGACTTCAAGCACTTCTCTCTGCCCTGGAACTCTGATTCAAAAGTGGGTGTGGGCAAGGTAGTTACAAAAAGTGCCCTGGGCTACTCACAGTGTTAACAAATGTTTTCCTGTAATGTCGTTCTGACCAGTTGTTCAAACCCTTTATCTTCTCTAGTTTGAAGACTTTCCAAAACTGCTGCTGCAATCATTCCTGCCACCAAGACCCACTCCTGATATTGTTACCATGTGGGCTCCTGGCAAGCACCTTCCCACCTGTAAAAGATGTCTTTTTTAGACCTCCTAAATCATCTTTGGCTAGGAAAATGTCTCATTCAAACTATTTGTTGACTGCCACTCCAAAATTCCATTGGAAATATTATTTTAAAATTGAAAGGGAATTTTAGGAGAGGTGGTCTGATTCTTAAACTCTACCATTTTCACTCTGCCTTCAGAAGTTGTCTACATAAAATTTGTTTCTTGCAGTGTATTTGTGAAGTTTTTCATTTGCTGTTTTTGTAGTGTATTGTGTTTATGTGTGTGCACATGCATGCATGTGTCTATGTGTGCATTGTGTGTGTTAAAAGTTCATGTTCAGTTCACTGATTTCTTCTTTCTCTTTTGTTGTTCTGAGTCTTTATGGATATACATTTTCCACTTAAGGACTCACTGCTTTGGCTGAATTCCAGAAGTTTTTGTAGGTTGCCAAATCATCATCATTTTCTTTGATAAAGTCATTCACTGTTTCTTTGATATTAACTTTTTTCCACAGCTTGTTTAGCATAAAATTAGTTAGCTTCCAATTAATTTTAATCCTTTTCCAAAGTTGTTGATTGAATATTTTACATTTCAGTGAGTAAATTATGCATTAACATTTGGGTTTTTTTGTTAATTTCTTTGAACTGCTTATACTCCAATACAATTTTTATTTACAAACTGAGATTATTATATTTTCATTTTTTTAAACAACTCTTTTAAGGTCCCTAAAACTTTTTTCTTTTATCTTTTTGTTAGATTCTTCTAGATATCAAAGAGTTACTTTGACTTCTCCTAGAATTATCATTATTATCTTATTTTCTCCTGTAATTCAATTAAATTTTCATGTATTTAGATGCTATGTCTTTTAGTGCCTATATATTAACTATTAAAATAGCTTCATTATGTTTGATGGCTTTAAAAAATAATGTACTTCCCTCTTTTATCACTTTTAATTGGGTTTATTTTTACCATTGCCTTATGTGAGTTGATTACTACTATTCTTTTTTTTTTTAGTGCACCTAAAGTTTAACAGATTACACTTTAGTTCCTTATTTTTTCTTTCAATCTGCTTTAGATTCTGTTTGTCTCTAAAGAGTTTAATGTCAGATTGCATTTTGTGATTTTTCCTGACTTTTTTCTGATCTACATATGATTTCATCTTATTCACATTCAGAGATTAATAAATTTGTATTTCATTTTTCCCCTACACTCATATTTTTTTCCCACTAGGCCTACTGTTCCCTTCACCAACTGTGGTCAAAAGGCATGCCAGAGGGAGGGCACTTAATGTTACTGATTTAGAATGATATGATAGGCAGTTGGAAATTCTTCCTAGTCATTGAAGAACAGGTGAGAAGGCCACATAAACCTCTTTCTTTTAGGGTATTTAAGGCATTAGCCAAAACAACATTGACCCAAGGGCAGGCTATTTTGGTTTATTTTTTTGATGGTGGAATACACTGAGCAATGCTGTCTCCAGCCACTGAATTGGCACCTGGTGTGCCTATGCAACTGGTGTTTCAGCAGTTTCCCCTTTTTCTCCTGCTTTCTCTAGTGTTTTTTCTAATGAAGAGCATGCAGGCGGACACCTGAGGGAACTCTAGTGTCAATTTTTTTTTATTTTGAGCCATAGTTCCCTTTTCTATGTCCCTCAGCTGACAACCTGTGCTCTCCTCAGGAGGTCTGCTTGGCACTACTTTCTCTTCTGCCTTGAGCGAGCTTTCTCAAGGGTAATCCCTTCCTCCTTTCTGTTTATTCACCTGACTTTTGCCCAACTCTTATTTTATCAAGCTGCTTCAGCCCTTCCCTTTTGCCTAACTCTGTAATCCCAGGGTCTCTGCAAGTTGGCGTGGGCAGCCTGAACCACTCCCTCTCTGTCTCCAGGGACAAATCCCTGCTTGGGCCACCTTGGCTAGGAAGGGCTGGGCCAGTTTGAATACAGGCAGTGACCATAGGAAACTCCATTCTCTCCCCTTCAAAGGCATCTTTTACTGGGTGGTAAATTGTGAAATCTATGCCTTGGACTTCCTTGTCCTCAGGACAGGTCCTGTAAACCTCTCTCTCCCCTGGTATTATTTTGCCTATATATTGTCCCATTTTTGCTCACTACTCTCTGACCCTCTGTCAATTCCCAGATATTGCACAGTTACTCGGGTATACTCTCCTAGAGCCTCTCTGCAAATAGAGGTGTTTGTACCCCGTATCTTTTGGGGCACACTGGCATGATTCTGGGGTCCTTCTTTAGGCCCCAAGGGATTCTTTTATCTGCCCTGCCCAACATTGGGGCTTGGCCTGATGAGGCTGCTTCTTAACTCAGTAGCCTAAGGGCCAGCCTTAGGCTGTATTCTCAGGAGAGACTAAAGAGACCAGAGGTGAGAGAGTGAAGAGACCAGAGGTGAGAGAGAAGTGTACAGCAGCTGTCCTTTATTGTATTGTAGTGTCCTCCTTATATACCCTAGAGGTAACATAATTAAGCATGATCTCCATATGCGCTGGAGGGATGGACCAATGGGAGGACAGGCTGAGCCAGCCAATCTCAGCTGCCACTCATCAGGTGCATGATCTTGCATGACCCCTCCATGAGCTTTAGCAACTGGGCTATGACCCTCCTCACCACAAGTGCTTTCAGACTCACACTGATCCCTACAATTAAGTTCCTTATGATTTCCCTTTCTCACTTACTTTTTTGTGCCACTTTTGTGTCTTGTATTTTAAATTCAAATTTTCTTTTCTGCTCTCTTATTTTCACAAAGAATGCTTGAAAGTCCTCTGTCTCATTGAATGCCCATTTTTCCCCCTGAAGGTTTATCCTCAGTTTTCCTGGGTAAGTTATTCTTGGTTGTATTACTAACTCCTTTTCACTCTAGGATATCATATTCCAAGTCCACAGATCCTTATGTAGAGGCTATTAAATCATGTGCTATCATGACTTTTGCTCCATGATACCAGAATTGTTTCTTGTGGGCTACTCCAAATATTATCTCCTTAACCTTGGAACTGTTGAATTCCTGGCAGTTTTCATTTCCAGATCTATTTCAGGAGATAATTGGTATTTTCTTTCAATTTCTATTTTACCGTGTGGTTCTAGAATATCAGGATAGTTTTTCTTGATAATCTCTTGAAACATGATATCTAGGCTCTTTATCATGGCTTTCAGGTATTCCAATAATTTTTACATTATGTCTCCTGAATCTATTTTCCAGGTCAGTTGTTTTTTAAATGAGATAACGCACATAGTTTTAATTTCTTGACTTTGTTTTATTGCTTTTTGCTTTCCCATAAAGTCATTAGTTTTCATTTGCTCCATTCTAATTTTTAAGGAATTATTATAATATTTTTCTGTGAGCTTTTGTACCTCCTTTTCCATCTGGCTAATTTTGCTTTTTAAGGTACTCTATTCCTCATTGGCTTTTTGGACATCTTTTGCCATTTGGCCTAGTCAGTTTTTTATGGTGTTATTTTCTTCAGTGTGTGTGTGTGTGTGTGTGTGTGTGTGTGTGTGTGTGTGTGTGTGTGTGTGAGTGTGTGTGTGTGTGTATTTGTGTGTGTCTGTGAGTCTGTGTGTGTGTGTCTGTGTGTGTATGTGCATGTGACTCCTTCACCAAGCTGTTGAATCTTTTCTCATGATTTTCTTTCATCACACTCATTTCTCTTCCCAATTTTTCCTCTACCTCTATTATTTGATTTTCAATATCCTTTTTGAGCTCTTATATGGCCTGAGACCAATTCATGTTTTCTTTTTTTTTCTTTGAGGCTTTGAGTGTAGAAGTTTGACTATACTCTCTTCTTCTGAGGGTGTGTTTTGATCTCCCTTATAACTATAGTAACTTTCTCTATTCAGAGGTTTTTTTTCCCCATCGTTTGCTCATTTTCTCAGTCTGTTACTTTACTTTTAAGAGTTTGTTAAAATTAAGAGGTGAGAGAGGCATATATTGGGAGGAGAAAGGGAGAGATAGAATAAGGTAAATTATATCACATAAAAGAGATAAGAGAAAGCCTTTACAATGCAGGAGAAGAACAGAGAGGTGAAAGAGAATGAGTCAACCTTACTCTTATTGTACTTGGCTTAAGGAGAGAATAAAATACACACTCAATTGAGTATCTTGCCCTACAGGAAATTAGGAGGGTGAGAATAAGAGAGAGGATTATAGAATGGAGGTCAGATTGAGGGACAGGGTAATCAGAGGCAAAGTTTTTGAAAAGGGACAGGGTCAAAGGAGAAAATACAGTAAATGAGGGATGAGATCAGATGGAGGGAAATACAGTTAAGTCTTTCACAATATGACTACTAAAGAAATGTTTTGCATAAGTACACATGTATAAACTATATTGAATTGCTTGTTTTCCCAGTGGGGGTGGGTGAGAAGGGAACAAGGGAGAGAATGTGGAACTCAAAGTTTTAAAAACAAATGCTAAAAAAAAATTGTTTTTCCATGCAACTGGGAAATAAGATATATAAGCAATGGGGTATAGAAATCTATCTTTCCCTACCAAAAAAGTAAGGGAGAAGGGGGGAAAAAGGGGAAGAGGAGGGAATAAAAGAGCGTAGACTGGGGGAAGGGGTATTCAGTATGCTTGCCATCTTGTGGTGGGGTTAGGGAAGGGATTGGAAGAAAAAATGCATCTCAAATCTTATTGAAATGAATGCTGAAAACTAAAAATAAACAAACAAACAAACAAATAAATAACAGAAAAAGAGTTTGTTAAAGTATGACTGCTTCCAGTGTCAAGGGCATGCTGTCCCAAGCTTCAGGGATTTGGTGCAGCTATTTTTCCTTTGTATCATTACACATATCTTGTCATTTGTATGGTATTACCAGTTTTACTTATGTGGAATTTCTTCTTTCTCTGGACTATTGAATTGAAGTAATACATTTCCCCAGGAGACAACCCTTTCCTCACAAACCTTAGCACTCTGGTGCAAAGCTAAAATCACGCACTCCCTAGTTTTAACCCTTAGTTGATGAGTAGTTAACTGAGAGCCTTGGGTGATTATAAAAATCCTATCTAAATGCTGAGTACAAAATTGAGAATTTTTGATTTCTCCAGGGATCTATAATTAGAATTCTGCTTTTTAAACATTTTATATCAATGGCTTCATAAAAGGTATAGATGAAATGTTGAAAAAAAAATCCATTTGACACAAAGCTGTGAGAGATAGTTGACATGTTAAATGATAGAACTGGGAATCCAAAAAGATCTCAACAGGTGAGCATATTGGGTTGAATAAAATAAGATAAAATTTATTGGAATAGACAAATAGTCTAATACAGCTTAAATAAAAATAAATTTTATGTATAAAGGATAAAAGAAATGTAGTTAGATAAATTTTACCTGAAAGTATATAGAAATTTTAAAGGAACATAAGCTCAAAATGAACTGATATGACATGGAAGCTAAAAAAAGAAACGGATTTTATTAAAACTTTTGTTTTCCTACCCAGAGTAACATTTTCTTTCAAATATGTTTTTCTTTTTTCTCTCCTTTGTCCATTTTTGTTTTGAAGTTATAAAAAAAGTATTAAAGTGATTTTTTAAATCTTTTTTTTTGATAATTTTATTGAGTTTTCAAAAGAATTTCTTTACTCCTTTTTCCCCTGAAACAAATGATGAGAATACAGTATTTGTCTAAACAGATGGGTGTAATGTTAATGGAATTTAAAGATCCCCCTGTATTGCCTTTGTTTTTGGGTTGAGTGTTGAAACCCAGAGTTTGTGAATCCCACTTGTGGGATGGACTTGTTGATGTGAAGAGAGAGGGCTGGACTGGGAGGAGCAGGTGATGTGGATTTAGAGAAGGGTCCAAGCAGAGAGAAGGCCCAAGATGAGGACGCCAGAAGGACTTTTGGGGAGCAGTATTGTGAAGGCAGAGAGAGAGGAGAATTGCCAGGGGCCAGAGTTGCTGAGAGAAAGAATGCTGAGAGCCAGTTGGAGCTGCCCAGGACTTTTGAGAGCTGCCACCTGGAGCTGCCAAGAACTGAGGAGGCATGACTATGATGCTGGTATTTTGTCTGTCTGTTTTCATGTTGTTTTGCCAGATTTGTCTGCTGGTGAAGGACAATGCTGCTGTTGCAGAGGTCCTGGAACCTTGCTGTTGGTTCAGAAGCCCTGAAGAAGGATTTTCTTGTTGTATGTTTACAGAAATCCTGGAAGAGGGTCTTGCTGATGTTTTTAGGGGTTCTGTGACTGTTCTGTAGGCACAGAGTGAATTAATGAGGACACTGACAATGCATATCATGGCTTTGTTAAGCTTTGTCTCCCCTGGAACAGAGATTGCTGAGAGCTTGCCTGATGTCAAGATGAAGGAAGACCTTTCCTTGGATATTCAATGCTGTGATGCTGTCTTAATCTTGTTATAGCTTAAGGGTGGGTCACTTTTTGTGTTCTCCTGCCCCTTTTGATAAAGTGCTTGGTGTTAATGGATGGTACAGTAATTCAGTTGTGATCCAGGGGTGGGAAACTTTTGACTTTCTTTTGTTCTCTGTGGCTGACCAAATGGTTGTACTTTGTTTATGATTGGAAACTAAACTCCATTTGAGAAGAGAGACTTTGACTGACTAAATGAATGTCCTGTCCCGGGTGGAGTAGAACTTAGATTGAATTGAGAACTTACTTGCTAAATGAACGAGTTACACTGTATTTTAATTTTCTCTGTTCTGTAAATGTTTTGCCTAAATCTGTTACTGATGGGCAATGAAGTTTGCTCTGCTGGTATTCTGAGCCTTGGAAGTTGCCTTTGCTTGGCATTACAGTGGGTGATGCTGAAGATTGATCAGTGGGTAAAGAAGACCTGAATTTGAACTGAACCTCATATACTCAATGGCTGTGTTGTCCTGGACATGTAACAATCATTTTTTACTTCAGTTCCCTTAATGCTAAAGTGAGGATCATAAGAGCATGTACCTCACAGGTTTTTTGGAGGAATCAAAGGAGTAAATATTTATAAAGTGCTTAGTACAGGGCCTGGCACATAGTAGGTGTTTAAAAAATTTTATCCCCTGCCCCGTATTAAAATTCTTCACTTATCTCAGTGGGGGAAAGTATGCTCAAACTTAGAGACAAGATGTAGGAAAAGTGTTGCTCACATCTCTTGGATGTTTAAAAGTTATTTTCTCCTTTCATGGAGTCCTCAGGAAAGTCTCCTTAGGTGGTAAATGCTATCTTCTGGTTTCTGTATGTTAGCATTCTTATAGTATCAGAAAGCTACTTTTTCTTAGCGTGTATAATTTGTCTTTGGCTACAAATGCAGACTCTGATGTCAGCCACTGCTGGTCTATGGACACTATTACCAATGCTAATAGAAAGCACAGATCTTTGGATCTTTCAAAAGTTAGAAGGTTTTCCTATGGTTGGGTCCTTAGGAGGGAGAGTGAAGAGAGAGAAGGGGGTGGGGAGAGAGGGAGGGAGATTGGAAGAGAAGGGAGGGAGGGAGAGAAAGAGAAAGAGTTCCTTAAAGTGTTCCTTAAGTTTAAATGATTCTCTGCTTGAATACCATATCTGTTACATCTAGGCTCATAGAAATGACTAATTTTTTAAATTAGCTTTACTACATTTAGTCATATGATTTCTTGCCAATGTCTCAAAGCACTGTATTCTTCAAACCTAGTTTTCACCTTTGATTGCTAAATTGATTCCAAAGATACTTATTTAGGAACTGTTCACACCTGGTTTACACGTTTGATTGATTACATAACCTAATAAAATATCACTTTCTTGATAAATGTATCAAAGCAGAGGGACTATTATTAGTTATGTGAATTGGTATTGGGATGTGGGATAACCCTCATATATATACAACTACCTTTTTTTTCCCATTTTAATTTCAAGTTTCACCAGTCACAGTCCTTCCCCTCTGTTGGCTTTTATCTTGTTTTCTTATAGTCTCTATATTTGTTGAGAGTAAAAAGAAATCATTTTGCTTTTATTTTATTGAACTATTGCCTACTTAGGTGTTTACTGCCAGCTCCCTTCTAACATTTATCTTCCTTTTTTAAATTTATGCAACTCTCTATGACATTACCTCCTCTCAAAAATGATACTGCTTAACATAGAGATTCTCAAGATTTAGTACATCAAGTATTAATTCAGATTTTTTATATTCACTTATGTTGAATTTCTGAAGTTTTTGTTCTTATGTGATTTATCTTTTTGGCTTCCTTTCAATTACCCTACACTTCAATCTTTTTCTCTAAGCAATAACCTGAAGGAAAAATATTTCATTTCTAGATTTTTAAATAATTGCACATATTTATATGCATATATTCCCTAATTTAGTAATTTGACATTAATATTAATTAATATCAATTAATTGATATTAATAATTTAATAATTTGACAGACAGATAATTAATTTTCCTCTATTACATACAGAGAGTATATCTACATATATGGATAGATACACATAAGAGTATGCATGTATATATGTGTATGTATATATGTTTAGATGTATATTAACATAGTTGATAAACCAATAGTGTGAAGTGTATGTGTATATATGGATACATCATATGTGTGTGTATGTGTAACACACTTATACATATATTAATGTGAATGTTTGCAGCTTGATTTCTTTTAGGTTTGGGGGCATCATTTTATATTCTGACCTCTAATATCTCTTGATTAATATATAATCCTTGATTTTTCAAAACAATTAAAGACAAAAGTCTCTGTGTGTGTGTGTGTGTGTGTGTGTGTGTGTGTGTGTGTTCAACCATTCTCATATACACTGGCTTTTCTCTTCTGACACTATCATTACCCTCATTCAGGTCTTTTTTGCCTCATCTCTTGATAATTAAAACAGTCTTTTGCTTGAATTGATGGCTAAAAATGTCTCTCCATTCTAATTCACTCATCTACTCACTTGTCAAATGCCCTTCCTATTGGTCATATTTACCAATGTCATCTTCCCACTCAGTAAACTTCAGTGGCTCCCTATTACTTCCAGGATCAAATATAAATCCCTCTATTTTGCATTATAACACTTCATAATCAGCTCCACTCCACACTGTTTAAATCCTTACTCCCCTGATATAGTATTGTTAGAAGGTGGAGCACATACAGTTCAAGAAATTAGCACTTGTCTCTTTGCTGTTCTTCATTCATTTACATATTGCCTATGGTTGTTTCTGTGCTAAAATGGTAGTGTTGAGTTGTCGTTGTAGAGACTATAACTGACCCTCTCTCTTTTCATTTCTGTTTGATATACTATCAACCTTAGAGATAGAGTTGTAACTTGACAATTTTTCAAGTACCATGAATGTTGTGTTACCTTACCCTTTACAGCTAAAGTATGTCAATCCTTGCCCTAGATTACTAATTTCAATTATTTCTCATTCATCCTTTTCTGGCCTATTGCATTGTTCCTGCTTTCTATCTTTTAAAGGTCTCAAATAGTATCAATTATTCCTACTTTAGAATATTGGTGATAGTTTAGATCCACTATTCCATCATCATTCCTACTTACTTTCATTTTTTTAAATAAATATTGTCATGGCCCAAACTTGTTAAGCCATTCCCCAATTCATTTCACATGGACATTCAGAGTTATAATTGCTATTTGTGAGTTTCTGTGCATCTTATTTTTGCTCATTATTTTCCTTCTCAACCTCTCTTTTCATCCTATACCACTTGCCTTATCTTGTCTCCTTACCTTCTTATTCTTTCATTTTACCTTTGCCTCTAAAAGTCTCTTCTTTACTCTATCCTCCTCAGCTTGATCCATATACAATTATAGAAATCCCCTCCATCCCCCAGTCTTCTCACCTATCTAAAGGTTTAAAATACTTCTAAACCTCTTCATATATATATATATATATATACAAATACATACATACATATATATATATATATATAAATATATATACACACACACACACAAACACACACACATATATCTACGTTTCCTCTTCAACCCAAATGAGATAACGGTTCCAATATTACCAACCCTCCACCTCCACCTAATTCCTCTGTATTAGTTCCTCCTTTCATGTCTCATTTTTATGAGATTTCTCCTTTTAACATTTTCCTCCACAACTTTGGTTTTAGAATCACCTCATCATAACTAACTCAGCCTTAACCTTTCTTTCAAGGTACCTTAGTAATGATAACAGTTTTAAAAGTACTGTTACTGATAATAACTAATATTAACAATATTTGCATATATCATAATTAAAGAGCTCAAACTTTATTTAATCTTATTATTAATCTTTAATGATTTCCTTATATGTCTTCTTGATCTTTTATACTGAAGTTTTCATTGAGTTCTGATCTTTTAGTTACCAATTCCTAGAAGTCTTTCAGTTCATCAAATGTCCATTTTTTTTTAAATTCAGGATTATACCCAGATTCGTTATATTCAAGCTTAGTTTCTTTAAAGTGAATATTATAATTGATTTAATTAATATACACTTCTTAAATGCTTAATATAGTGTAGGCATTATAA
>CM053590.1:168111420-168125560 GCA_028646515.1 Pseudochirops corinnae | reverse complement strand
GGAACTCAATAAGATTTAACTCTTTGCATTTTTATATGCGATGATAATACTTGTAACTTCTAAGTACTTTATAACCATCAGGTCAATTAAGGAGTGTACACAGATGGGGATGTGTGATTGAATCAATTTTGTTGGAACAACCTAAAAATGAAGGGGTAACAAAGAGGAATGCTCTGGGAGAAGGTAGCAATGGGAATTTTTTTTCACATTAAAGAGATATATGGAGAAGACCTTTTAAAATGGAGGGGTGGTGAAGGAGGTGGCAAATAGTATTGCAATCTAACTCTTTAGAATTGCTTCAAAGTGAGTAGACTATCTATCTGTCTGTCTGTCTGTCTGATGTGTATGAAAACGTTAAAGCAAAGGACAGGGATAAAAGAATGTGGGGTGATGATAAAAGGGAGGACATTTTAAGGGAGACTTTTGTGGAGGGACAATACTGAAAAAGAGAAAAGAATGAACATTAGAAAAGAAGATTCAGGGAAATACACAACAAATATTCATAAAAATAACATGGGGGTTATGTGTGTATATATTTTAGTAAATATAAACATCGACCTATCTGTCCCCCACACCCACACCCTTTTGTCACATTGATTCCTCCAGATATTCTTGACCTTTTTTTGCTTCCAAAACAATTTGGCTATTATTTTTTCTAGCTCTATAAAATAATTTTCTGATTGTTTCATCAGTACAGTACAGATTAAGTAGTTAAGGTAAAATTGTAATTTTTATTTTATTGTCTAGGCCTACTCATAAGCAATTAATATATTTCCAGTTGTTTAGATGAGCATTTGTTTATTTGTTTGTTTAGTTCAAAGTGTTTTGTAATTGTGATCATACACTTACTGATTTTGTCTTGACAGGTTGACTTCCAACATTTGTTATTATCTACAGTTATTTTAAAAGGATTTCTCTGTCCCTTGGTGGCAATTTATAGAAATGCAGATTTTTAAAATATAGGTTTATTTTTATTCTATATTTCATTTAAAGTGGCTAATTATTTCAACTATTTTTTAGTTGTTTCTCTAGTAGTCTCACCACACCATATGCAAAGATTGATAGTTGTTTCCACATTGCCTAATCTAATTCCTTCAATTCTTTTTTTCTTTCTCTTTTGTTATTTGTAACATTTCTAGTACAATATTCATGAATATCATTTCTATAAGTTTTATTTTTTATTGATGTGGCCAATGATGCTAATAGTTTCCTAATATTCAACAATCCTTGAATTACTTGTATACATCTCATTTGGTAATAGTTTATGTTCCTTGTTGGTATTACTGCAATCCCTTTTTAGTATTTTATTTAAACTTGTTGCATTAATATTCATTAAAAATTACTTTGTAGTACTCTGTCTCCATCTCTGTCTCTGCCTCTGTCTATCTCTGTCTCTCTGTCTCTCTCTCTCTTTCTTTTGCTCTGCTCTTGCTTACTTTTTCTTGATTTCATTCCCTCACTCTTCCTGGGGTAGGTATCAGTTATACATTTGTGTCATAAAAGAATTTTGCTAAGACTCCTTCTTTGACAATTTTCCCAATAGTATATATAGTACTGGGATTAACTGTTCTATTAATGTTTGGTAGAATTTGCTTATGGTTCAATCTGGCTGACCCTGGGGTTTTTTCCTTGAGGAATTCAATGATGATTTCTTCAATTTCTTTTTTTTTTTTCTAAAATGGGTTTATGTTAGTATTCTATTTCCTTTTCTATTTATCTGGAAAAGTTATATTTTTGTATATATTTACCTATTACACTTAGATTGTCAGATTCAGTGGCATATATTTGTGCAAAATAACTATTAATAATTGTTTCAGCTTTCTCTTCATTGGTGATGAATTCATTCCCTTTATTTTGGTCATGGAAATTTGTTGCTTCTTTTGCTTTCTTTTAAAGTTGAATTAATTAATGGTTTATATAAGATTATATTTTTAGAATAAAATATAGTTCCTAAGTTTACTTATTAGTTTAATAATGTCTTACCTTCCATTTTATTAATTTCTTCTCAGGTTTTCAAAATCACCAACTTGGTGCTTAATTAGGTATTTTAATTTTTTTTTCTTTTTCTAGTTGTTATTGTTGTTGTTTTGATGCATGCTCAATACATTGATCTCCTCCTTCTGTATTCTACTGATGTAAATGTTAATAGATATGAATTGTCCCCTATGTATTCTTTTGGCTGTATTCCACAATTTTTTGTTGCTTCATTTTTGTCATTTTGTCATTTTCCTTGATGAAATTTCTTTTTTATGATCTGTTCTTTGGCCTACTCATTCTTTAGGATTAGATAATTTAAATTTCAATTAATTTTAATCTATCTTCACAATGTCCTTTAACAAATGAAACTTTGTTCCATCTGGATCTAAAAACAATGTATTTAATATTTCTGCTTTTCTGTAGTCTATCATGATATTTTTATGCCTGAACACATAATCTTTTTTTTTTTTTTTTGGTATAAGACAGGTACTTATTGAGAAAAAATATGATATTCCCTTCTGCTCCCATTCAATGCCCCTGCACCCTACTAGAAGCTATTCTTAACTTCTTTAAATTTTATTGTGTGGTTAGATTTTTCTACTGCATAGATGATAAAGTTGAGGCCTTACACTAGTGTAGTTTGATTGTCTATTTCTTTTTTTTTTAATTTATGCTTAGTTTAAACCATTCAGTTCCACAATCCATTGTGTTCCAAATTTTCTCCCCCTCCTTCTCCTATCCCCTCCCCTGCCCATGGCAGCATGAAATCCAATATAGTTTCTATAAATACCTTCATATCAAACATCAATCAAGTTGTAAAGAAGAATTATAACAAATGGAGTGAACAACGAGACAGAAGGAAAGAAACAAAACAGAATACAAAAGAAAGAGAGGAAGTAGTTTGTTTCCATCTGCATTCACACTCTGTAATTCTTTCTCTGGATGTGGATATCCCTTTCCATTATGAGTATTTTGGAGTTGTCTTATACCTTTGCATTGCTGAGAGAAGCCCAGTCTATCAAACTTAGTCATCACAGATAAAACGTGTGTGTAATAATGTACAATGTTCTCCTAGTTCTGCTCTCCTCATTCAGCATCAGTTTATATGTCTTTCCAGGTTATTATGAAGTCTGTCTGCTCCTCATTTCTTATAGGACAATAATATTCCATTACATTCATATGCCACAACTTGTCTAGAAATTGCCCAATAGATGGGCATCCCTTTAATTTCCAATCTTTGACACGACAAAAAATAACTGCTATAAATATTTTTGTAAAATGGGTCCTTTTCCCACTTCCTTGATCTTTTTGGGATACAGTCCTAGAAGTGGTATTGCTGGGTCAAAGGGTATGTGCTTTTTTATTCTCCTTTAGGCATAGTTCCAGATTGCTCTCCAGAATGGTTGGATCAGTTCACAACTCCACCAACAATGCAATAATGTCCCAATTTGTCCACATCCTGGCCATCATTTATCATTTTCCTAAAAATTTGTCATCAGCCAATGTGACTGGTTAGATGTGGTTAACTCAGAGTTATTTTGATTTTAATTTCTCTAATCGATAGTGATTTAGAGCACTTTTTCATATGCTTATAGATATCTTTAATTTCTTCCTCTAAAAACTGCCTCTTCATATCTTTGGACAATTTATCAATTGGGGAATGACTTGTATTCTTATAGATTCAATTCAGTCCTCTATATATTATAGAAATGAAGCCTTTATCAAAGACACTGGTTGTAAAAGTTCTTTCCCAATTTTCCATTTTGCTCTTAATCTTGGTCATATTGGCTTTATTTTTACAACAACAACAACAAAATTCAGTGTAATATAAATCAAAGTTACCCATTTTGCATCTCATAATGCTCTCTATCTCTTGTTTTGTCATAAATTCTTTCCTTCTCCATAAATCTGACAGGTAAATTATATCTTGTTCTCCCAGCTTGATTACAATATCAGCCTTTATATTTAGATCATGCATCCATTTGGAGGTTATTTTGGTATACAGTGTAAGATATTGGTCTATGCCAAAGTTTAGCCATACTATTTTCTCGTTTTCCCAGCAGGTTTTATCAAATAGCGAGTTATTGTCCTAGAAGCTGGAGTCTTTGGGTTTACCAAACTGTAAATTTGAGTTTACCAAACAGTAAATTTCTATAGGCATTAACTGCTGTGTCTCATATACCTAATCTATTCTACTCATCCCCTACTCTATTACTCAGCCAGTACCAAGTAGTTTTGATGACTACTACTTTATAATAAAGATTAAAATCTGGTTTGGCTAGGCCACCTTCTCTAGCATTTCTTTTCATTAATTCACTTGATAATCTGGACATTTTGTTCTTCCAGATATATTTTGTTACTATTTTTTTCTACCTCTATAAAACAATTTTCTGATTGATTAGTATGGCACTAAATAAGTAAATTAATTCAGGTAAAATTGTCATTTTTAATATATTACCTCAACCTAGCCAAGACACAGCTGGTGTTTTTCCAATTATTTAGATCTGAATTTATTTGTGTGAAAAGTGTTTTGTAATTGTGTTCATATAATTCCTGGGTTTGTTTTGGCAGGTAGATTCCCAAATATTTTATAATGTCTACAGTAACTTTAAATGGAATTTCTCTTTCATTTTCCTGCTGTTGGTCTGAGTTAGAAATCTATAGGGATGCTAAGGATTTATATAGGTTTATTTTATGTCCTGCAACTTTGCTAAATTTATTTATTATCTCAAGTAGTTTTTTACTTGATTCTCTAGGATTCTATAAGTATATCATTATGTCATCTGCAAAGAATGATAGTTAACTCTCTTCTTTGCTTAATCTAATTCCTTCGATTCCTTTTTCTTCTTTTATTGCTACAGCTAACATTTTAGTACCAAATTGAATAATAGGTGTGATAGTGAACATCCTTGTTTTACCCCTGATCTTAGTGGAAATGCTTCTAGAGTTTCTCCATTACATATAATACTTGCTGATGGTTATAGATATATGCTACTTATTATTTTAAGGAAGACCCCATTCATTCCTATACTTCCTACTGTTTTTAATAGTAATTGGTGTTTTATTTTATATTAAGTTTTTTTTCTGCATCTATTGAGCTAATCATGTGGTTTCTACAAGTTTTATTGCTGACATGACCAATTATCCTGATATTTTTCCTAATATTGAACCATCCTTTCATTCCTGGAATAAATCCTACATGATGAAGGTGTATTATTCCCATGATAAGTTCCTGAAGTCTTTTTGCAAATATTTTATTTGAAATTTTTACATCTATATTCACGAGGGAAATTGGTCTATAATGTTTTTTCTCTGTTTTGGCTCTTCCTGATTTAGCTATCATTACCATATTTGTGTCATAAAAAGTATTTGGTAGGATTCCTCCAATTTTCCTGTTAGTTTATAAAGTATTGGAATCAATTGTTCTTTCAATGATTGATAGATTTCTCTTGTAAATCCATCTGGCCCTGGAGATTTTTTCCTATGGAGTACATTGAGGGATTGTTCAATTTCTTTTTCTGAGATGGGGTTTTGGTTCCTATCCAGTGAATCTGGGCAACTTATATTTTTGTAAATATTATTTATGTAATTATTATGTAAATATCATTTCATTAAGACTGTCAAGTTTATATGCATATAATTGGGCAAAATAATTCGTAATTATTATTTTAATTTCATTGGAGATCAATACACCCTTTTCATTTTTGATACTAGTAATCTAGTTTTCTTTCTTTTTTTAAATCAAATTGACTAAAGATCTATCAATATTATTGATTTTTTCATAAAACCACCTCTTGGTTTTATTTATTGGTTTATTAGTATTCTTAATTTCATTTTTTTTCCATCTTTCTTTTTGTTTTCAGTATTTCTAATTTAGTGTTTAATTGGGGATTTTCAATTAGTCATTTTTTTGGTGCCATGCCCAACTTATTAATCTCCTTTTTCTCTATTTTATTCATGTAACCATTCAGAAAAATCAAAATTCCCCTAAGAACTGCAGGTTTTGGTATGTTGTCTCATTATTGTCAGTCTCTTAAATAAAGTTACTAATTATTTCTATGATTTCTTGTTTGACACACTCATTCTTTAGCATTAAATTACTTAGTTTCCAAATAGTATTTAATCTATCTTTCCATGGCCCTTTATTACATATAATTTTTATTTCATCATGATTTGAAAATGATGCATTTAGTATTTCTGCCTTTTTACACTGGATTGTGAGGATTTTATGTTATAGTATTGTAATGACAAGCAAAGAAGTAGTTAATACCTTGTTTCAGCTATTTATTTGACAGTTTTTTTTCCTGTTCTTGTCCATGATTGTATGAAATCTTTGTTGAGAAGTAGAACTTGTGAACCCCACAGCTTGTGAACCCTAGAACTTTTGAATTCCTATTGCTGATACAACAGGAAGGGTAGGAGGTAATAACTATATGTAAGGAGAGGCTCAGGCTGGAGAGAGAAGAACTGAGAAGAGAGAAGTGAGAAGAGAGAAGAACTGAGAAGAGAGCAGAACTCTTGTGGTGGCAGAGTTAAGAAGGAGAACACTTGTGGTATCCCTGCACTCTTTGTTTATCTGTTTTCTGTGTTGGTTTTTGTTTGTGATACTTTGTACAGAAGCCCTGGGAATTTACTGGAAGCTCTGAAAGAGGATGTTCTCCTTGTCTGTTTATGGAAGTCCTGGAGGAGGGATTTTTGAGGTCCTGGAACTTTACTGATGATTTATGTTGACCTCTTGGACCTCATTTATGGGTTTGTGTTGATTTCTATACTGATGATATGTATTGAGTTCTCAGACCTTGTTGGTGGGTTTGTGTTGATTTCACAGGCAGATAGTGAATTGATGATGGTGCTGATAATGTTGATGAATATTATTGTGGCTCTGTTAAGCTTTTGCTTCCCAGAAAAAGGAACTGTGAAGGACTTAAGGTGGACCATACACTGTAAACTTTACTGTGGAACAGGAACTGGGCAAGGAGTTTTACAGGGTGATGAGAGTTGCCTACCTTTGAATCCAGGTGATAGTTGAATAGATTCAGGTAGGAGCTGGTTCTATGGAAGAGGAACCATGGAAGCTGAACCAGTCTCCCGTCAAGATGAAAAAAAACCTCTTCTTGGCTACCTAATGCTGACTGAGAACCTAGGGGTGGAGAAATATGTGACCTAGGGGTGGAGAAATATGACTTTTGTACTTTGTGTCCTTTAAGGAGGCTTGCTCCATAAGGATGATTGAGTCAAGGACTTACTGAATGATATCTTTTGAAGATTTTGCCTCAGTGCCCCTGGGCCATGCTGGTGTCTGCAGATTCTCCTGATGGTGGGAAAGCACACATAGGGTTCTGGTGTTAATACTTGCTGGCTCCACATCCCTGAGATTCAGGATCTCTTGCTGGTAGGCTGGGATGGGTCTTTTTGGGATGCCCCCTCCCCTTCACTTTAGCCTGAACACAGCAACAGCCCTACCCTTTCTCTTTCACTCCCAAGCCTGCTCCTTGTTCCACTATTTCAGGATTTCACACTGGAGCCATATTTTGTGAGTTTTCAGGGGTGAAAGGGGGAGATTAGGGCAGCTAGGGTTTATTCCACCATCTTCAGGTGATTTTTAAACATACAGGCTGTGGGCTGATAACCCCAGGAATAGTTATTGTTGTTGCCACAGGCCTTGCATTTTCTCTTACCCAGCTCTGACAGATACCTTGTCCTATAGTGAGAGTTCTGGGAATTGCCTCTGCAGGGGGTGAATAAGCTCACCCGGACTTGCTCCTGTGCTTGTGCAGCCCCCATGCTCCACACTTCCCCTGCCCAGCCCTACTGTCTGCACTTTCCTAGACTGGAAATCTGCCATGCTCTACCTCCCAAAGGATTCTGCTACTATAAAATCCATTCAGATTCATTTTTTAGAGGTTACTGAAGGAATTCACAGAGGTTCAGGTGAGTTACTGCTTTCACTCCAATCTATTTCTTTCTATAACTCATTTAACTTCTTAATAATTTGTATGCTATACCATTTGGTGAATATATGTTTAGTATTTATTACTTCATTATCTATAGTATCTTTTATCAAGATATAGTTTCCTTCCTTTTCTTTTTCATTTGATTTATTTTTTCTTCTACTTAGTCTGATATCATGATTGCTTTTCCTGATTATTTTTAAATTTCAGCTGAAGAACAATAGATTCTGCTTTAATTGTTTACCTTTAGTCAGTGTGTCTCTTTGCTTCAAATTTGTTTCTTGTAATAGACATATTGTACAATTCTGTTTTGACTCCATTCTGCTATGCACTTCAATTTAATAAGTAAATTTATTCTATTCACATTTACAGTTATGATAACTAATTATTTCACTCCATTTTTCCTTGGTTGTCTTTCTCTCTCATTTGCTTTTCACCCTGTTCTTCCTCATTACTGTTTTTCTTCTGACCACTGCCTCACTTAACTTGCTATCCCTTCTATCAGTCCCCCCTTCTTATTCTCATTCTTATTTAATTCCTTATAGGGTATTTCTATATCTCTATATTTAATTCCCTATAGGGTCTACATAGGGTTTTCTATATCCTAATGAGTATATTATTTCCACTTTGAGTAAATTCTGATGAGAGGAAAGTTGAAGCATTCACATTCCTCCATTTTCCATTCCACCATAATAGGTCTTTCACACACTTCTTTTATTTTGGTATAACTATCTATGTATATATTCCTTCTAATTTCCCTTATATTGATACAATACTTAAGGATTACAAATATCATCTTCCCATGTAAGTATGTAAACAGTTCAACATTATTGAATCTTTTGTGTGCTTTTTCTTATCACTTTTTTACTTTTTTATGTTTCCCTTGAGTCTTGTATTTGAAGGTATTTTTTTTTAAATTTTGCTTTGATTGTTTTATTAAGCATGCTTGAAATTCCTCTATTTCATTAAATATGCATTTTCCCCTAGATGTATTATGCTCAGTTTTTTCTGAGTGTGTGATTCTTGACTATGATACTAACTTCTTTGCCTTCTGGAATATCATATTAAAAGTCCTCTAGTTCTTTAATGTGGAAGACGTCGAATCCTGTGTAATTCTGACTCTAACTCCACAATGTTGGACTTATTTCATTCTTTCTGCTTGCAGTGCATTTTTTTTTTTGACCTGGGAATATTGTAGTTTGGCTATGATTTTCCTGGAGTTTTCATTTTGTGATCTTTTTCAAGTGAAAACTAATGAATTCTTTCAATTTCTATTTTGCCTCTGGTTCTAGAATATCAGACAGTAGTTTTTATTGATATTTTCTTTCTTTAAAGATACTCTCCAGGCCCTTTATTTCAATCTTAGATTTTGGGGGAGGTAGAGTCAAGCAGAGTAAAGACAAAAATTCACCTAAAATCTCCCCCAAACCCCTTCAAATACAGTTAAATAATGACTCTAAACAAATTCCAGAGTGCTAGAACCCTCCAAAATATTGAGTGAAGCAATTTCCTAGCCCAACACAATTTTGAAGGTTGAGAGGAAAGTCTGGTGTACCAGGGTGTGAGAGGATCACAGTCCAGTGTAGGCTTCGTCAGTGCAGAATGGGCTCCATGTAGCACAAACATGCTATTTACAGTGCCTATGGTGGTTATGAATATGTCAGAATAATTCTGAATCCCAAAATATAACAAACTCTCCACATGAAAGACAGAACTAAAACATTTATACAAACACCAGAAAATCAAATACCAACACCTGAAAAACAAATCTATCAGAGCAACAAAGAAATCTATATATAATAAGAATGCAAAGGGCATCACCATTTCCAAGCCTTCTGCCTGCTTTGACCTTCCCACAAATGAGCACCCTCTGTTATGGGAATCTGAAGATCTTCCCTGCCCCTAGGCCCTTTGATAGGCTTAAGTGACTCTGAGAACCTTCCTTGATTTGAAAAAATACTCTGCCCCCTAATAGGCTGAATATGGTCATATGGAGCGTGTGGTGGGAAGCTTGCTTTTCAGGAATGCCCACACTTTGCTACTTTGTGATTGGGCAGTGGATCAAGAGGGTTGTGACATTATCTGATCCAGGAGAAGGCTATATATGACCTGATGTGAGTTTTTGCTTTGGGGCTCACTTTGGAAAGAGTTGTGTAATTTGGCCAGATGAGACTCTGGGCAGCTTTTGAGCTCCCTGGTTTTGAAAACCCAAATGTTGGTGTTTCCTTTTCTGGTAACTAATTAGGTATGGATGTAATGGTCAGATGACTGGAAGCCCATCTGCTGATCTGTTTCTCTGTCTGCTTGTAACTTCTGTTTGTATTCTCTTTGTATTCCCTTAAGTTCAGGGTATTGACTTTTCCTCCTGAACTAGGTAAATGATATATGTTTGATTGATTAAAGATAGTTAACCCATTTTGAATTGTTTTCCCTTAGAAAAGTAGATCTAAGAACCTTTGCTTGCAGACATCCTGGGTATGCTAGGGGGCTTGCTGATACACCCTCTCAGTACAATTTGATGCCTGCTTCCTCACTCTCTCCCTCAGTTCTTACAGCTCTGACCCACTTCTTCTCAGCTCTGCTCCACCATTGCTTCCCCACCTTTCCTTCTCTACCCAATTCAGCAAGCTCCTCCCACCACAGACTTAAGTGACTCAGGCTTCCATATGACTCAAGCAGGGCACATGGGCCTATTAATGAATGAGAAAGATCTTCTCATTTATATTATCATTATACCCCAGAAAACCATAAGCAGGCCTTGAGTCAGTGAAACAGCATTGGCAGTGGCTGCTTACAGAGTACTCAGTCCACAGACTGTGAGGGAGTTGAGAACTAGTCAGAAGGAGATTACAGGGGTCTTTTTATTACCACTTGAGGCAGGACTTCATTGCTTTGCTCATACTCAGATCTGGGTGTCAGTCCTGAGTGGGAGACGCAGGATGAGGAGGAGCACTAGCACATCAGAGTCTGTGACCACAGTAGAGTGGGGACCTTCTTTTGTATTCTGGAGCAGAAAAGAGTGCTTGTGGTCACTCACAGAACAGAGCACAGGCCAGGAGAGTATTACACATCTCTCCTATATATAATACTACTTTTGAGGAACTGAAAACTTATAAGTCTCAAAAAGTATCTCTAAAAACAACTGCAGAAATCCCTGAAGCTTGAGACAGTTTGCCCACCACCCTAGAAACAGGGTCCTACCTAACAAAGTGTTCGAAGTCAAAAAATAGGCTGGAAATATGAGCAAATAATGGGAAAAAAATTCTGTCTACAAAGAGTCATTATGGTGAGAAGGACTATCAAAAGACACATCCAAGGGCAGCTAGGTGGTGAGTGAGTAGAGAACTGGCTCTGGAGTCAGGAGGACCTGAGTCCAAATCTGGCCTCAGACACTTAACACTTACTCACCCTGTGACTTTGGGTGAGTCACTTAACCCCAATTTTCCTGCCTTTCTCCCTTCAGACAAACAAACAAACAAAACACTTAGAAGGAAATAACAAAGTCAAAACTCTTACATCCAAAGACTCCAAGAAAAATGTGACCTACTCTCAGGCCATGGAAAAGCTCGAAAAAGGTTTTGAAATTCAAGTAAGAGAGGTAGAAGAAAAATTAGGAAGAGAAATGAGTGATGAAAGAATACTAGGAAACACAAGTCGACAGCTTTGTAAAGGAGACAAAAAAAATACTGAAGAAAATAACACCTTAAAAACAGACTAGAGCAAATAGCAAAAGAGGACAAAATACCAATGAAGAGAAGAATCACTTAAAAAATGATTTGTACAAATGAGAAAAAGAGACAAAAAATTCACTTAAGAAAAGAACTACCCAAAAAGAAAAAAAAAAAGGTCAAATGGAAAAGGAAATATAAAACTTCACTGAAGAAAATAATTCCTTAAAAATTAGAATTTAACAAATAGAAGCTAATAATTTTATGAGCAATCAAAAACAATAAAATAAAATAAAAAAAATACAATACAATGCAAATGTGAAATATCTCATTGGAAAAACAAGTGACCTGGACAATAGGTCTAGGAGAGATAATTTAAAAATTATTGGCTGACCTTAAGATACTGAAAAAAAAAACAAAGTCTAAACAACATCTTTCAAGAAATTATCAACAAAATCTGCCCTGACATTCTAGAATCAGAGGGGAAAATAGATATTGAAATCAATCACCAACAACCCTCTTGAAAAAGATTCAAAATGAAAACTGCCAGCAATATTATATCCAAATTCCAGAGCTCCAAGGTCAAAGGAAATATATTGCAAGCAGCCAGCAAGGAACAATTCAAATATCATGGAGTTGCAGGCAGGACAACACCAGATTTAACAGCTTCTTTCTTAATGGATAGGTGACCTTTGAATATTATATTACTGAGTACAAAGGATCTAGGATTACAACCAAGAATCACATAACTAAAATTGATTATACTCATCTTGGGGAAAAATGGATATTCAATGAAATTGTGGACTTTCAGGTATTCTGGATGAAAAGAACAGAGTTGCATAGATAGTTTGACCTTTATAAGACTCAAGAGAAGTATAATAAGATAAACAGGAAAGGAAAATCATAAAGAATTAAATATGGTTTAACTGTTAACATACAGACATGGGAAGATGATGTTTTTTTTTTTCAGACAGATAGAAAGAGGGCTAATGTATGAGTTGAATATGAAGGAATGGTACCTAAAATAATAAAATTAATGGCTGAGTGGAATGTACTGGGAGAAAGAGAAAGGGAGAGGTAGAATGAGGTAAATTATCTCACCTAAAAAAGGCAAGAAAAAAATTTTAAAGTGTAGGGGAAGAGGAGGGAGATGAGAAGGAGTGAGTAAATCTTACTCCTAACAGAAATGAATCAAAGAGATAATAATATACATACACTCAATTAGGTATAAAAACCCATCTTATTCTGCAGAGAAGAAAGGGAAAGAGATAAGAAAAGGACAGGGGCTGATAGAAGGGAGGGCATATCATAGAGGTCATAGTCAGAAGCAAAAACACTTTTGAAGAGGTAAAGGGTAAAAAGAGAATGAGAAGAAAATATACAGGAAGTTTGGAATAAGAAAGAAGGAAATACAGTTAGAAATAAAAATTGTGAAAAAAAATTTTGAAGCATGTGTATGTGATAAAAGACTCATATCTGGGAAATATAAAAAATTCAGACAAATTTATATAAAAAAGAGCAATTCTCAAGTTGACAAATGATAAAAAAATGAATAATTTTCAGAGGAAATAATTAAAACTGGTTTTAGTCTTATGAAATTTCTTCTAGCTCAATATTGATTGGAGAAATGTAAATAAAAACAGTTCTGAGATACTACCTCATACTGATTAATTTGGCTAATAGGACAGAAAGTGAAAGTGACAAATGGTGGAGGGGATGTTGGAAAAATGAGACACTGTACTGGTGGTGTTGTTGTGAACTGATTCAATGATTCTACAGAGTACTTTGGAAGTATGCTCAAAGGGCTATAAAACCATGTATATCCTTTGACCTAGTAATGTCATTACTAGTTATATATCCCAAAAGAGATTTTAAAAAAGGAAAACAACCTATAGGTATAAAGTATTTATAGCATCTCTTTTATAGTGCCAAAGAATTAGCATTTGAGGAGATTCCCATCATTTGGGGATTGACTAAACAATTTGTACTGTGTGATTGTGATTGAATACTATAGTACTACAAAAAATGATGAGCAAGATTCTCTCAGAAAAACCTGGAAAACTTAACGTGAGCTGATGTAAGTGTGAAGAAAAGTAACAGCAATACTGTAAGATGTGTGATGACTTAGCTAAGTTGTGAATGACTTAGCAATTCTCAGCAAAACAATGATACAAGACAACTCTGACAGATGTATGAAGAAAAATCTTATGCATTCCAAGAGACAGGACTGATGATGTCTGACAGATTGAAGCAAATTTTTTAAAATTTATTTTTCTTGAGTTTTCATTGTTGTTGTTGTTGTTGCTATTTTTGTGTGTTTATTTTTTGGTCTATGTTTTCTTTAACAATGTGACTATTGTGGAAATGCTTTGCATGACTACATGTGTATAATCTATACCAAATTGCTTGCCTTCTCAGTGAGGAGGGAGTGGGGAAGTAGGAAGGGAGAGAATTTGGAACTCAAAATTAAAAAAAAAAAAATGAATGTTAAAATTGTTTTTTTTTTTTCTTCAAGGAATTGGGGAAAATACAATACTGAATTAA
>CM053590.1:168084854-168104677 GCA_028646515.1 Pseudochirops corinnae | reverse complement strand
AAATTTGTTATAGTAAGTTCAATTTAGATAAAAGGAGTACATTTCTAGAAATAATTATGATATAAAAATATAATTCCTCAGTGAAAATTTTGAAAAGTGACTTTGGATATATTTCAAATGATAAAATAATACATGTAACTATAACAGATATGTATTTTTAAAATCACATAAACTGGTTCTTTCAGAAAAAAATGAATTTTTCTGAGTTTTGGACCAATATCACTTTTACAAAATTCATTACAATGAAAATTATTTGACCTCCAATAAAACAATGTTGTCAGATAAATAATGATTTCCTCCATACTGCATCTAGAAGAATGAAACATTTTTTAAAAGTAATTTTGTTTTTGTTCTATTGTTCACAATAGCAAATACCTTCTTAATTAGTAAATGTAAAATGGTTTTTTTCAGAGGTCTTATCTTTTTAGTTATGTTATCCCATCTATGCATGTACTGAAAAGAAATAAAATGTGTATAATGCTAATTAATTTTGTACCACACTAGAGCTGTTAAGCCAGGTATTCAAATGCGTTTTTCCAATTCAAATGCAATCTGAAGCTTAAAGTTATTATTGCTAATGAGTAATTTAATTTACTTTAATTTAATTAAACTACATTTAATTCAGTCACACGAAGGCATTCTAAAAGTCTTTGAAATTACATATGATAATAATATCATTGGATTTAAGGGAAAAAAATATTGTGTTGCAAATATAGTTCATTATCTTATAGAATCACTGAGGGATAATGATTCCTTGGATTCTGAACCAGTTTCTCTGACAGATGATGCTTAAAAACAAACCACAGAACAAACAATGAAGGGGTAAAATTAACATATAAAATATAATTTCAGATTGAACAAGGAAACCTGGATAACACTTAAAGCTTACTCCAACAGCAATATCAATAGAGCATAAAAGAAGCGATTTTCCAAAAGAATAAATTAAAAGCCAGAAAAAATAAAAACAAAATATAAAGCCAATGTGCTTATTCTTCTTTCTGAATTCCTCATGAATTATGCATGACAGAAACAACACCATTTGAAAGTTTCTATTAAGTTCCTTTACACACACTTTTTAGGAACTCACATTGTTATCAAAGTTTAACCGTATGCATGTATTCATGTGTAGTAATAGCTTTCTGTGCTTAGCTAAAGCCTATACATTGCATGAATGCCTTCAGAAGGACAGAAACCTTTTTCCACATCTGAGAATTATTATAAGAATTGGATGTATTTGGCCCATATAGGATTTCTATGTAGTCTACTCTAGCTTTTGAACTATCTGTTGCAATCCAATTACAACAGATCTTGTACAAATGTTATCACTTATTTTTTCTTCAACTTAATTTTTATATAATGATTTGTGTTATTATGTATGTCTTTGACATAGCCAAGCTATATGATTATTGCAAGTCCCTTAGCCTTATAATTCTCCCTTACAATGTATAGTAGGAGATATGGCACAGAAGAGTGGTTGATCTCTGGCAGCCGAAGGAGTTTCAAAAATAGGACTAATGAAGTCAGAGGTTCGCAGAAGAAGTCATATTTATCATACTTTTCAATGACATTTTGACAAATCTCCCTATATTTTTTCCCTCTAAAATGCTTTCCTCTCATGTACAGTATAATGCACTGTATATACAGCATGCCATATTGTATATACAGTACATTGTACTGTATACACAGTGCATCATATTGTATGCACCATACATTATACTGTATGTACAGTATAATGCACTGTTCACTTTTTTCTATTCTACTTTTCTTTATCATTTAATTATTTTAATTCCTACTTTCCTATGTCCTTTTAAACATTGACTTTCAGTTGTTTTATTCCATTTCCTCTTCTTCATTCTTATTTTTTCTCTGTAACTCTTCTATCTTATACACTTTCCTATGTAACAAAAAAAAAATAGATCCTTTAAATAGCTACTGTGTTCATTGAATAATGCTGAAAGAAGTTATTCTTAAATAAAAGCAGGAAAAGGAAAATCATAACCCTGTGGCATCTTTGAAGTATAAAGGACTCAAATTTAGGAAGATCTTAAAAGGGAGAAGTATAATAGCAGAGGATGAAGTGATTAATGCATGAAGATTCAGGAGATGCAAGGTGATGGTAGAACAATTCTGGGTGGTGTTCCAAAGGTAATAGATAAGGAAAATAAATGTACATGGTAGGGGCAAAAGATGGGATAAGAAAGAAGGTCAGGATGAAGAACAATTTCAAAAGTTCTAACCTTGGGAGCCAAAGTAATGACTGAGTAATGGAGAAAATTACAGACAAAGGAAATATCTTTAGGAGGCTTAAGACAAATATAATTAGGAAATTGGTGAGAAAAACAGAAAGTTTATCGAATGAGAGTGTCATAAAGAAATAGATAGGGTGTTTTCAAACTTTGAGAGGTTTTACTTTGAAGAGGATAAGTTAAGGAGAAGATCTTTTACCTACCTATGCAACATAAACATGAAGGTCTCTGGTGGTAGTTGGACATAGAGTTTTAAAGAGATTTAATCAGCCCTTTGCATTATGGAGGTAACATGTACTATATGCAGGATCTACCACCATGACAGATGCAGTTATGAAATTATTACCTAGTTATAGGAGACACTCTGATCACAGAAAGTGAAATTAGTTGATCCTCCAATGAAACACACACACACACACACACACACACACACACACACACACACACACACACACACACTGAGATTAACATACATAAAAGGAGACTATGAATCCTACATCCAAAAAAAAAAAAAAAACCCCAGGGAGATTATGGAAAGCTCTAATAGCAATAGCACAACATTCTAGAGAGAATTCCTCACAACCATATGAGGTAATTATTAGAAGGATTATTTTTTTCAGTTAAAAAAAAAAACTGAAGCTTAAAGACATCAGTTCATTTACTTCAATCACAATTTCAAACCAGAACTCAAATCCAAATATTGTAGCCTAAAATTCAGAGTCCTTTCTGGTATCCCACAGCTACCATTCGCATTGTAGTCACATTACAAAACAGTTACAACCTAGGATCTGAAGTACCTTGGTGCTAAAGCATAATAACCACTTGCCGTTTCCTTTACTGTTATGATATAATATGGAGATGAAGAAAAACCAAAATAATATACTACTCTACTTAGTTGAGTGAGGAGAGACTTGGCATTTGGGATAGGATTATTACAATTCATTTAAGTACACAAACATCCTCCTATATTGATCACATTTTGTTACAGAACTCATTTTACTATTCTTTGGTCTACTTGCTTATTTTTTGCATAGTGCATACCTTTCCTAACATATGCAGCTTTATTCCTTGCTCTTTTGTTATCTCCTACAAATTTACCCACAGCTATACTTTCATTAAGCTGTGTATATACACATTCTGGAAGCAGTTTATAAAGGGAATGGTCATCATAACTTCCCCAGGAAAGAAACTAGATGGACAGTCCTGGAATTAATGTGATTGTAGAGCAGATGTTTTCAGCATCATCTCTCCAATGTAATAGCCTCAAAAGTAGAGAATAAAAAAAATAGCAAATATGTAATAATTAAATCTGAATGAAAAATAAGCCAAATCAATAATCATTCAAACACCTACTAAGTATCAGGCAGGGAAGCTAGGTGGCACGATGGCTAGAGCGTCAGGATTATGAGGACCTGAGCTTAAATTTCACTTCAGACACTTACTAGCTACATGATTCTGGAAAAGTCACTTAACCTTGTTTTCCTTAGTTTCCTCATCTGCAATATGAACTGGAGAAAGAAATGGCAAACCAGTCCAATATCTTTGCCAAGAAAACTCCAAATAATGTCATGAGAGATACTGATATGATGATATGATATTACATTATATGGTAGAAAGAATATTATACATAATTTAATAATATATTTTATTATGCTAATAATAAAATACATATATATGTAGGGGTGTGTGTGTGTGTGTACATGTATGTATTTGGGGGGGGAGGAAGGTAGGTATTTAGTAAACAAAGAGGTTAGGTGGCAAAGTGAATTGAGTGCTTTGCCTGGAGTCAGGAAGACTCATCTTGAATTCAAATTTTACTTCAGACATTTCCTTGCTGGAGGACCCTGAACAAGTCACTTCATCCTTCATTTTTTTTTTTTTGCTTCAGTTTCTTCATCTGAAAATGAGCTAGAGAAGGAGATGGCAAATCACTCCTATATGTCTGCCAAGAAAAAGCCAAATAGGATGACAAAGTGTTGGACTTAAATGAAAAAATGATTGAATAACAGCAACAAAATAACTAATGCCTGCTGACATGTTAATTCAAATTTAGTTACAATATATTTGACTTACCTCCTTTTAAAAATTTTGTAAATTACTTAATTGATTAAGTTGGTCGTTTTACACTGAAAACACCTCCACTATCTTATAAATTGCAAGGCCTATCTAATTTCACATATAGACATACACATACACACGCATACACATCCATACTCATACCTGCCCCCATACCGATATATATATATATATATATATACACATATACATACATATATATATACACACAACACATACACATATATGTATATATACATATACACATATATACATAGACAGACACATGTGTGTACATTGGGTAAATTGGAGATAATCAAAAGAGAGGAGGTACTAAACACCATAAAATATAAGTGGAAAAAAGTCAGAGAATGAAATACTTTGAGCTTCAAACCACACCCTGAAACTAAAACATTTTGGAGTCACAGGCTACTGTGCCAGGATTGCACTGAATAACTCTTAGTCACTATGCTAAGCACAGAGGATACCAAGAAATTCACTGTATAAATTACTCCCATCATAGAATCTCTTAAGAAGTTCTTTAGATTCTACCTTTCTAACATCTCACATTACATAACTCCCTATTTCCTTTGTTACTGTTAGCTACTCAATCTCAATATCTCCAATTTCTTTTTACTCATCTATTTATCCTATAGTCAGCATATAAAATTGATCTTCTTAAAGCACAAATCTGATCATATCAGTGAACTCCATTGGCTCCCTAAAAACCCCAGGTGCAAATATATGCTACATTTATGTAATACTAATGAAATTTAAAGATTAAGGAGTCAAGCCTATTTAAAGATGATTGAATGATTGAATTGATGGAACGATTGAGTTACTAAGTGATTGATTGATTGACTAAATTATTGTGCTTTGTTGACAACTATGTCACCACTATGGTAAAAACTATGTGGCCATTTTAGTGATAAGTTATTGTAAATGCTGTATTTTGATTTTCTTGACAAGTTGTAGCATTGTGAATGCTTTACCTTGACTTTCTGTGAATGTTTTGCTAAGATTTGTTATTGAATAAATAGATTGTTCATTGTAATATGTAATCAGAACCTTGAAAAGCTGTTAATAGCAGCATCCTTCTGGAAAGCTGTTTGTGCTTGGCTTTGCATTATGGCATAGTTGGCAGGATTCCAAAATATAGTGCCTCTATTTGTTCCAGGATCCATGGTCATTTAGTTTGAAATTGTAAGGCCATGGGTCCTGGAGGGGTGGAATGTAATAGTAATGAAATTTGAAGATCCCTACTAATCTACAGGCTATCCTTGAGTACCAGTTGACTTGAATATTAATTTAGCACCTGTAACAATACAAATAATCTATTTTCTTTCTCTTTGTGTCTATCTCTTAGGCACACACATCAAATGCATTAGGTAGAGTCAGGTTACATGGGTTTAATGCCTATGCAATATTTACAGCACCCACAATCATGATGAAGGCCATGACTATAAGTATTGCATGATGTTTGGTGACAAAATATACCAAACTCTTCAGATAGAGGATAGAACTAAAGCATTTATGTAAACACCAGAAAACCCAGTCCTGAAACCAGTAAGCCAATTCCATTATAGTACCAAAGATATTCAGAAGCCATAATGATGGCTGAGAGGCACAGTATCCTTCAGCCTTCCCACAAAAAAACACAAGATCAGTATTTACTCACAAGCCTCTCTATCTCCTTAATGAATGTCACCTCTCCCCCACTGTCTTGCTAGCTCTTACCAGATTCCTATGGGCTCTGCTTCCCTTCATCAAACTCCTCCCACCACAGGCTTCATGTGACTACATTCAGCCTATTACAGGGCAGAGTTTACTTTCAAAGCAGGGGAGGTCTTCAAACTTTTCCTTAGGTCTGTTAAGGGACAGGGAAGACCTTAAAATTCCCATTCTTATTAAATGGGCTAACTTTACAAATATGCCTTACAAATGCTATATATAGGGGTTATTTAGAAGAGCAGTTAGTTGGTGCAGAGGATAAAGAACCAGGTCTGGAGTTAAAAAGACCTGAGTTCAAATATGGTCATAGACATTTAATATGTATGTGACCCTGGGCAAGTCACATAACCTCTGTTTGCCTCAACATCATCATTTGCAAAATGGAGATAATAAAAGCACCTGTTTTTCAAGTTTTTTAAATTAAATCAAATTTATTTTTCATTACATTTTAAGTTTTGAACTATTTCCCTCCATTCCTCCCCACGCTGCATGAGAGAAGACCACCATTTCACACAGATATGCATGTATGTATATACACACATATAAATATACATATATACATATACATGTATACATATACAAAAACTCACATGCACATATCTGTGTGTATGTACATGTAATGGTAATGAAATTTGGAGATGCTCCTGTATTGGCTTGGTTTTTGGGTTGAGTGTTAAAACCCTGAGCCTGTGAATCCCACTTGTGGGGTGGACTTGTTGATGTGAAGAAAGAGGGCTGAACTGGGAGGATCCATGAATTGGGAGAGAGGCCCAAGCCTAGAGAAGGCCAGAAGGTCTTTGGGAAAACAGTATCCAGTATTGTGGAGCCTGAGTTGCAGAGAGAAAGACTGCCCGTTGGAACTGGCACCTGGAACTGCCACTCAGAACTGCCAAGGACTGAGGAAGCATGGCTGTGATGCCGGTATTTTGTCTGTCTGTTTTGATGTTGTTTTGCCAGATTCACCTGATGGTGAAGCACAGTGCTGCTGTTGTAGAGGTCTTGGAACCTGGCTGTTGGTTCAGAAGCCCTGAAGGAGGATTTTCTTGTGGTACCTTCACAGAAATCCTGGAAGAGGGCCTTGCTTATGTTTTCAGGGGTTCTGGGACTGTTGTACAGGCAAAGAGTGACTTGATAAGGACACTGGCTGTGACTTTGTTGAGCCTTTTCTCCCCAAGAGCTGAGATTGCTGAGGACTTGCCTCCAGTGAAGATGAAAGAAGGACCTTTCCTTGGGTATTCAATGATGAGTTTAACCTTGTAATTTAAGGGTGAATGGCCTTTTGTGTTCTCCTGCCCCTTTTTAGATTCAGGGGTGGGAAGCCTTTGAGTGATTGCCCAAATGAATGTACTTTGTTTATGGTTGGAGACTAATCTCTGTTTGAGAAGAGACTTTTGACTGACTAAATGAAAGTACTGCCTAGGGGTGGAGTAGTACCTGGATTGAACTGAGAACTTACTTGCTAAAGGAACAAATTATACTGTATTTTGATTTTCTCTGTTCTGTCAATGTTTGCTGAATAAATGGGGTTTGCTATGCTGGTAATCTGAACCTTGGAAGTTGCCTTTGCTTGGCATTACAGTACATGTATGTATACACATGTGCATATACACATTTACATGTATGTGCATGTTTATTTACATTGATGCACACATATATACATATGCACACACATACACACACATACGTGGAAAGAGAGATAGGGGCAGCTAGGTGGCATAGTGAATAGAATGCTAGCCCTGGAGTCAGAAGGACCTGAGTTCATATCTGGTCTCAGATAATTGTCACTTACTTGCTGTCTGTCCTTGGGCAAGTCACGTAACTCTATTTACATTGCCTTTTCCTCTTCAAAAAGAAAAAAAGAGAAAAACAGGGAGAGTGAGAAGGAGAGGGAGAAAGAGAGAACTATACATACTTCTATTTGCCACTGAATGAATAGTATTCTTCCTTCATAGGTCCTTTGTAGTTGATTTGAGAATTTATAAAACTCAGAATACTTAATTGTTCACTGTGCACTACTCTAACAGTATTTCTGTTACTAGATATAATATACTTTTGGTTCTGCTCATTTCACTTTCATTATTTCCTGAAAGTCTTTCCATGTTATTTTTTCTTTTCCGAAATCAACTTGCTCATTTCTTACAGCACAGTACTATTTCATTACAATCATCTAACAACTTTTTAACCATTCCTCAATTGATGGGCATCTCCTCAATTTCTAGTTTTTGCAGCTACAAAAATAATTCTAAAAGGTGGCTAGGTGGCACAGTGAATAGAGCACTGGCTCTGGAATCAGGAAGACCTGAGTTCAAATCCAGCCTCAGACACTTAACTCAAAAACTAGCCGTGTGACATTGGACAAGTCACTTAACCCCAATTGCCATCCAGAAAGCAAAAAAAAATAATAATAATAACTTTTATAAATATTTGACAACATACAGGGTTTTTTTTCCCTTTTTTCCTGATCACCTTTAGAAACACACCTGAAAGAGGTATTTTTGGGTTGAATGGTATGCAAAAAGCCACTATGGGGTGGTGGGGCAAAATGGTGGAGAAAAGACAGGAATTTGCCTGAACTCTTCCAAATCCCCTCAGGACAATTTTAAACAACAACTCAAAATTAATTTTGGAGTGGCATAACCCATAGAAGGATGGTGTGAAAAAATTTTCTAGCCCAAGACAGCTTAGAAGGACTGCAGGGAAGGTCTATATTACTTGGAAAAAAGGCAAGTGCAAGACAGTGTAGGTAGTGTCCTGGAAAAGCCCTTTAACTCCAGAACAGGTCAGAAAACATGGATCCCCAGCTCTGGCATATTAGGTCAATGACACAGCTGCCCTTACGTATACAAGTCATAGTAATAAATGACCATAGTAATCTAATGTTTGATAAACCTAAAGACCCCAGCTTTTAGAAGAACTCACTATATACAAAAACTGCTGGAAAACTAGAAAAGAGTATGGCAGAGGTTAGGTATGGACCAACATCTTTCATTGTATATCAAGATAAAGTCAAAATGTCAATTTTAAATAAGGTCAATTTAGACATAAAGATGCAAAAATGAGGAAAGTAAAAAAAAAAGCTTATTGATCAATTCTATGGAGAATGGAAAATTTATGATTAAACAAGAGATAGAGACAATCACAAGATGCAAAATGGAAAATTTTGTTATATTAAATTTAAAAAAAAGCTTTTGCACAAACAAACCCAATGCAACAGTGAATAGAAGGAAAACAGAAATCTGTGAAATATTTTTTTAATGACAGATGTCTCTCACAAAGGTTTTATTACTCAAATATAAAGAAAACTAAGTCAAATTTATGAGATTACTCAATTCCCAACTGATAAACGGTCAGGGACCAGGGTGCTTTCAGATGAAGAAATGAAAACTATTTATACTCATATGAAAAAATGTTATAAATCACTATTGATAATAAAGATACATATTAAAACAACTCTGATGTACTACCTTGTACCTATCAGATTGGTTAACATGATAGAAAAGGAAAATGATAAATGTTGGAGAGGATGTGAAAACGTTGGGACTATTGGTGGATCCAATTATTTCGGAGAGCATTTTGGAAGTATACCCAAAGGTCAATCAAACTCTACCTACCCTTTAATCCAGCAATACCATTGTAGGTCTATATCCTAAAGAGATCATACAAACGGAAAAAAGACTTGGAAGTACCAAAAACATATGGCAGATATTTGGTGGCGGCAAAGAATTGGAAACTTTGAAGATGCTCATCAATTGGGAATGGCTGAACAAATTGTGGTATATGGATGTTACATAACAATATTGTGCCATAAGAAATGATGAGCAAACAGATCTCAGGAAAAAAAAAAACCAACTAGATAGACTTACATGAACTGAAACTATTAATGGACCAGAACCAAGACAATTCTAAAGGACTCATGATGGAAAATGCTATCCACATACAGAGAAAGAATTGAAGAAGTTTGAATGCAGATTGAAGCATAATATTTTCACCTTATTTTATTCACGTTCTCCCCCTTTTTGGTTCATTTCTTTCACAAACTCACTAATATTGAGATATGTTTTACCTGATTGCACATGTATAACCTATATCAAATTGCTTACCATCTTAGTAAAGGGTGATTGGAGAAAGGGTGGGAGAAAATTTGGAAATCATTTTTTTTGTGTGTGTAATTTATTTATTTTTGTTATATTTTAATTTATTTTAAACTTAAATTCAATATAAATACATACATATACACATATGCATGAAAATTATTATAAATAAGACCATATTATGCTTATTTCTACTTACCATCTGTTTCTTTGAAGGTGGATGGCATCTTCCTTCATAAGGAAAGTCTCTACCTATATTACTAAATCTACCAGCTCATCATTTCCTACAGCACAATGATATTCTGATCCAATCACATTCTATCTGGGAGATTGTCTATGAAAGTTATTTGTTTGTTTGTTTGTTTTTAATCACCTAATTTTTTTTTCTACATCTCTCTATTCTTGGCCACCTATGTTTTATTCATACATGAAAATTTTAAATTAAAATTTTCAAAATTCCCCATTTTATACTTCAACACTGCTCTCACTTTATAATATGTTTTAAGGTCAGATATACTCATTTCTTTCTTTAACAATTCCAGAAATTCTTGTTTGGTTTTTGTCTGATTAACATTTCCCTTTGAGCCTTTGCTTGTAGTTGTTTTCACATTCTTGTCTTCTGAGATTGTGTCTTGGTCTTCTCTATAACCATTGCAACTTTGTATGGTTAAGTTCTTTTTCATGTATTTGTTTTTTAACTTATTCATTTTCAAGATTATCTAGGCCAGCATAAGTTCTGGTTGATGTTTGTGAGCATATTTGTCTTTTCTTTTGATATAGAAAGTATAAAAATTTCTCTCAACCTCTGAATGTGTGAGTATGTGTTTGAGAGAGACAGAGACAGAGAGACAGAATGAGAAACAGAGAGACATAGAGAGGAAGGCAGAGAGACTGAGAGTTGGAAAGAGATTATATATTATTTAAGTATGACAGATACAGCTTTACATACACATGTGTGTATAAATATGTAATCTTGTACATATATAACTGTCTATCCTAGTCCCCACTGCTTGAAGGTCCAGTATGTATATCCCTCTTCCAAGGATCTCCAGTAAGTTTAAGGGAATTGAAGGATACCTGGGTTCTGCATCAATGGTTCTGACTGCAACCAAATGGTGTTTTCTCAAGATTAACTGTATTCCCCATTTACTTCAATTCTATGTAATCACTATTTTTAATATTAGCTTTTACAAAGAGGTTTTTACTTCAAAGTTATTAAAATAAATGTAAAAACAATCTGCAATTCATGTAAAGCATAATCTTCCTTTCTTAAACCATTTTATTTCTGGAAAGAGAAAGGAGATTAGGTTTACGTTTAGATCACTGCCTATTTAAAATAGTCCTAAATACAACTCTAACAATCTCTGTACCTCTACTTCTAAGTACTCTGGCTTTTTGGAACTTCTTACTGGAATCCTAGCTCCAAGGTTTCCATGGTTAAGATTCCTGCTTCTAGTGGACATTAAACCTTGCATTTAAAAAGAGAAACAAAAAAAGAGAGAAAAACATCCTAGGCCTATTTCTTGTGATCAGTGGGGTAAAAGGGAGATCAGGGCAATGAAGGAAACAATCATTTTCATTTCCTGGTATAGTTTGTGTTGCCAATTCTCTGAGTGAATTGTGATATTCACTCTTTGAGAGAAACAGAAAATTGAACTCAGGACAAAGGAAGGCTTTCTCAGTCTGACCAGTTTTAATGATACTACACAGTTTTACAGTTTATCCACTCAAAGGAAGCTTCTCTGTCCCATGTAGTCAGGGGAACTCATGTATGCAGCATTCCTCTGTTGTGACCTGGGAATGTTCAGAGAAATACTCTCCCCCCACATATATGAATGTGTGTAATATGTATATATGCAAGTTATCCATATATATATATATTTATATATATTGTATAATATACACAAATGTATAAACACAGAGACATATGTAGTTGTCTTAGTTATACTATTTTATACTGTCTTAGTTTTTATCTAGAAAACCATTTTATGAGGAAATACTTTAAAAGTGAATCTTTATTGTCCTTTTTATTTATATATGCTTTTTCTTTAAAGTCAATATCAAATATATGTCAGATATAAAAAGAATTAGAGATTAAGTAGGCACTATTTACAAAAGGAAAACCATTATGAAAAAGAAAGGCACAGATGCTTCATGAATAAAATTGCCTAGGAAGAGAACAAATTTATAAATCACTTCCTTTTCTTTTCCTTTTCTTTATTTTCAAATAATACCTCATTTTAATTGATAGCTTTCAAAATTTACATCACCAAAATTCCCCCACCATGCCTCTCTCTTCACTTTTAGAGATCCTTCCAATATAATAATATTTTAGAGAAAAAATAATAAGATGTATCAATATGTAATAGTTTGAGATTATTATGTTAATTATTTTCCTAATGTTCTTCCAACTTGGTCAAAATAAATAATTTCTTGAATCAATTACTGTAGTCTATGTAACAATATTTTTTTAAAAAAATCAGTATTCATTAATGATACTAGTCTAGAGGTCACCTTGTGTGATGCCTTCTTCCTTTTTTATTGCATAGTGTGTCTATATTTTTCTTTTAAACTATGTGTGATAGAAGACATTTTTTCCTATTACTTTGTAGTACTGGTACTCATTTTTGGATGACTTTGTGAATCCATCAGGACCGTAAAATTTCATTTTTTTTTCTTTTGAAGTTTCTAAACATGTAGTTCTACTTTTTTTTTTCCTGCATTGTATTATTTAAGATTTCTTTTAGCATTTTGTTAATTTGGGTATTTTATATGTTGAATGTACACTATTTCTTCAGTGTTCCTGATTTTGTCAGCACATTTTTGTGCATAACACAATGTGAAAATTATTTTAATTTCTTCTCATTTTCTTGTGATTTTACCTCATTAGTTTGCTATTTTCTTGATTTGACTTTCTATTTTCTTCTTTTCAGTCAAGTAGGCTAAGGGTTTGTCAATTTTACCCCTTTCCCCATTTTTTATTATTTCTTTTTTTCTTTCTTCTTTTTATCTGGTGATCTCATTCTTCCCTTTTATTTTTTTCTCAATTAAGTAATCAAAAAACACCAATTCACCTGCAGTCAGGGTGTTTTGAAGTTAAGTCCATCATGTTGATTTATGCCTTATCTTCTACCATCCCTTCTGTTTGATTCCTGCTTTAATTTTTGTCTTCTGGCACATTTTGGAAAGTATGTCACAATGGCTCCTCTGTCATACCGTTAACTTTGTCTTTCTAGATTCTTCTCCCTCCTGCACCCATTACTATCCACTATAATTTATTTCATTATTGGTGCCTTCTTTGGTTGTTTATTTGATTATCTTTCCTGTATTCCCATTACCTGGCATATTTTCAAAATAAATTTTTTGCTCAGGTAGGATTTACTTCGTAGTAATGCTTCAAATATCTCTTTTTAATGAATGTCCTTTTTTTAAATTAATGATTAAAATTCTTGGTGACTTAGACCAGAGAGACAGCTTAAGTTGTTTCATATCTTGTGCACAATTCCCATTTTGAAGAGGGTTAAGAAGGTGTAAGGGTCATAGAAAATGTCTAGTATTCTAACTTGCTAGCTACAAGACCCAACGGTCCATGCATAGAACATTCATAGAAATCTGTATATCCCCCCCCTTCTTATCATTAGTAGCATCTAATAAAACTGTGTTCTCTATACTCATATCCCAGTGTGATAGAGAGATGAGAACTAACCAGTGAGAACTGACATCTCTGGCATGGGGCCTTGGTGAATCTACCTGTAGTATGCACAACAGCTACTTTCTGGTAAAGTGTCTTGGCAGATAGGATAAAGCAGGTTGAGGGTAACTGAAAGGTCTCAAGTCCGTTGGTGAATTAGGGTGAATTCTATCCCAATCAGGTAAAGACTTCTCCTGCTGTTATGAGCAGATAAGAACAGTTTATTACAATGACCACTAAGGCAGTTGAAGCAGGTGTTATTGAGCACTTAGAACTTGATCAGAAATTAAAGACATTAAGGTGATCCATTACATTCCAGGACTTCACCAGTAGTCTTGACTTCTCTCTTACCACTGAATTTCATGACTCTGGAAGAAAGAGTGAGGCTGACAATTTTGCATAACTCTGCTTCACTTAAATTGAATATGTACAAGTCAAGATATCACTCCCACGATTTCACTGATCCTCTTCAAAAACAATGGACAAACAGCAATCCCATTGTGATTCTGTTTATACTATTTACTAAGGTGCAAGCAATATAAAACCTACCATAGTTATTTGCAGATCACAAAGCAAATCTTAATTATTCCACCTGGTCAATAAAAATATATTTTTGAAGGATTTAAAGTGTCTCCCATATTTGTGTTAAAGTCATATAAATTTTTTTTAAAGAGGTCATATAAGATACAATGACAGATGCTTCCACAGTGATAATTATTCAATCAGTCATCATCATTCGTGTCACTACAAAACAAATTAAATAAGCATTTGGGTGAACTTGTACTAGGCTCTATAGAAAGTAAGCAAAACTAGCATAATATCTACTCTCCATACATTTCTCTTTACATAAAAGACAATTTTGACATAGATTTATGATTAACAAGGATCAGATCAAAAGGTGAAAATACTATGTGACATTTTGTACAAAAGCAAGTACTTATTGATCTTATTGATAATGTGTTGAAGAAAATTCAAGTGAAGAAAATTAATCATACAAATTTAAAGACTACAGGGAAAAGAAGGCTTTATGGAGAAGGTGATGACCCTTGTTTTCCATCCCTGATGGCCAGTTCAGGAGCCAAGAAGACCTAATCTCAAGTCCTAACTTCAAAACCAGGGGTGAGTCACTTAAACCTTAAATACACCCTGGTGATTGTGATGCCCCAAGACTATAAAATTGTGTGCAATTTTATGGAGTTTCCATAAAGTTCCCTGTAACAGCAAAATTAATAGGGTACTCCCGACAAACTATAAAATATTAAAGAGGTGGTACTTTAGAAACCCTGGGAAGGAACGGATCTTTAAGGTTCTGCTACCAGAAGTCTGGAAATTTTAAACAAAACATATAAAGCATGCAACTTTCTGTTGGAAACAGGGGGGCAAAAAACTCCCCCCTTTCTATTGAATTGGTAACAAATATTATAAGCAAGATGACATTGTTACAAATGAAAAGTTTAAGAGGCATAATTTCTATATAATTAATCATGTTATTAATTATAGCCAGCAAATAAAATGATAGGCACTTGACCTTTTCTGGTAAGCCAAAGAGCTCTCCTGGAGACCTCTTCAAACATATATACCCCTAAAAGAATGGGTGTTCTTGGTTAAGAATTAACAAGAGAATAAATATTAAAATTAGAGGTGTGTTCTATTCTAATGAGGGGCTGTGATTATGGTCACATCACTGATGGAGGAAATAGAGATTCATTTGCACCAGACTAGTCCCACCTCTGCAATCTGTACAAATGAATCAATCCTCCATCCAGTCATTGAATAATGAATGTTGGTGGGTTAATAATTCCACTTAGATTAAATTCTTTTTGTAAGGTCTTCTAGTTTCTTGGAGTCCTACCTGGGTTCAAGAAGCATGTACCCCAAGGATTTGGGCAATCTAATCTATCAGCAATGTCCTTCAGTTGCTGGTGGAACAACCTACAGGTGCCTAATTCCTGAATGAGGAAATAGAAAGGGGAAAATCTCAATTAATACTTTGTTTATTAGTATGAGAGAAATAATAATTTCTCTCAACATTCAGTTTTAAGTCAAACTTAAGTTTCGTATTTAACTCATTCCAATATTTGATCTTATGATCCACAGGTAAAACATAATGTGATGATTAATTCTGGACATTAAAAATTAAAATATTAAATAAATGTTTGATCAATTAATTAGTCTGATTCTCCACTCTAGTCAATTAAATGTAATGCATTTGACACACTGGAGAAACCGCTTTTGTATATAGCAATTGCATATGTCTTTTTTATGTATTTCAAATCTTAATTCTTTATGATTTAACACATATTATAATTACTAGGATACAACTTTTAAATCACAAAATCAATAATGAAATAGACATAGATAATAACAAAATATTTGAAGTATAAAAAAATATGAAATGCAATGTCACCCCAGATCCTTACCATAATGACATGTGACGTCTCTTCACTTGTCAAAAAAAAAAAGTTAATGCCATTTTTTTTCTTAGTAACAATTTTTTTTTTCTCAGAAATTATCTTCACATGATAAAATTGAAAAATAGCTTCCCCAGAAAAGATGTCTCCCGTCCCTTTTTCTTTATTTTCTCCAACTTTTCTCCAAATATGAGAAGTAAAACCTCTTCATTTAGTTCATTCCTCACAGAATTTTCTTTACACTGTTCTTTCACAATGTAACAATTGGAGAAGTTCTAACAAAAATGTTATTTCTTCTCCCTTTATTTTACCTTTAAATGAAAACTTGCTTTCTCCCTGACTCCATATAGAGAATTAACTTATGTCATCTTCAACTCTGTCTCCAAACTTCAAGTGCTTACTGCTTTTTACATAAAATTACATTTGATTCTTAATTATATGTTAACACTATTGATGATATCTGTGATAAGCACAGTGGAATGGACATTACTCACATATTGAATATTTTCTTATTCATTCCCAGATAATTCCTCTTGCTCTAAAGATTGATCATAAAACATTTTATTTTTTTTTAATTCAATATTTTTTTTTCCTTCAGGAACTGAATGTTTACCTTCATAGTGTAAAATCCTAGACTGTGAATAATATAAATATTTCCAAGCATGTATGTGGCAATAATTCCAAATCATGATAAATGAAAGGAAACAGAAAGTGAAAAATAAAGTCTAACACAGTGCTTTACACAGCCTTATGAACCTTCTCATGATATCACTTTCATTAATATATGATTGTTTTTGCTTGTCAAATTAAGAAAAAAATAAACCAGAACCCTGGGATACTACATACAGATGTATTCTCACTGGGAAACTAAAGCTTTAAAATAACTCTAGAGCAGCGGTTCTCAACCTTCTTAATGCCGCGACCCTTTAATACTCTTATGTGTGCGTATCTGCATGTGGGCAGACCCACCTGGAGACAGATAGAGGAGTGGTGCCTTGGTTCCTAAGACCATCGGGAATATTTTTTTTTCTGATGGTCTTAGGCGACCCCTCTGACCCCTGTGAAAGCGTCGTTTGACCTCCAAAGGGGTTGGGACCCACAGGTTGAGAACCGCTGCTCTAGAGGGTCATGTTTCAACTATTTCTTGTGATTACATCAATTTAAACTCTGTGCCAGAGGGACCATTGAATTTTCTTTTTTCATATTACATATAAAAATATGGGTCAAGTAATATAGAGGAATGCATAAAAATGAGCATACAGATAAAAACCAAACTATGACAAAAGAACAGTATTCATTTACTTTTTGAATCACGTAATTATTTTTACCTCTCTCAAATTTTTCAAAGTAGTCAGTCTCATGATTAGGGAAAGTAACCTGGGTCTTACAGCATATTTACTGGGAATGTTCAAGCAGATAAATAATAAATTGGTCAGAGCTGTGTCTTATCATATAAGTACAGGATTATAAGTAGTGGAAATCCTCTGTGTTGAGTCAGTAGAGCATCAGATTTTAATTCCTCACTAATAAACTAATAATTCCTCACTAATAAAAATTCCTCACTTAATCAACACTTGACCAATCAAAAATCACTTATTAATCACAAAATTAATCACAAAAATCACAAAATTAAGATAATTTTGCATTTCATGTTTAATATCACCAGTTTTTTAATAGTTTAATAATTTTAGATGTAGTAGAAAAATTAGGAAGCATTCACTTACAGATGATAAAGCTTAGTACTGGAGAGCCTCATTGATTTGAGCAATATTGCATGAAGCTGGGTTTGAACTCTGATTCAAACAAATCTAGGATGCTTTTCATTATACTGACTGACTCCTATGAAAGAAGCCAGTGAGGTAATGCACATGAATTACTTTATAAATTTAAAGAGGCAAATAAATGTGAACCATTTTCATCACTATCACTACTATTTCCTGAAAGGTGGTAAAAAACTAATTCCTAAAAGAAAACACAATTCCTGGTCAAGTTGGGCAGGGGAAAGAATTAAACAAAACAGAGGTTATTTTAACATTCATGAAAATGGTAAAAACATAAAACTTAGTTTGTGACAAAGACACAAATATTTAATAGAATAGTAGAAAAGCTCTATGACTAGAAAGAAGGGCATTTTTTTTGAGGAAATGGCTATGATTATAGAATCTTGCTTAATTTTCTGTTATACTTCTTGCGTAATCTCTCTAATGCTGTTCCTAAATAATATACAAGCAGTAATCATAGCCAATGTAAAACTAGACTAATTGTTGCTCTAAATTCTCTCTGTGGTCTATTTTGGGTCAACTACAATATCACTTTTCAATTAAATTGAATCCAACCTAACAGACACTTTTGGCGATTTCTGTTTTGTGCATGGAAACTTGAGAGTTCTGGCATCTTTATGTAACAGAGTAACCTATACCATATATTATTTTTCCTTCTTCTTAGCACTGTGCCCTGGTATATAGTAGTCACTTAATAAATGTTTATTTCCTTCCTTTTTAATTGGATCCTCACAGCAATTTTAGAAGGTAGGTGATGTTAGGCTCATTTTTCACTTCAGAGAAACTGAAACAAACAAAGGCTGTGACTTGTCTTGTATCATATAGCTATTATGTGCCTGAGACTGAATTTATACTCAGATCTTTCTGACTCCAGACCCAGTATTCTGTGCCACATACATGTCTCACTAGAATGGAAGTCTTAGACTGGGAAAATACAGTAGTAAACAACCAAGAAAGTCAAAATAAGAAGACATATCAAGGAATATGAATATTTTCAGATAGCATACTTTGCCACTTTTTAGCTAATGTGATGTTTAAGTTATTTTTTCCAAGTTTGTTCATAGAGGTTTTATGGTATAATAGAAGGTGTTTTGGAAACAGAATAAAGACATCTGGGTTCAAATCTTATCTCTAACAGTTAATGACACTGCATTTGGGAAATACAAGAATTCTCTTGACAATTACAAATACTATTTCATTGCACTGATCAGAGTGTTTAAATATATAAAATTTCTTTTTCTTTAGATGTTCTTCATCTTATTACTTAGTTCTGTGGATCACACAGTGTGTATAAACATTGTCATATTTTTATTTAACCATCTTTTCTGACATTACTTATGGGAACAAAAGGATTGCATTATATTCACAAACTATGATTTGCTCACTGATGAAAATAATTATTCATATTCTGAGAGAAATGTGGTAAACTCATCAGAAAGAATAAGGTATTTTTGGCAAATTTTAAAAAACCATTAAAATGTGAATATTTTTTTTACAAATGTACTAACGTCTTGTTTTTATTTCGTTTTGTCCTGTTCTAAGGGGAAGGGAGAGAGAGAAAAATAAATGTTTGTTCTTTGAAAAAAAAGCATGTTTAAGTAAAAGTTGCATTTCAGAAGATGGCGGCGTAGCAGCAGCAATATATCGCAGCTCTCACATAGCCACCCCCAAATACCCATGGAATAGGACTCTGGACCAACCTAGAACTTCAAAAACGCACACAGATACTTCCCACTAAAGTCAGCTCGGCTACGAGGAACTGTCAGCACTGCCAACCGAAACCAGCCTGGCCTGAAGCTCCGGCTGTGCCCCGGGGG
>CM053590.1:168066666-168084354 GCA_028646515.1 Pseudochirops corinnae | reverse complement strand
ATTGTAAAGAAGGATTGTAAGTGATGGAATGACCAGTTGGAAAGCAGAAACAAAACAAAACAAAGAACAGAAACAGCAAGTAGTTTGTTTCAACCTGCTTTCCAACTCCAAATCTCTGTCTCTGGATGTGGATATCTCTTTTGATCATTAGTCTTTTGGCGTTGTCTTATAACCTTACATTGCTGAGAGAAGCCCAGTCTATTGAAGTTAGTTGTCACACATATGTTGTGTCTGTGATTGTGTACAGATTAGTCTTTGTTATTCTCTTCTCACTCAGCATCAGTTTATAAAAGTCTCTCAAGGTTATTATGAAGTCTGTCTGCTCCTCATTTCTTATAGCACAGTAGCATTCCATTGCATTTATATACTACAATTTGTTCAGCCATTCCCAAATTGATGGCCATCCCTTAGATTTCCAATTCTTTGGCTCCACAAAAAGAGCCACTATAAATATTTTTGTACATGCAGGTCCTCCTCCCAATTCTCTGAGCTCTTTGGGATATAACCCTAGAAGTGCTATTGCTGGGTCAAAGGGTATGCACTTATTTATAGCTCTTTGGGCATAGTTCCAGATTGCTCTCCAGAATGGTTGGATGAATTCACAACTTTGCCAAGAATACATTAGTGTTCCAATTTTTCCTTATCCTCTCCTGCATTTATCACTTTCCTGCTTTGTCATCTTTTTGTTAATACATCTGGTCCTGACTATTTTTCTTAGGGAGCTCATTGATAGCTTGTTCAATTTCTTTTTCTTAGATAGGTTTATTTAAAGATTCAATTTATTTTTGTGTCATTCAGAGCAATTTATATTGTTTTGTAAATATTCATCCATTTCACTTAGATAATCAGATCTGATGGCATATAATAGGTCAAAACAGCTCCTAATGATTGATTTAATTTCATATTCTTTGATGGCCAATTTACCCTTTTCATTTTTTATTCTAGTAATTTGGTTTTCCTCTTTCTTTTTTTAAAAATCAAATTAACCAATTGTTTTTTTTTTCTGCTTCATTAGTTTTTCATAAAACCCTTTCAGAATTTTAAATTGCTAATTCAATGGTTTTTGTACATTCAATTTTATTAATCTCTTGTCATTTTTAGGATTTCACATTTTGTATTCAATTGGGGATTTTTAATTTGCTCTTTTTCCAGCTTTTTAAAATTGTTTTCGCATGCCCAATTCATTGATCTACTCATCCTCCATTTTATTGATGCAAATGTTTAGAGATATAAATTTCTCCTAAGTACTGCTTTGGCTGTACCCAAAAAAATGTTAGCATGTTGTCTTAATGTCATTCTCCTTAGCAAAATTATTTGTTGTTTCTGTAATTTTTCCTTTGATTCCCATGTAATATTTCTAACAATTTGCCTAAATTTTGAAAATTGAAATCCAAGCCTTGAAAACAATTTAGTCATGTATACATACTTTCTCATTTGTCTGTCAAAGAAGTGGAAAAAGATTAATGATTATAAACTCTCAGAGTACCAAAGGTTTAGAGGCCAACTAACAAACATTTGTTTTATTAAAATCACCTTCCACATTATTTTCCATTTAAAATGTTACATGATCCTTAGACACCTTAAATGAAGGTGATGAATTTTTTTTTCTTTTTTACAAAATGCTTTGAAAAAATATTTCTGGATATCATCCTCTTCTAGAATAAGTGTATCTCATTAGCCATAATTGCTAAAAAAAAAAAAAAAAGTATATCCACATTCTTTGATTATTTTCTTCAAAATATCAGGATATTTAGCTGTTATATTCTAGTCTCCACTGTTCACCTCTTCTGGATTTTTCATATTATGCACATGAAACCAATTTTAAAGTAGTTGAACTAGCCAATGATTTCAGTAAAAGTTTTTTCATTATCCATTCATCTCCATTTACTTTCACTGCTCTAAATAAAGTTTATACTATAGCTGTGCTGCTAATGGAATGACTTTTTTTTTAATCAGTCTTCAATCCCTGACAATAAAAGATGCTCATTCCTATCAATGTCAGGTTTCTATTTCTTTTAATAATTTCAAACCAAAAAAAGCTGATGCAACTCATTTTTTCCTGCCTGCTATACATACACACACACACACACACACATATATGCACCACATATACCTATACATATACACATATATACATACACACATTAGATAGATAGATAGATAGATAGATAGATAGATAGATAGATAGATAGATAGATAGATAATAGCATAGATTCAGCATGGCTTTTATGTTGACCTGAATCCAGCTACTTCTCTGATGGGGCTTTGAAAGTCCCTCCAAAGGTTATTCCTTGACCTTCAGGGCATCGATGTTATGCAGAGTGCAAAACCCAAACTTTGAAACAAGGGGATGCCAAAGAAGACTCTATTTTCTTAACTTCTTAGGACAAAGATGTTATATTGTTGGCAAATAATGATGCTAGGTTGCCTGCAAATCTTTTGAACCTTTCAAATATATAAGATTATTGGCTTCATTCCTTTCACTAGGTAAGGAGATTCCCCAAGAGAAATAAGAAAGAATGTTACTGAAATTTAACTGATTAGGCTTTTTTACTAACTTTCAACCAAATCAAGGATACTGTTTTTTAACACATTATTATGTAACTTTAACCAGTTACAGAATTTCTATACATCCCCCATAAAACGAATTTTCAAGGCACTTTGCTTATCTGTCATCCTGATTCTCCTAAAAGCAGTTCCCAAGAATCCTACATGTGGAAGATATCACCTCAAATAGAGTGTGGACATGCTACAACACCTCATTGCATATTTATATGGAAATATTTATGTTTGTTGGGAATTCTATTGTAATCATGAAATGTAGTGCTTCCTCAAATACTAGATATATTTTATTTTAAGTGGAAGCATACCTGAATTTTGTCTTTTATAGAAAGAGACTTTGAATATAGTCTTTCAGTTTGGCCAAGATTTTCATAGAATTACTAGTAAATACATAAAGTTAAAATATTTTTATTCTCTGAACATGTTATATTTTGCATGGAGAGATAAAATTTTAATATGTTTACCATTTTTTTTTGCAAGGAGAAAAGTGGAAGATTGATTCTATTAAGAAAGGGAAAAATTGCTAATATGTTATCAGGAATATTTTAAAAGTATAGTGAGGATTGAATCAGAAAAAAAAAAACTTATGTAATGGCGATGGTATTCATGTTTATTAGGTAGGGGAAATTACTTTCTCAAGGCAAGTTCTCTGTGACTGTCATTAAAAATTGAGTATTTTTTTGGAAGGGAAAAATGCAGAGAAGTTCCAGTATTTGAGTAATGTCTTAGGGTAAGTGACTCTGAAAGCTTTAGGTCAAATCAAAAGAGGAAAAAAAAAATTAAAATCTATTTTCTATAAAGTATTCATAATTCTTTGACTAATTTATGCTTATGCCCTAGTTTTATGTAGGGAAAAGTAACTAACCTTTACCCCTGTTAGGTATCCAGCTCCACGTACTTACTAAGAAAAGATTTAAGGGAAGACATTTGGTACTTAGTCTAATGCCAACGAAGGATCAATATTTTCAGTTCAGCATCAATTTTATATGCAGTTCACTGACTACTCAAGAGGTAGGACAAAAGGATTTCCAGAGATACTTTTAAAGGTCTAATCATCAGATATCATGGATAACAAAATTATAAGTCTGTGATATATCTTTCTTTCTCACTAATGCCAGAAAAGATGCATTGTGCCTTGCATGATAAAATTCTTAAGGTATTTATCAATATTCTTGTTTTATGCTATCCTTTGTTGAAGATTGTTAGTTATGTTTATAGCACAAATTTTTTAAATGAGATTTTTTTTTTCCCTCTCCAACACCTTCTAAGAGGGTTAGTAATTAAAAGTGTTTTCTTATTGTATACCTAGAATATTAAGACATATTCTGTTCATTCTTGGAAGTGTCAAGAATGCTTCTTAATGTAGACTCAATTATGTCTATTTTTTCTTTTCTTTTAATATGAAAAACAATTAGGTTTGGCATCATTTCTCTTAGGAACAAAAACATTTCATGAGACTTTTGAGTTTCCCAGAGTATTGAAAGGGTAACGACATTTTTCAAAATGAATAAAGAATTTAGTGTTTTAACCTCACATTATCTACTTTAAATGAATCTATAACCTAAATAATAACTTTTCAAGGATATTGCATGCCATCATTTTTATTCTATAAAAGGGAGACCTAGCTGTTCATCTTGCAAGGGGTATATCAATTATATCTTTCAAGAAAGTCAGGTTGATGAGAGCTTGGTTTTATAAAACATCCCTAAGTCCTTGCTGATCTAAGTAGAAATTGATTCTGTACTTTGGAAATATGATTCTACATCTTATGAATTGCTGGATTACCACATTTGATAAGAAGTGCTTAGATAAGGTTTTTTTTTTTTAAATACTCTTTTGGCTTATTTAGAGTTTAAGAAAGAGACCAAAAAGTTTAATCCTCTTCTCATTACTTTTTGGGGTAGCAATCTGGACTTATTTCAAAACAAATGTTCAATTCTTAAAGTAAATAATAAACTCCAAAAAAATTGATTCCCCCAAAGTAGGTTTCCTTCTGCAGGTACTCAATGGCAATTTATGGCATATTTCTATAGTGCGTGATTTTTCACAAATTTCATTAGCACACCATTGATTGCTCATTTTTCAGCTCTCAAAACAATTTAACATAGCCTCTTTCATGCAGAGGATAACATATTCATATTATTTGATTTTTGATGAAACCAAATGACCCTTTAAATTTGCAATAGGGTTCTTTAATTTTGTATGAGTTTCTTTACTGCTGTTCATTTAATTTGCTGTTTCCATTAACCATCTGCAAGCATTTGACTCTATGACAATTATTCAGCTGTGCTACATCATGACTGAGATATTTTATAAACTCAAAAGAGAGAGAAAAACCATGAGGGGGTGGGGGTGTGAAATCAGCTGAACAAAAAGTCATGGTCTAGAATAGTGTATTTCCATACAGCTGAAACATCTGAGTGGTAATTATTGGCCCAACTGTAAATCTAGTCTAATTGCATTTTGTCTTTCTTTCTGATAAGCACTTCATGATGAGGATGATTACTTGGCTAAACACATTCGTTCCATGACTTTTTTTCACTACACTGATGGCCAGGGGCCCCTGTAGATAAAAAGACTATGCAGAGAAAATGACTCAATTCTATCTCAAATAAATCAATCATGTTTTTTTTTTTTCCTAAGGGAGAAAGGATCCCAGTCTATGTGCCTTTCATTTTTCATCTTGCTCTCCTCATAGGGGGATTTGGTTAGTATTTATTAGAAAGTGTTTTAATTAACAACATGACTGAGAGGCCAAGCCAGGGCAATTAGTGCTGATTAACTGTGTCGCCTGTCAGACAAATAAAGAAAATTACTTCTTGCCCATTTTCTTTAAGGGCTTAAATTTAAAAGACCCCTACTGATTGATTTAATTTTTCTTTGTTCTGCAAAACCTTTTCCCACATTGATTTAAATATAATTTTTACCTCTTCATGCTTAGTTTATTATTGTTATTTTTGAATATCCAAAGAGCCTTTTAAATGACAGCAATAGGGCAGGCAGTTAATGCCTTCTCATAAACATTTGTATTTCCTACTCAGGCAATTCAGCTGAACATCTAGATTACAGTTACAAACTCAAATGTCTAAGTGGAACCAAATGGCTATAGAACTGTAGGCCTTCATATCACTCCATCAGTATATTTCATTTATAAAGCATGGTGGAGATGTGACAAGGAAATCCTAGAAAAGTAGTAGCTTTATTGAAGAAATATTTTGGTAATATTCTAAGAAAGTCACACTAACGTCACTTTGAAATCCAGTCCAAAGTCAAAGTTTATTGAGAGGTAAGGATACTTAATTTTTATATGGATACCCAGATGCCAAGTGTAACTCCTAGCTTGTTTTCACACTCAAAGCCCTACTTAACACTGTTGCAAGAGAGTATCATTGCTGATAAATTTTTGTCGATGAACAAAACTACTGTATGCTGACACACAATTCTACTAGGCTAAACATCTGCAAAGCACAAATAACAATAGGACAGCAAAGTGAATCATCTGGTGAAAAATGGAGGATCATAAGTTTAGACGGGCAAAAGAAAGTTATAGATCTAGAAATGCAACTTCCAATATTATGCTGTAAAGCTTTTCAGTGTCAAGAATCAAACCCTTTATAGAAAACTGATCTATAATAATCAGAAACCCAAATGTTCCCATTTGAACCAAATTTGGGGTCAGCTTAAGAATTAAATACTGTAAGCAGAGTTAAATGCAGTTGGCCCCATACATCAGTTAAAATAGGTCCATTCCAATGGAGTCATTATACTTGCGCATTATAGAAAAGACTCGGAGGCGCACATCCACATTTTCAATTGCATCAAAATACACACCTAGCAACATCTCCAGACACAAAAGATAAAATAGCAAATTATAATTGGATATTTAAAATCTTGATCTTTGAAAGCCAAAGTTTATTCTCTATCATATACATATTTCCACATTCATTCATTTCCCAGTTTCTTTCATTTCCCTCAAACAACTTTGATTGAAAGCCTTTGCTTCATCCATGTCACTAAACTTTTCCAGGCTCTGAGCCTCAAAAATGGTGCCCCTGCATCTGTTTTTCCTATACTTTGTTGTGACTTACATACTATTTCAATGTCAATCACCCCACCACAGTCCCCCACCAATGCATGCCTGATGTCATTTAAAAATAATTTTAATATCTTTTGTGTTTTTACAGTGCCTACAATCACAATGTCTCCCTCATACCCTTCCCCCTTGAAGAGCTATTCCATAAAAGAAAGAATGAAAAAGAAAAGGAGGAAGTTCTGTTGAACTAACAAAAATATAGAAAAGGTTCATCATTATGTGCAGTATTCTGCAACAAGATTGCCTGATCCTTGCAAATAAAAGTGGGGAAATATCTTCTATTATGGATTCTTTAGGGACAAGATAGGTCATTTTAATTTTATAGCATTCATATTCTATTTAGGGTGTGGGTTATGGTGGAAGAATATTGTTGTAGTTTCTAGTTACATTGATGTAGTCATTATGTTTTCCTTCTGCTTATTTTATTGGGCTATGTGTTAGTTTTCATATGCTTCTCTGTATTCATCATAATATCAATGACTTACAGCTTAGTAATATATTTCATTGCATTCATGTTCCATAGTTTATTTTTTTATAATTGATGAACATCTAATTTCTTTCCAATTCTTTTCTCTTACAGTAAGCTCTAACATAAATGGTTTTGGTTATATGGGCTGATTTTTGTCCTATTATTGATGAACTTTACATACATTAAATGTTATAATTTCTCCATTCCAGTAGCTTCAATGTTTCTGTTTCCCAATAGATAAAGTCCGAACTCTTTAGTTTCAACTATAAAGGCCTCTCATCCCAACTTACCTTAGTGTCCAATATCTGCCTTTTTACTTTTCTAGGATCCAAACTTCTTGCAAACCAGCAGGCGTATTTTCAGCCCAGCCCTTACAGCCATTGTTCAGGATTCCAGAAATCCCTTTAAACAAAAAACCCACCAGCAATGGCCACAGCAAGAAACTAATATTGGTTAGGGGGCACAAACAAGTAGATAAACATAAGTCCCTTCAAAATGGCAACACTCCCCCAAAACAATCTGATTCCAAGCAACCTTTCATAGTCATCATCTTTGGAAGAAATTTCTGTGAAGACATGTTCAGCCATCCCCACATACAAAACAACTGTCACCCTTCAGGAAAAACTTATCAGTACAGCTGAGGCAGAAAGATACCATGAAGGAGAGATAACAGTGAGCATTTGTGAAGCAAATTAAACAACCACCACCATCACTTTGAACATGATGTTCTATAATGGCAAGCAAAGAAGTATTTAGCACCTTGTTTAAATTATTTATTTAGTTGCTTATTTCAGTTAAAGTGTCTTTGAGTCTTGTCCTGATTATATCAGTCTTTGGTAAGTCACAGAACCTCTAAATCTCACAGTAGGAGGGACTTGCCAAAGACAGGAACAAGAAGGATATAAGAGATGGGTGGAACAGGGAAAAGTTAATGAGAGATTAAAAAAAAAAACAACTAAGCATAGCTGGGACTGAGCAGAACTGAGAAGGGAGCACTTGTGGTGGCCAAAATTCTGTTTGTCTGTGTTAATTTGTGTTTGTGATACATTGTACAGAAGTCCTGGCACCTAGTTGGAAGCCCTGAAAGAGGATTTTCTTGTTGTCTGTTTACAGAAGTCCTGGAGGAGGGTTTCAGAGGTCCTGAGAATATTCTGATGATTTGTATTGACTTCTCAGACCTTGTTTGTGGTTCTGCATTGATTTCTATGCTGATGATTTATGTTGACTTCTTTGACCTTCTTCGTGGCGCTGTGCTGATCTGACAGGAAGATAGTGAATTGATGATGGTGCTGCCAGTGTGTGTGAATGTTGTTTGGCTCTGTAAAGCTTTGTTTTCCCAGAAACAGAAACTGTGAAGGACCTGAGGTAGACTGAAACACTGTGAGCTTCAAGATGGAATTGGAGCTGGATGAAGAGTTGAGAGTTGCCTGCCTGTGAATCCAGGAGATGGTTGGGTAGATTCATTCAAGAACTAGACCCATAGAAGAGGAATCATGGAATCTGGGAGCCAGCCACAAGTCAAGATGAAAAGACCTCTCCTTGGTTACTTAGTGCTGATGGAGAAGATCATGATTTACTGTGGCCTAGTGTTGGGAGAACTTTGTACTTTGTACCTTTTACACTTTAAGGATGATCAAGTTAAGGATTATTGGAAACTAATCTTCAATTAAGAAGAAAGAAGACTCTTTGATTGAGAGATTAAGACAATGTGACCTAGGGGTGGGAAAACTTTGACCTTTCTACTTTGTGTCCCTTAAGGAGGATTGCTCCTTAAGGATGATCCAGTTAAGTATTTACTGAATGATATCTTTTGTTTAAAACAATGAGGACACTTTAGTGATAAGTTGTTATCTTATATCATTGTGAATGCTGCACTTTGGTTTCTGTGAATGTTTTACCTTAGTTTATTGCTGAATAAATAGAGAGTTCACTATACTATGTAATCAGGATCTTAAAGCTATTGATAGCAGCAGTCCTCTGGAGAACTGCCTGTGCTTGGCTAGCACCTTCCCTCGGATCCTGAGAGCCCAAGATCCTGAACCAAAGAATCTTGGGAATAAATATGCTTCCAGCTCAGATCCCATAACTATTATTCTAGTAACTGGCCTTATAATTGTTATAGCCATAGGCCACTGAAGACCCAGAAAAGAAAGCTCTTACCACCAAAATCTTTGGCATTGTCAAATATTTCAGCATCAGCAACTGACATGATTTTTATCAATGGAAAATCACATTAAAGAAGAACTATTTACATTTCCTTTGCCTCTAAGGATTAAGGAATCATTGCATCTAGTTTGAATCCAAAACCTTCCACATGTATTATTATCCCTTCCATTAGAATGTCAACTTGGGAGCAGGGTCTTTCTTACTTTTCTATTTGTATTTACAATGGTTATCACATAGTAAGTGCTTAATAAATGCTTTTGCATTTATTCATTTTTTCCCCTCTTCTACACCTTTGACCTACTTTCTATTTCTACCTGTTTAAATCTTCTCTAGGACAACCTCAAAAGTTTGTTTCTAGATTGTCTCTAGGACAATCTCAAAAATCATATGGAGTCTTTCTTGTACTACATTAGTATGACAGGATTTTTTAAATTCATTAACAGTACTCTATTTATATATTAATTATGCATTTAATCATGTATAGTTTTATATAACATTGATTGCTTTCTTTAAGAGTGAAGTGGGGGTAGCAGAATGTTAGTCTAGACAATTATCCAACCTCATTTTAAGAAAAGTACTGAGAAACTGCTAATCCTCTCAGGACAGATCATATCTTACTAGTTTACTAGGTGTAAAAATGTAATTATTGTTAGAACTGGACACCTTCTTGGTAATAGCTACTGGGATCTGTATAAAAGCACCATGACACTTGAATAGTGTAGAATTAATTAAGTACCTGGAAGGTTCTATGCATTGTGCTAAGCATCTTGCCAATATTACCCTTCTTTTATTCTCACAACAATCCTAGGATGTAGGTAGTATTTTCCCCATTTTATAATTGAGGAAAGTGAGGCAGACTGAGGTTAGCTGACTTGTTCAGAGTCAAACAGCTGATCAACTTCTGAGGCTGGACTTAAATTCAGGCCTGTTGACTCCACAAATAGTGCTCTATCCCTTGCATGACCTAGTGACTCTTTAAGGACTTTTCTATTTATGTTTCCAAGTTAATTTGCTAGTCCCAAGAGGGGCGAGTTGATACCTCAACTTAAATTGTCCTTGAAAGATGAGGGATGCATTGGAGGAAATTATTCATGCCCTTTATTATAGGGATTCAAAAAAAAAAATACTTGACCTTCAAGAATATATGCAGCATTAGAAAATTCTGGCATTGTGGGAACTGAGTGAACCAAATTGACTCTATCTTGTAAAACGTACCTTATTTTGAAACCTAAATTTCATTGTCCTGTAAATTGGACCTGTTTGGTCTCCCTATTGCCAACTCTTTGGATGCATTTATCTTCCTCCCAACTCAGAAAAGTTTTAATCTTTCCTCCAACTAAAAATCAGATTACCTAATCTTGAATTATGGTTTATATTCTGTTGTTTTGCTTTAACGCACAAAAATTTGTCTGCCATTATTTTTGGAGTACAATGCCAAGCTGAGGATGCCTGGACCAGAATTGTCATTCAGTTGGCATTCATTCTCAATAAATCTATATGCTAAGAAGCTCAAAACTTTGCTTCCTCAGTAATTTCAGATTTCACTAATCACAATACATCTCAAAGCAACATCTTAAAAGTTTTATTTAAAATCTAGTCTGATGCCTTAGACAGAGAGGGAATTCTGGAAGAATTTTAATGCAGAACAGTTTGCTTTTTTACCTGAAGACTAAAGGGGTGACTTTAATTTAACCTAAAGAATTTAATTCTTGTGGGAAAAGGTTCATATGCTTTGGGAACTTTACTGATTATTTTTTTTTCTAGGTTAGGAAACTTGATTTTCTTTTTAATTGTAAGGTAGTCAATTATTAAATCCAGAAAGTGTTACACTTAATACCTAACTGATCCTAGAAGGAGAAGTGTCTGTCAACGATAGAAAGACAGAGGTAGGACCGTGTTGTGCCCAGTGAAGTTAGTAGATATGAGTTCATATATAAGCATCAAGACAATTCAACATTGATTCTACTCTGAAGGGTGAAATGATAACTTCCAGTCAAGCCCAGGAACCTAATCCCTATTGCAGGGGAACCTCATGTGCTCAGGGAACCTTTTACAGCTCGGGATTTTTCTGTAAGTAAAATTTTTTTTTTCCTCTTTTTTTCTCTTTTCTTTGTAATTGTTCATTTGGTGAAGGCCCTTTTGCACAAATCAAGACAGGAAGTAATCTATTAGAACGTTGTAAAATAATGGTTGCCTGTTAAATTTTATTACCATGTACATGGAGGCATGGGAGATTATTTTTTCTTTATCAAATTTGATTTAAAATTGTGCTATGTAGACTTCACACAAGATTATTTAGAACAAGATACTGAAGGAGGCATTCAAAAAGGATGCTTAAAATACACACCTATACACACATATATATGTGTTTATATACACATATATGTGTATTCTTAGATGTGTACATGTATATACACATGTATGTATACACACATATATACACAGGTATATATACATGGGTGTGTGCATACATATACATACTCATATAGGTATATATATTCTTAGATTGAACTCACCTTCCCTTAATCTCTATTTTGTATGCTACCTTAATAAACATCCCTTTCTAAAAACAGAATTAAATTTGGCTGTATAATTGTACAATCAACAGTAATCACATATACATATACAAAGTTTAAGGAGTATGGTTGCTCATGGAAGATTAGTACCTCTGATGTAAGGGCTTTCAAGGCCTTTTCAAGTTATGTTTTCATTACATTTGAGGTCCAATGAGTCCCCCAACTCTCACCTGTGCCTCCAAGAAGCTGAAGCATCTGCAGTAGTTATGCCTTGGTAAACCATTTAGCCACACAGTCTAGACCAGGGTGAGGGTAACTAATCAGTCTCAAACCCATAAGTGAGTTGGACTGGAGTGGGGGGAGACCATTTACCAACCATGTAAAGACTTCCCTCAGTGGAATGGGGAATGTGAATATAGGCCATGAAGGTGGCAGAAACAGGTGTTGTGCCATGCTTAGTGCTTAATTAGGCATTGAAATCCCAAAAGTGATCCATTCCATCCTGAGTCACCACCAGTCATCTTTGTTTTACCACTAGACTCCAATTGCTTATAGAAGAAGCTGACAACTTTACACAACTATGCAACACTTAAGTCCAATTTATATATAGGTTAAAAGACATTATCCATACAATTTTACCATTTTTGCCTACCCCAAAGTCCTGTGGTGACAGGCAAATGACAAAACAGTAGATGCAGATACACTGAGATCTGAAGAGAGAAGGTCAGATGACTCAGGCCATAGGGTTGTTTTTCACTGAACTGAAGCATCAAAGGTATTTGCAATGCCTTCAGTGTCTTCTCAATGTATCTTTCTTAAAGTATTTACAACTTACTTCTTGACATGAGGAAGGAGCTGCAAACGGTAGCCTAAAAATCCTCTCTTTCACATAATTCTGGCATGCTTACCATGGCAAGTGGGACCCTACCCTGTGGTCAAAACACACAAAAAATGGATTTGTGATGATGAATCTACTCACCACTGGTACATGGAATAAGCTAATGCTTATGGACAACAAAAATGCAATATACCTGAAAGACAAATAGCTCTTGTTGAGAGAAAATGCAGTAGGTATTGCATCAAAATAGCAGGCCTGAGTGAAACAAGGCTAATAAATGAAGGAAAACTTACTGAAGTCAACGACGGATACATGATTTTTTGGGGGATGGAACCACAATACTGGGGAGCTCCATGAAACTAGTGTAGTTTTCACAAAGTAATCTAGTCAAAAAGTTTGTGTGCTTCTCAAAAGAAGTGAACAATAGATTCATGAAAACATGATTACCACTTGCAGGAAAATGCCATCTCACCATCATCAGTGTATAGGTTCACACAATGATTAACCTTCATGAGGCTGAAGAACATTTTATGAGTATCTGGAGACCCTAATCATTGATATGTTGAAAGAGTACAAACTTGTAATTCTGTGTGAATTTAATGTCAAAGAAGGCACAGACTATCAGACATGATGAATCCTTCAAAGGAATGGAGTTAGAAATAGCAACAGAAACACGCACTTACTACTGAAGACTTGTGTATCTCATGACTTTTTCATCACCAGCGCTGTTTACTCATAGCAAACAGTGACATTTGATAGACTAAGTTATTGTCAAGAGAAGAGAAGAGAAGACATGAAAGAAAGGAAGGCAATGTGTAGTGCAGAGTGCAGGACTGATCATGGATTTATCCTCTCCAAAATAAACATTTGCTTTCAACAAAAGCAGTTGCCCCAAGGCAAGATGACTACTATAACATTTAATGTCAATACACTAGTGTGTTTCAACAAACATTTGTTATTAACTTGGAGGAAAAGATGAGCCAACAGATAATTGGCAACAGTGGAACAGAAAATAAGTGGGTGACTTTCAGATTTGTTGTACAGCATTTTCTCATCTGGACCAGAACACTTGAAAACATCAAGGCTGACTTGATGAAAATGATGGGGGAATTAGAAGCTACCACATGAAAAATCAGAACTCTAAAGAGTATACAGCAGTATAGTTTGTCTGACTCTAAGAAGGCAGCATTTAACTACATCAAAAGTATCAAGCCAAACTTAGAGAAATGTAAGATTGTTGGTTCAGGAAGAAGGCAGATGAAAATCAGTTTTACACTTGATAGTAACAATCCAAAGGGCTTTTATGATGTCCTGAAGACTATTTATGAACTAAAGACCAATGGTGCATCTCAATTACTCATCATCAACTACACATTGATTAGTGATAAGGACATGATTCTGGAGAAATGGGCTGAGAACCTCCATAATATTTTCAACAGACCATCATCAATCAATGATGAAGTCATTAATGATATACCTCAAGTTGAAATGAATCCCTCTCTGCTCAACTTCCAACTGAAGGAAAGGTTTTGAATGTCATTAGGATGCACGTATAAGCAAAAACTCTGGAGCTAATTCTATTACAATTGAGATTTACAAGGGAAGGAGTCCATTGCTCGTGCAAAAGCTGACTGAAATCTTCTAGGTTATATGGCAAGGATATTATCCACATGAGGGCAAGGATGCCTTCATTGCACACTTCTGTAAATGAAAAGGAAAACAATTGTCCTGTGACAACCATTGGTGGGGGGTGGGGGGTGGGATGGGGATATCTTTCTCTTAATCACTGCTGACAAGACTCTTGCCACAGTCCTCCTTATTAATAGACTGATCTTTCACCTGGATAATGGCCATCTATCTGAGAACCAGTGTGGCTTCATAAAGAAGGCAAGAAAGAATCAATATGGTACTTGCTGCTTGACAACAGCAGGTGAAATGCCAGGAGCAGAACAGAAGTCTGTGCACAACATTTGTTGATCTGACCAAGGCCTTTGATACTGTAAGTCATGAGGGCTTTTGAAAAACCATGGCTAAATTTGGGTGCCTGGAGAAGTTCATCAGTACTGTGCCATAATGGCATGTTTTCAAACATTCTGGATAATGAACAATGCTCTCTGCTTTGCCATCACCAGTGGAGTGGAATAGACTGTATGCTTGCTCCTATGCTTTTTAGCACGTTTTCAGCAATATTTTCAGATATCTTAAACTAGGCTGAACATGACATCAGGGCCAGCTATCATTGATGGTGAATCATTTGACTTGAAAAGGCTACAAATCAAAACTAATGAAGGGAGAGTTGGTGTTCACAAATGATTGTGCACTCAATGCAGCCTCTGAGGCTGAGATGCAACATAGTATGGATTAATTTTGCTACTTGTTCTAATTTTGGCCTGACAACACCAAGAAAACAGAGGTTCTTTGCCAGCCAGAACCACATCATTTATGTGTTTAACCATCAGTTATAGCAAATGGAGAAATTTTGAAAAAAGTAGATAACGTCACTTAAACTTGGCAGTATACTATCCAGGCACATACACATTGATGATGAGGTTGACATACACATTACCTAGCTCAGTGTGGAGACTCTGAAGGGAGATGTGATAGAGAAGAGGGAGTAGACTGCTTACAAAACTGAAGGTCTACAGAGTTATTGTGCTGATCTCATCATTGTATGCCTGTGAAACCTGGACAGTCTACCAGTGCCATTCCAGGAAACCAAGTCATTGCCAATTGAATTGTCTAAGGAAATTTCTAAGGATAACCTGGTATGATAAGGTATCTAACACTGAGGTCCTTTTTCTTGCTGAACGGTCAAGCATTCAAACTGTATTGTGGAAGGTGCAACTCCAGTGAACTATGATAGGCTGACGGCATTATTCAAATGCAAAGTATATATAGGCCTAAAAGACTATTTTGTGAAGAACTCACACAAGGCAAGCACTCATGTGGACATCAGAAGAAGAAATAGAAGGACATTTTCAGGTCTCTCCAAATAACTTTAGAATCAACTGTGAGACATGGGAGACATTGGCACAAAACCACCTGTATATTGTGCTTGCATCAAATAAGTTGCTGGACTCTATGAGCAAAGCAGAATTACAATAGCTCAAAAGAAACATGAGACACATGAATTTAGACAGTTCCACTCCAATTGTTCTTTTGGATTATTTATGCTTAAGCTAAGGCAGAGCCTTCCAAGTCACATTGGGCTGATCAGCCAGTCAGACACACCATACCTTGACCACAACATAAATGGTGTCATTTTGGTCTTCTTTGAGCAGGAGGCAACAACCAACTAACCATATAGAAAAGCTTCTTGAGCGTAGGATCCTCTTTGTGTCACCCTAAACCTCTAGTAGAGTGTCTTATACATGTTAGCAATCAGCAAAGAATTGTTGAATAAATATGCAATGGGTTTGAATTAGAACTTAATTTTAAATTTACTTTCAAGTTTTATTGACATAATTAATCCATGTAAGAGCAAATCCAATGGAATCTCTTTATTTTCTACTCCCTTGTGTAACCTGACAGCCTAGGAAAAAGTAAATTTTGAATAAACATAATCGATCTATTCCAATAGTGCTAAGTTTGAAAGAATATAGACACACACACACAGAGGCACACACACATGCACATACACACATATACACACACATATAGATAGTCAGGTAGATTGATAGATATCAATAGATAGATATTGGTAGATAGATAGATAGATAGATAGATAGATAGACAGACAGATGGAAACATAGTTTGGTCAATGATCAATTCAGTTTAAAATCGCAGTCTTATCTTTGGAAGGTCATGGGGTTTCTAACTTCATACCAAGTGACAGAAAACCCAAATCACAATGAATCTGAGACTTGGCAGTCAGTTCACTGGGGTCAGAGACATTCATTGGGATTGTCTAAATAGAAGCTACACAGTAATTTGTAAGAGTTTCTTTTGAAGGAATTTATGTGTCAAACAATGGTTAAAATAAATGATCTCTTGGAGTACTTCTGGCGTGATGCAGCAGCATGTGACATTTGAGATTGTTAGTTTCATAGGAAAATTAATTATTCCCTCTTTCCTTCCCTTGGTACTACTTTCCAGAAGACAGAGGCCCATTATACCCTCTTCTCCTTTCAACAGTCCACATTCAGACAAGGCCTTTGATTTTTCCTTATCAAAAGGCTTCACTCTACTTAACTCTGTGTCAGAAGGTGCTGGTCATTCTGCCTGAGCAAAACAATACAGGAAGTAAACTACCTCTGAGGGAAGTGCCTATTGACTTGTATTCACCCAGCTTCCCTCTCCTACTTAAATCTCCTATTTATGACTCAGATTTTTGTCAACAGAAAATCCCACATTTAACTCTTTCTTTGCTTTGGGAAATTTATAAAGTATAATAATCCTAAAATATTCTATCATTAAGTTCATGAGCCATCAGTCACTACAGTGTGAGGAGGATGAGGTGTAGAAAAGGAACAACAGCTACAAAAACAATATCTTTTCTCCTCAGCAATCAAATAGAAGGTAAATCACGTGTTTCTCTCAAATACTTTTCCAGCTATTATCCTCTTCCTTCTGCTTTCCACTTTCTCAAATCTAACATTTATTTATTAATCCAAATCAATGAACATTTGCTAAGATTCTATCTATCAGACGCTATGCTAAGCACTGGGGATAAAATTAATAAAAAAAAGTATATAGTCCCTCCCCTCAAAGAGCTTACCATCTTAAAGGGGAAACAGCACATGAAAGGATGAAGGAAAGGAGAAGTAGAAGCAGGAATACTTTGTCTGGGAACATCTTATTCCATGAAGTTTAAATGAGGCACAGAAGCAGGTGAAAAGTGGTGTGAAATAATGAAAGCCCACAAACAGGCACAGTCAGAAGCGATCCTTTCTATCCAGCTGTAACAATACTGGGATTTGAAGATCTTCCACGCCCCTTGAGCTTGCTGACGTAGCAGGAAGGGGTGGAGCAAGAGAACGCCGGAACCAAGCTAGTCTCCGGGCGGTGCGGACTGGAAGCGGCGTCAGAGGCAGTGGCTGCGGCT
>CM053590.1:168034927-168058300 GCA_028646515.1 Pseudochirops corinnae | reverse complement strand
ACATTTCCAGGCTTCTTCTGCTAATTCCTTATAGACTTGGAAATACTTTGGGAAAGGGCCCCAATTCATCTCTAACCCACAGATGACAGAAAACAAAGGATTCAAGGAGAAGAATGTATGGGAGATTGACAAGGGCTTCTCTTTCCAAGTCCTACTAGTTTTAGTATATCATTTGGAGAACTTTATTCTGGCAGAATTAATATTTTTTACCACAAATATGTATTGCATATGGGTATGGGCGAAATTGGGTATGGAAAACATCATTTTTTTTTATTTTTTTCATTATGTATAAAGTTAAATTTAAATAAAAATATTGTGACATCTTCAGTTTACCAATTATTCTGTGGTGAGGGGAAGATAGTAAGGATCCCTTTTTTAATGAAGCACATACTTTTATTTAGGGCCATTTTTGGTAAGCAATTGTTTAATGAAAATTTGAAAATGGAGCACAGTTTTATTTCTCACAATTTGTTTTTCAACCTATGATAAATTTAGTCTTATTTTGATTTCCTCTTTAATGTTTAAAATTACAGTTGTCTTTGAAGTCAGTCATGGGTATAGGAAAAAATAGGTTTCAATATTTCATTTTCAGTCTATTTAAAAATGAACCCAGTTGTATCCTCCCTTGTGGGAGAAACATGATAGTTTCACTCCCCATTAGTGAATATCATTTGCCTGTTATAAATCTTATACATGTTCTTTGATCCATAGCTGAAAGGCAACTGGGCAAAGTTTTCTGTCCTTCAAATGAATGAAAGAATCATACAAATAAAATTTAATATTTGTTGAAGCCTTTTTCTTTTCTTTAAAATAATTTACAATCTATCACATTGTATTTTGTGAGAATCTCACTAAATGATCATAATTTGCATGGAAACTTAGGAAGTGATGTATTGTGTTTTTCTAATGATATTTTGTCATTGGTGTATTATCCCTGTTATGTTGTCCTCAACTGGTTTGGTTTCTTTTAGTGGCTTAAAGTAAGTTGATAGAGGATCTACTCAGTGTAGAAGGAGCCTTTCTTTCCCCACATTGATAAACTATGACTTTTGACTCCTCATCAATCATGTTAAAGCAACCTATGATTGGCATTGATCTTGGCATCACTTACTCTTGTGTAGAAGTCTTCCAGCATAGGAAAGTATAGATCATTGCTAATGACCACAGAAACAGGACCACCTTAGGGTATGTCACCTTCACCAACAAAGAATGTTTAGTCAGTGATACTGAAAACAATCAGTTGCAATGAACTCCATCATGTCAATCATCTGGTCGCAGATCTTATGATGCAGTGGTAGTCAGATATGAAACATTGACCTTTTAAAGTGGTGAATGACCCAGGCAGGCCTAAGTTCCAAGTAGTGTACAAAGGGGAGACCAAAGGTTTCTATCCAGAAGAAGTATCTTCCATGTTCTTGACCAAGATGAAAGAAATTGCTGAAGCCTACCTTGGGAAGACTGTCACAAATGCTGTGGCCGTAGTACCAATTTATTTCAATCATTCCCCAACATCAGACCAACGAAGATGCTGGAACCATCACTGATCTCAATGTACACTGAATCATCAATGAGTTGCTATAGATTATGGCTTGGACAAAAAGGTTGGTGCTGAAAGAAATGTGTTGATCTTTGATCTTCGAGGTGGTACTTTCAATGTCTCCATTCTTACCATTGAAGATAACATCTTTGACGTCAGGTCCACAACTGGGGACAGCCATTTGGGTAGGTGAGGACTTTGAAAATTGAATGGTCAACCATTTCATTGCCTAGTTTAGGTGAAAGCACAACAAGGACATCAATAAGAACAAGAAGGCTGTTCACCATCTTCCCACCGGTTGAACATGAAAAGCATACCCTCTCTTCTAGTATCCAGGCCAGTATTCAAATTGGCTCCCTCTTCACAGAGATATTGACTTTCATACATTTTTCCCCTAAGCCATTTTTGAAGAGTTCAATGCTGATCTCTTCCATGGCACCATGGACCCTGTGGAAAAGGTCTTAAGAGATACAAAGTAAGATAAATCACATATTCATGACATTGTATTCCTGGGTGGTTCCACTCAGATCCCCCAAATCCAGAAGCATTTTTCAAGACTTCTTCAATGGCAAGAAACTCAACAAGAGTATCAATCCTGATGAGGCTGTTGCTTATGGTGCAACTGTTCAGGTTGCCATTTTGTCTGGAGATAAATCTTAGAATCTATAGGACTTGTTGCTGTTGGATGTCACTTCTCTTTCCCTTGGAATTGAAACTCCTGGTGGAGTTATGACTTTTCTGATCAAATATAATACTACCATCCCCACTAAATAGACATAGACCTGTACTACTTATTCAAACAACCAGCCTTGTTTGCTTATTCAGGTCTATGAAAGTGAGAGAGCAATGTTAAAGGACAACAACCTGCATGGCAAATTTGAACTCACAGGAATCCCCTCCCACCCCCAGCACCAAGGGGTATTCCTTAGATTGAAGTAACATTTGATATTGATGCAAATGACATACTGTTTCTGCTGTGGATGAGAGCACGGGCAAGGAGAAAAAGATCACTATCACCAATAATAAAGGATGTCTGAGGAAAGAAAACATTGAGTATGTGGTCCAAAAGGCTGAAAAATATAAGATGAAGATGAGAAGCAGAGACACAAGGTGTATTCCAAGAATTCTCTTTAATTTTATGCTTTTAACATGAAAACTGAAAAAATGCCAGGTAAAATTTGTAAGGAAGATAAGCAGAAGATCCTTTACAAATGTAATATAATAATCAACTGATACATAATATAATGCATCAATAAGAACCCAAATGCTGAGAAGGAAGAATTTGAGCATCGGCAGAAAGAATTGGAGAAAGTCTTCAACCCCATCATTACTTAGCTATACCAGAGTGCATGGGGTATGCTAGGAGGCATGCCTGGTGGGTTCCCAGGGGGTGGAACCACCCCATTTGGAGGTCCTTCTTCTGGACCCAACATTGAAGAGGTTGACCCAACACTCTAGAATAAAAAGCATTTCACAAAGCTTTTCAGAAATTGAAGGACTCAAATTTGTAGCCAAGGCAGGAGCAGTTTAAAAGAAACATTTAAACTATAGTATAAATCTGGGCATTCTGAATACTGAATATGTACATAGGGAGAGAAGTGAACAGGATTGCACTTTATCAGTACTGTAAACAAGTGGAAATGCAATTCTTTACCTGGAGAATAAAATCTATTTAAAATTGGCACCATAAAAAAATAAATCCAATAAATTAGTGGTCTTATTGATCTATATTCTTTATTAAATGAAACAGCTCATAATTCATTTGTAAATTCTTATCCCACTCAGTTCTTGTCTATATCTGCCCACAAATCCTCCATAAAGAATCTATTCAAATACATGAAATCTCTTTTTAGGGCTTTTAAAATCTGGTAGATATCACTGGATTCCATAAGCTATCCATTTATCATCCTTCATTCTCACTAAATTGTTGCCTAATTTCCAAATAATATCACAAAATTCCTGGATGACATATTTTATGCCAGTCTTTTCATGAAAGCAGTTATTGCTTGCAGGCTACTTATGCTCACCAACACCCATTGGGTCAATCTTCAATTCTTATTCTTCAGTAATTATGATGTTCCCTGAATTACAGGTATATAATATTATTGTGATAATGTTTTTGTTAAAGGATAGATTAGATTTATGTCAAATATGAGTGGATTTATCAAAATAATTATCATTTACCTGTGCAATTTGGAACATGCTTCCTCCTTATTCAATTCTGAATGCAATTCAATGTCCATATGCAATGCAATCCATGATACACACAAAACATACGTGTGTATGTGTACACATGCAAACACTAATTCAATGAACTGCTCACCAAATTACATAGTATAGAATAAAAAATAGACATAATGTATTCTTGTGTTTATGCCTATGTAGATATTTAATCTAATGTCTTTTGAGTGAATGTGGATCTGATGACAGAGACTCATAAGTATTCTGTGTCTTTCTACAATAAGTACAATGTCATCCCTAGACAAAGGCATGTGAAAGACCTCACCATCCTCCTCCAATTTGGATTCTACTTGGAACACTGTCCTTGAAAGTCAATGATAATCACTGAAAAAATATTTTTGTGTGTGTTTTCATTTATTAAGGCATTGTAATGCCATACACAAGCAGATCCTCAAAAGAATACTACTGTGAACACCTTTTAAGGTTTGGATTACACAGTATAGTGAACACTCCATTTATTCCATTACAAATGAAGGCAAACATTCACAACCAATCACAATATAATATCTACAACATTACATCTTATCACAGAAAATCACAATAGAGTGTTCATTATAGCTTAATATTAGAATGACCACACAGTTTTCACTACAGTGGCCACAATATTTAGAACAAGGAAAAAAAATAATAATCATCTGGTTTCCCTAAGGGGGAAACCCTCCTCACTTAATCATTCAATCAATTCACAAAATATCAATCTTCCACTCATGGGACAACCATTAACTTAGTCAATCACTAATCTAGATTCACAATTACTAAATATTATTAATCATTAAGTACAGTCATTAGAAAATTACACAAACCCTTCAACCCTCAATGTCTAGTAAACTCACTCAATATCCAAGGAGAGGCCATTTCTTCCTCTTAACGCAGGGTGGATGCTCATATTACTTAGATCCCCTTCCATGGTCCCAGCTCCTACCTGAATCCACCAAACAGTCACCTAGATTCAGGGGCAGACAGCTCCCAGGTTCTCGTCCAATCCCCAGAGGTAGACAACTCCCAGGTCCTTGTCCAGTCCTCCAGGCAGTCCCTGGCACACACTGAAGTTCACAGGGTCTAGCACATCTCAAACCCTTCACCACTTCTGTTGCCAGGAACTCAAGGATTAGTCAGGCCACGAACAAAGTCTTATCCTGGTCATGCTTCTTCAGTCCTCCAGCAGTTCATTCACCTGTCCCTAGGACCCAGTTGAAAACTCAGCCTTCCAGGCAGCAGCAGGAACACTGGCCATCCAGGTGGCAGAAACAGCCATTTCAGCCTTCACCAGATTCAACATACAATAAAACACAGTGAAATTTAATATTATCTACAGTTTTCAAAAATTTTTGACTGAAAATGTGTTCTGCTATAACAGTGTTTATGAATATCTATTTCATGCTCATATTTTCAACAATTATACCCTTAATGTGTATCAAGATCACCTTCATAAAGATTGTATTGAAATAAGAAGACAGTTATATACGTTGTCAATTCTTGACATAGTTCCTTAAAAACACCCACAAATATGTGCACATGTAGATATTTTTCTATGTAGATGTACAGAACTCATAAAATATATTTTTAAATAGTTTCTTATATCATTAGTTTTACTTTCTCTCCTTTTTTCATTGGCTGAATCAGAAAGGAATTTTTGAAAATGGCTTTTCACAATTTAGAGATTCTGCTACTCCCAGAAGTTAAACAGCATCTGGAGTAGAGAAAGTACTCAGCTGAATTTTCCCAATGTTTACCTCCAAGCAACCTTAAAATATTGCAACAAATCAAAATCTAGAATGACAGAACCAAAAAAATGTCAGAGTGAGACATTGTTTTACCTGAGGACAAAATAAGATTTTGTGAAGAAAAATACATGACATGGAGAAAGAGGCTGACCCAGAGCCCTTGGGGATGAAATACCAATGATGGGATTAGGAAAAAAAAAAAAAACCTACCCAGCAAAATTGAGTATAATCTTTCAAGGGGAAAAAAATGAATATTTAATGAAATAGAGGACTTTCAACTATTGTTGGTGAAAAGACTCAAAGTTGAACACAAAGTATGACTTGGAAATACAAGGCTCAAGAGAAACAGAAAGCAAAGGGAAACCATAAAGGACTCAATATAGTTAAATAGTTTACTTTTCTTAATGGAAAAGATGATAATTATGACTCATAAGAACTTTATCGTTTTTAGGTCAGTTGGAAGGATTCTACATAGAAAGAGGGTATGAGAGGAAGTGAATTATGTTGGTATGATACAAAAAAATAGGCAAGAAAGAGAGATGTCCTGGGAGAAGGGGAAAGGGAGAAGAAGAATAGAGAAAAAATATCTCACATAAAAGAGGTTTTCAATAAAAAGATTTTATAGGGGAGAAAATTTAGGGATGTGTGAGTAACAGTTGAACCTCACTCATATCTAATTGATTCAAAGGGGTATACATATGTATGTATCCTGGTGTGTGTGTGTGTGTGTGTGTGTGTATATATATATACATATATATATATTCTGAATAGGAAAGTAGGGAAAGAAGAGGGATAAAAGAAAGGGGAGTTTATCAAAGGGGGGCATATCTAAGAAGGCACTGAGGTGAGGAGTAAAAGAAAGCTGAGAGGAGGGAAGAATGAGAGCGAGAGAGCAAGAGAGAGAGAGAGAAAGAGAGAGAGAGAGAGAGATGAGAAGAAAGTAGGATGGAGGAAAATGCACATTTAGTAATCATAACTGCTAATGTCAATGAGACAAACTTACCCATAAAATGGAAGTAGATAGTACCATGGATTAAAAACTAGCATCTAACAATATGTTATTTACAAGAGACACACTTGAAACAGATAGACAAATGGGGTATTAAAATAAGATGGTGGAAAAAAATCTATTTATGCATTGGCTGAAGTAAAAAAAAAAGACAGGGATAATGATTCCATTCTCAGGCAAAGCAAAACAAAAAACAGACCTAATTAAAAGGTTTAAACAGGGAAATTACATCTTGTAAAAAGGTACCATAGACAGTGAGATAATATAATTATTAGACATATATGCACCACATAGCATAGCATCCAAATACTTAAAAAAAAAAGTTAAATGATGAAAAAGATCTTAAAAACTGTACTAGCAGGGGACCTCAATCTTTGTGTATCAGAGATAGACAAATCTAACTAGAAAATAAATAAGAAAGAATTAAGGGGATGAATAATATCTTAATGAAGTTTAATATAAGAGACCTCTGGAGAAAACTAAATGTGAATAGAAAGAACTAAACCTTTTCCTCAACTGTACATGTCACCTTCACAAAAATTGAGAATCAAGCATAAAACTAGTAAAAAAAAAATCACAAAATTGCAGGATATAAAATAAACCCACATTAAAAAAAATTACATAAACCATCAGTATTTCTTCTATAAGTGGCCAACAAAGCTCAGAAGCAAGAGACAGGAAGACAAATGCCATTTAAAATAATTATAGGCAATATGAAATACCTAGGAATCTACCTGCTAGGACAAACTCATGGATTATATAACATTTTTCACACAAATTAAGTCAGATCTAAATAATAAGAGAAATATTAAAAGCTTATGGGCAGACCAAATCGATATTATGAAATGACAATGCTTCTACATTAATTTACTTATTCAGTGCCATACTAATCAAACTACCAAAGAATTATTTTGTAGAACAAAAAAAAATAGCAAAATTCATCTGTAAGCATAAAAAATTTAAAAAAAAATCAAGGAAAGAAATGAAAAATGAAGAAAGACAGTAGAGCAGTTTGAGATTTTTAACTGTCTTACAAAACAGTAATCATTAAAACAAGCTGACACTGGCTAAGAAATAGAATGTGGATCAATGGAATGGATTAGGTACATAATACATAGTATTAAATGATCACAGTAATCTAGCAATTGATAAAACCAAATATCAAAGCTTCTGAGGTAAGAACTCACCATTTCATAAAAATTTTTGGAAAAACTGGAAAGACATTTGGCCGAAACAAAGCATAGAACAACATCTTATACATTATAGCAAGATAAATTTAAAATGTATAAATGATTTTGAAATAAAATGTGATATAATTAGCAGAGCATGGAAAAATGTTCAGTCAGAAGACAGTATCACAGATTGTAAAGTGGCTAATTTTCATCTTATGAAACGTAATATCTTTCACTTAAATAAAACTATTGCAGCCAAAATTGTAAGGGAAATAGAAAACTGGCAGAGAAATATATATGTGTGTGTGTGTGTGTGTGTGTGTGTGTGTGTGTGTGTGTGTGTGTGTACATACACACATATTTTCTCTAAAAAGGGCTGCATTTTTAAAATTTGCAGATAACTGGGCCAAATGTACTTTTTAAAAATAAATAAAATAATAGCCATTGACCAATTGATAAATGGTCAAAGGATATGAAATGACAATTTTCAGGAGAAGTAATCAAAGCTATGAATAGTCATGCAAACATGCTCTAACCAATTACTGATTAGAAAAAGGAGAGTTAAAATAACTCAGAGATACCACTTCAAACCAATCAAATTAGTTTATATGATAGAAACAGAAAATGACAAATGCTGGAGAGTAGGTGGCAAAATTGGGATATTATTGCACTATTAATAAAGTTTTAATCTGTTCCAAACATTCTAGAGAGCAATTTGGAACTATGACAAAGGACTATCAAATTGTGCATATCCTTAGACTCAGCAATAGCACTACTAGATCTGTATCCCAAAGAGATCCAATGAAAGAGAAAAGAACCTATTTCTACAAAAATATTTATAGCAGCTCCTTCTGTGGTGGCTAAAAATTGAAAATCAGTGGGATGTCCATCAATTGAGGAATGGATGAACAAGTTGTAATATATGATTTTGACGGAATTTTACTGTGTTATGAGAAGGTAGAAGCAGGATAGATTCAGAAAAACCTGGTAAGACTTTTGTGAACTTATGCAAAATTGAAGTGAGCGGAATCAAGAGAACTTTGTACAGAGTAACAGAAATATTGCAAATCTCTGAAAAGATTACGTACTCTGATCAAGAGAATGACTACAGGCAATTCTTAAGTATCAATGATAAAAAATTTAATCCACCTCCAGAGAGAGAACTGATGAATTCTCAATGCAAATTTTAGCATACTTTTTTCCCTCTTTTTATTTTTATTGTTTTGTTTTCTTTGAAGTCAACAAGATAGAAAGAGTGTGAGTCAGATTTTGGAGAGATAACTGCATTTAAAGAGTCGGGTAGGGACAATGAAACATCAAAAGAGACTGGTTGGTTGATTGCTGTCCTTCATTCTTGAAGAGGACAAAAATGACATCACTAAGCTAGAATCAAATTTCAATTTGTCCTATGGTGAATTATCAGAACAATACCAGCTCAGACTGTTCTACCATAGGTCGGGCACAAATAGTTCATGTGAACATTTGTGAAGATACTCCAAATTTGTGCATCTTGCATTTCCTTTGAGCTGTCTCAATTCTACTTTGCTCAAAGAGCATAGCACCTTCTCAAATGTGGGTGTGCCATGCTGAGCAGTCCCATACCAGTCTCACATGTCACACATTCAATTCTGAATTTCTTAAGAGAGATCTTGAGAGTGTCTGTGTATTGCTTCTTCTGACCACCATGCAAATGCTTGCCCTATGTGAGTTCTTCATAAAATAGTCTTTTTTGGCAAATGTATACTTTGCATTCAAACAATGTGGCTCAGTCATCAGATTTGCACTTCCTGAAACAGAGTTTGAATGCTTGGCAATTTAGTTCAAGTAGGGGCTTCAATGTCTGGTACCTTGTCCTGCCATGTAATCTTCAGAATCTTCCTAAAACAATTAAAATGGAAGCCCTTCAATTTCCTGACACAGTGCTAATATACTGCACAGGTTTCACAGGCATACAAAAATGGCGTCAGCACAATGGCTCTGTAGATCTTCATTTTGGTAGTCAGACTAATATCACTTCTCTCCCATATTTTCGTTCAAAGCTTCTGAAGACACTGAGCTAGCTCTGGCAATGTGTGCATCAACTTGATTATCAATGTATACATCCCTGGAGAGTACACTAGAAAGGTAACTGTAGGATGTAGGGTGTGTTCATGGAAGACTAGTACCCACGATATGATGACTGCCAAGCCCTTCTCAAGGCTGCTTTCCACCTTTGGTGTCCACACGTTCCACCCAAGTCTCACTTTTGGATCCAAGAAATGTAGGATGCTTGGTGGCCACATACTAGTAAAGGGTTTTGAGAAAGCAGACAGATAAGAGGAGATACAGGAGAGATCAATGTTATAAAATCTTAGGTAGAAGAAGCAGCCCCATAGCAGGAGATGGTCAGCATTGTTAGGTACTCCAGCAAGTTGCAAAGGAAAAAGAATGAGAAACATTAAAATAAAAATTGTTGAGAAGGACAAAAGTTGTACCAATCAATAGAGAAGCTGTTTAACATTTTAATAAATGTTGTAATACAATATATCCTTAATTAATAGCAATAATATTGTTTTTAGGGCTCTTGTTCCAGTCCTTAACATAAACGTTTTTCAAAGGAAAACTGCCTGTGGAGAAGAAGAGTCATTTTAGTTACTACCTGCAGTAATGACTGACTAATATCCACCAATGCACAGTCAAGTGAGCTCAGCCAAAAGAACAATATACTCTGAAGGAAAGGTAGAAGTAAGTATGAACCAGGCAGAACAAAGCATGACTATCACCTGGACCCCATACATCCCTCATACCCTGGTGGACTACTCAAGAGTCATGACCCATACCCCACCAGCCTTGCTCTCAGCTTGGCCCTGTTGCCATCATTTGAGGGAGGAAGCCCTAGAAACTTGACTTTACTGTTGCTGCAGGTGGACAAGCACCATGCCTCCTTAGTAACTATTACTATTGAAGAAAAAAAATCCTCATCACAAAAGTCTTTGGCATTGTCACATTACTCAACATCAGAAATTGATAAAGTTTTACTGCTGGGAAACTTTGAAAATATTATGTTAGAAACTAGACATAGACCAACATTTCATACCATATACCAAGTTAAGGTCATAATGGGTATATGATTTAGACATAAAACATGATACCAGAAGCAAATTAAAAGAACAAGGCTTAGTTCACTTGTCAGATCTGTTGAGAAGGGAAAAATTTAGGACCAAAAAGCAGGTAGAGAAGATTATGAAATGCAAAATGAATAGTTTTTATTACATTATATTAAAAAAAAAACTTGTGGCACAAACAAAATCAATACAAGCAAGATCAGAAGGAAAGAAATAAGCAGGGAAACAGTTTTAATAGTGTTTTTGTTAAAGGCCTCATTTTTCAAATATATAGAGAATTGATTCAAATGTGCAAGAAGACAAGTCATTTCCCAATTGAAAAATGGTCAAAGCAAATGGACAGGCAATTTTTATTTGACAAAATCAAAGCTATCTAAAGTCATATCAAAAAATGTTCTAAATCACCATTGATGAGGGTGGAGCCAAGATAGCAGAGTAGAAGTACAAAATTGGTGTGGACTCCTGCTCCAATCATTTCCAATACATGTAAAAAAATTACTCTAAACAAACTTTAGAGGTACAGAACTCACAAAGTGATAGAGAGAAACAAATCTCCCACTGAAAGAAGCCCAGAAGACTAGCAGGAAGGGTAAATTGGCTAGGAGCCAAGCACAGTCTCACATGAGCCTCATGGTTATGGCCCAGGGTGGCCTCACACAGCAGCAACCAGAGCAGACTCCAGGAGAGTGAATCACTGGCAACTGTGATTGTTTCCATACTTCTAAACCCATAAATGCTAAAGACAAAGTAAAAGGTCAGTGTGGAACTCTGTGGGAACGGGGAAGGGAGACAGAAAAGAGTTGTCCAGCCCCTGCCCCTAGGGTGAATAGCAGCAGAGGCATGGTGGCTGTGCAGCCCCAGCCCCATGACTGCCTCAGGAGCTGTTGTCCTACAGATTGTAGAGAGACCAAACTACCTTTCAGAGGGTAATCACACTTGCTTTGACCTGCTTGGATCTGGATCATGGTTTCAGGTGTTAGTCCTGCTATGTGTGGCCAATGTGCTAGAGCTTGTGGGGTCTGTAGAGAAAGTATGCTCCTAATAGCTCCAGCAGCTGCAAAAATCCCAGTGATTTTGGAAAAGTTCTCTAAATTCTAGAAGCAGAGTTCTGCAATGCCTGAGAGCTCAAAAGTCAAATAATTGGATGGCAATATGAGCAAGAAGAAGAAATACAAACAGGCCATATAATCCTTTTTTGGGGACAAAAAGGATCAAGGCAGGGAGCTGGAGGAAGACAGCAAAGTCAGAGGTCCTGCATCAAAAGGAATCCAAGAAAAATTTGAACTGGTTACAGGCCATGGGAGGAGCTCAAGAAGTACTTTGAAAATCAAGTAAGAGAAGTGGGAGAAAAATTGGGAAGAGAAATGAGAATAATGCAAGAAAATCATGAAAAGAGAGTCAACAGCCTGCTAAAGGAGACCCAAAAATACACTGAAGAACATAACACCTTAAAAAATAGACTAACTCAAATGGCTAAAAATCCAATGAGGAGAAGAATGCATTAAAAAGCCAAATATGCCAGATGGAAAATTAATTGTAAAAAGTCACTGCAGAGAATTACTCCTTCAAAATTAGATTGCAGCAATTAGAAGCTAATGACTTTATGAGAAATCAAGATACTATAAAACAACTCTAAATAAATGAAAAAAATAGAAAGCAATGTGAAATATCTCATTGGGGGGAAAACAAAAAAAACACTGACCTGGGAAACAGATCCAAGAGAGATAATTTAGAAATTACTGGACTACCTGAAAGCCATCATCATAAAAAAGAGCCTAGACACCATCTTTCAAGAAAGTATCAAAGAAAATTGCCCTGATATTCTAGAACCAGAGGGCAAGAGAGAAATTGAAAGAATTCACTGATCACCTCTTGAAAAAGATACCAAAAAGAAAAATCCTAAGAATATTATAGCCAAATTCCAGAGTTCCCAGATCATGGAGAAAATATTAAAATCAGTCAGGAAGAAACAATTTGAGTGTTGTGGAAACACAATCAGGATAACACAAGACCTAGCAGCTTCTACATTAAAGGATCTAATGGCTTGGAATATGATATTCCAGAAGTCAAAGGAGATAGGAATAAAACCAAGAATCCCTTACCCAGTGAACATGAGTATAATATTTCAGGGGAAAATATGGTCATTCAATGAAATAGAGGACTTTAAAGTATTCTTGATGAAAAAAAACCAGAGAAGAACAGAAAATTTGACTTTCAAATCCAAGAAGCAAAAGAAACATGAGATGGTAAGCAGGAAAAAGATATCATTAGGAATTTATTAAAGTTGAACTATTTACACTCCTACATGGGGAAAAAGGATAATTGTAACTCCTAAGACTTTTCTCAGTATAAGGAAAGTTGAAGGGAATATAGATTGTGTGTATGTGTATGTATAAATACACACACACACACATATATATACATATGTGCATATATATGTGTGTATACAGATATCTATGTATGTGTAAGAGGGTACATGCATGTATAAATATATATGTGAGTGTAGGCATATATATGTTCATGTATAAAGAGACAGAGGGCACAGGAAGAGTTGAATATGAAGGGATGATATCTAAAATATAAAATTAAGAGGTGAGAGAGAAATTTATTGGTAGAAGGAGAAAGGGAGAGATAGATTAGGGTAAATTATCTCATATAAAAGAGGCAAGAAAAAAACTGTTACAAAGGAGGGGAAGAGGAGAAAGTAAATGGGACAACCATACTCTCATTGAATTTGGCCTGAAGAGGGAATAATACACACACTCAATTGTGTATCTTACCCTATAGGAAATTAGGGAAGTAGAGCATAAGAGGGGGGATGATAGAAGGGAGGACACATTGGGAGAGAGAATAGCTAGAAGCAAACATTTTGGAATAGGGATGGGGTCTAAGGAGAAAATAGAATAGGTTGGGTTCAGCATAGGATGTAGGGAAATATAGTTAGTCTTCCACAATATAACTACTATGGAAATGATTTGGCTAACTACAAATGTACAACTCATATTGAATTGCTTACCTTTCCAGTGAGTCAGGTGAAGGGGGACAAAATCTGGAACTCAGAATTATGCAACTGAGAAATACCATATAAAGGCACTGGGGTATAGAAATCCATCTTGCCTTATTAAAAAGTTAGGGATGTAAAGGGGGAGGATATGAAAGAACAGATTGGGGAAGGAATATTCACCCTTTTCTATTTTGGGGTGGAAAGTAGGGGAAAAATGAGGATAAAAAACTGCAACCCAAAATCTCATGGAAATGAGTGTTGAAAACTAAAATAAATAAATGAATTAAAAAAAAAGACAAACAAAAAATGCTTAATACAGCAACTTATGCAATTAAGTAAGCAATTAAACTCTGTACTGTCTTTTCCTTCTCATTCTCTATTAACTTCAGCATACCTGTTTTTTCCACTTTTTACTGTAGCAGTAATGTAGTTCTCTTTCCCTAGTGTTCAGAATAATAGATCTATCCCACTGTGTGGAAAATAAATCCTTTATTTATTTATTTATTTTTCCACGTTAATAGCATATTGTCACTGGACATTTGTTGTGGATGGTAAAAAAGGAGAATATGATCCGTGTAAATTACATTAATTATAATAGAGAATTATAATATTCCATTTATTCATCTTTAAATTAAATCATTCTTTGTTGATGGATGTGAAAGTATTGGTAATTTAGATGGATAATATTTTTTCAGCTACGTCTGTGTGTTTATCACAATAGATTTGTTTTTATTCTATTGATGTTTCATAGTAAACATTTTGAAGATAATATTTGTGAAGCATTTGAGACACAATTGTTACTTAATAAATACTTCCTTCAAAAAATCCCTATTGATTAGAGAAATGTAAATTAAAACAGCTCTGAGATACCACCTCATACCTATAAGATCCACTAATATGACAAAACAGGAAAATGATAACTGTTGGAGAAAATGTAGAAAATGTAGAACAATAATGCATTGTTTGTAGACTTGTGAACTGATCCAACCATTCTGGAGAGCAATTTGGAATTTTGTCCAAAGGGCAACCAATCTGTGCAAAACCCTTGATACAGCAATCCCATTACTAGGTCTATATCCGAAAGAGATCACAAAAAATGGTCCTATATGTACAAAAATATTTATAGCAAATCTCTTTTGTAGTAGGCACAGATTAGAAACTGAGGGTATGTATGAGGTAATGGAATACTATTGCATTATAAGAAATAATGCAAGAAACTGATGCTGAGTGAAGTTAGAAGAACCAGAAGAACATTTTACACAATTACAGCAACATTGTGTTATGATGGACTTTGCTCTTCTCAGCAATATAAGGATCAAAGACAATTTGAAAAGATTCAGGATGGAAAATGCTATTCATATACTGAGAAAGAGTTATAAACGGAATGCAGATTGAAGCATAGTATTTTCACTTTTTTATTGTTTGGGATTTCTGTCGTGTTTTCTCCCTTTTGTTCTATTTATTCTTTCACAACATTTCTAGAGTGGAAATATGTTTACCATTATTACACTTGTATAATCTGTATCAGATTACTTGTCACCATAATTGGGGGAAGAAAAATTTAGAACACCAAACCTTATTTTAAAATGAACATTATAAACTACTTTACATGTAATTAGAAAGATACTACTTACAAAAAGTTTCAAAACATATTATTTCATATCATTTATAAATGAATGATACTATTATTATTTTAAAATGGAATTGACACAGTTTTGTCAAAAAATGGCATTATAAAAATTTATTACTATCTGCCTTATGCCTGAATCCTAAGGATAACTATATTTGTGTGCCATGAAATGCTCATGTGTTCTATCTCCCTCAAGAAATTGTGAATTTTTTGAGAGGAGGGGTTGCCTTTATTCTATGTATTGTTACAATTTAGTAGTGCTTGGTACATAGGAAATATCAATTGACACTAAAAAAAAAATATGTACTCAAAACTCAAAAAAGACCACATTTTTACTTCATCCTTCTCATGACTTTTTCTATAAAAAATTCACTTTATCAAATTTACTCACTTGGTGTTTTTACTTGTTGGAAATTCTTGTGTGAAGCTTTTGCTATGTGTCAAGTACAATGTTTAGTTGAAATGATGCATAGAATGCTTTTTCATTCATGTGTTCATGCATACAAATAACAAAAATATCTGATTAAAAGAAGCATGGAATTTCTATGAACTAATGCTGAGTGAAATGAATAGAAACAGAGTAAGACTTTCTACAATGATCATTATTACATAAAGGAAAAAAATTCTATAGGCCTTTGGAACTTTGATGAAATTAGCGACCAATTATAACTTACAAGGAATAATGTTGAATCATGTCCTTTACTTCTCTACAGAGAGAAATTATGAAGAATACTAAATAGAGCAAGAGACATATATTTTTCAAACTTGGCCAATGTGTTGATTTATTTTATTTTTGACGTGGTCTATATTGAGGCCACTACAGTAAATATGAATACATACTCCCCTGGAAACTTGCAGAGATTGCAAATACATACTAATGGATTGTTTGGAACTTTTCTGGGTCTAAGCATACAAGCATTGTACTAATTTGGAATTTTAGTAAGATGTGACAAACTCTGAGGTTTTTCTCAACTATCCCCTTGGTCCAATCACAAAATCATAAAAATGTACCTTCATATACTTCTTTCTCTTGGATGCACAGAATAGTACATTTACTCAGGAAATATTTTCTAGGGCTCACCATATTGTAAAGCCAAGCATAAGTAGCTTTCCAGAGGATTGCTGATGTGAAAAGATTTCAAGGTTCTGATTACACAGTACAGTAAACTCTTCATTTATTCTGTAACAAACTAAGACAAAACATTCACAAAAATTAAAATACAGCATTTACAATGTTATGGCTTAACAACTTATCATTGAAATGGCCACATAATTTTCACCAAAATGGCCACATAGTTTTAAACAAAGTACAGTCATTTAGTAACTCAATTATTTAGTAAGTCCTCCTTAATAGACACAAAATACAAAGGTAGAAGTTCTTCACCACTAGGTCACATTGTCTTAACCTCTCAGTCAAAAAATCTTTCTTCTTAACTGGAAATTCAATTCATTCAAATTCAATCATCCTGAAGAGTACAGGATAGCTAGTTCAAAAGTCAGAGTTCTCCACCCCTAGGTCACTGTAAATTGTGATCTTCTCAGTTTGCATTAAATACCCAAGGAGAAGTCATTTCATCTTGACTTGAGGCAGGCTCTGAGCTTCCATGGTTCCTCTTCCATAGTCCAAGCTGCTGCCCAAATCTCTCCAAGTGTCACGGGGTTCAAAGGCAGACATCTCTCACTTATTTGTTCAGTTTCTTGTGCAGTTCCTGTTCCATATTGAATCTCACAGTATCTGGTCCACCTTAAATCCTTCATAGTTTCTGCTCCTGAGAAGACAAAGCTTAAGAAAGCCACAATTACATTCATTCACATTGCTGACATCCTCATCAATTCACTTTCTGCCTGTGAAATCAACATAGACCCAACAACAAGGTTTAGGACTCAACACAAATTATCAGTATAGTCCTTGACCTTTGAAAACATCAGCAACCCTCCTGCAGGATTTCTGTAAACATACAACAAGAAGATCCTTTTTCATGGCTTCTGAAGCAGCAGCAAAGATCCAGGGCTTCTGTAACAACACCACCATCCTCTATCAGCATATGAATCTGACAAAGTAACATCAAAATAGACAGAGGAAATATCAACACTACAGCCATGTCTCCTCTCAGTTATCTCTTCTCATTTCTTAATTCTTCTCAATTCTCAGTTCAGTCATCAGTTCTCATTTCTTTTCTCAGTTCTCAGTTCTCAGTTCTCTTCTCTCTCTCCCACAGTAGCAGACCAGCCTCCAGATGCTTGCTCCCAAAATTTTTGGCCTTTTCCTTATATATGTTATTATCTACTCCATGCTCTGCCTTTTCTTGTTAAATCAACACATCCATCCCACCGTTGGATTCACGAGTTCTGTGTCCTAATACTTGACACAATCATGAACTTGGAAAAGGGTACCAAGCACCTGTTTGATTGCAAATGAAAGGATTAGGGAAGATCTTCAAATTACCATTACCATTACACATATTCAAGGCTTTGACCAAAGTATCATGTATATAAAATTTGATATGTTGTGTGTCCTGCACTCAAGATGGAAAACAAAAGTATTGATTACCAAGATGCCTACCTACAAAGAAGATCGCCTTGCTCCTCAACACTTAGTCAACAAAATCATGACTTTTCACCAGACCAAATAATAAAGAAATCCAACAAGAAGTCATAGTGACTTCTTCCATCATAAAACCACACACACACACACACACACAAACACAAACACACACACACACTAGTCAGTAATCCTTAGGAAATAGGAAAGGTAGAAGCAAAGGAAACACAGTAACTGGGCAGGAAAAGAAACCTACAGGTTTGTACAAGTACATACTTAGGGGAAGAATTTCAGATGGACCATTAAAAAGGAGAGTTAACCCTACAAAGAGAACAGTCACAATCAAAGTATATTTTCTGATCTTGAATGGGGGGGGTGGTGCGGTGAGAACAGAAGAAAGGAAAAGAAAGAAAGGCAAGGTGAGGTGAAGTGAATCAAAATTGAGATAGAAGAGGGTGTCCATCAAATAGAGGAATAAATGAATAGATTGTGGCATATAAATATATGGGAATGCTATTGAACTCAAATAAATGATTGAAAGAGATTTCATGTTTATATGACTTTCAGTTCTGGAAAACAACTGGGATCAACATTAAAGTAAAATGCAAGCATTTGGGGGGTAGGGACTATTTTTCCCTTTGTCATCATATTCACAGATCCACTTTATATATATATGAGATACTTTATAAATGAATCTTTTTTTCTAATAGTATTTTTCTTACTATGTGTAAACATTCTTTTTGTAAGATTTTGACTTTCAAATTTTTCTCTCTCTCTTCCTTACCTTCTGTGATGTTAATGGGAGTTGAAAATCTTCCCAACCCATCAATGGGCATCTCATGTATCCCAACAAGAGAAGCTTGATTAGGGGAGGTTTGTTTTTCAGGAAGGCCCACACCTTTTGTTACTTTGGAACTAGGCAGTGGGTCAAGAGTGTTCTGATGCGCCCTGGCCACTAAGAAGTGTATTTATACTTCAAGCTTAGTATTTTGCTTGGGGTATTACTCATGGGAAGAGTATTCAAGTGATGTAGCAAGATGAGATTCTGGGAAGCCATTAAGGATTCCTCCATCTTTGAATACCCAGATGTTGGTGCTTCTCTCTCTGGTAACGATGTATGTACATAATGGTCAAACAGTTGGATCTCTCTGTTTATCTGTGATGTATTATTTGATCAGATAGTTAGAAACCCTGTCAGTCTTTGTGCTATTATTTCTGCATGTAATTTCTGTTTGCATTTTCTTTGAAGTTCAGGGTGCTAAATTTTCCCCCCAAAACTAAGCGAAGGATATATACATATATGTTTGATTAAAGTAAGATTGTTAATCCCTTTTGAGTTGCTTTCCTTTAGAAAAGCAGATAAAAACCTGTGCTAGCAGCCTTCCTGTGGTCTTTTATTATTGGTCTTACACCTTCACAGCAGCTGCAAGTAGCATTGCTATTACATCTTCCCTCTCCCTAAGAGAGCAAGAAATCCGAAAGAGGTTACACATGCACAATCATGTTAAACATTTATCATGCTGTGAAAGAAGAATAAGAATAAAAGGGGAAATAAAGAACTTGAGAAAGAAAAAAATACAAAGAACAAACAACTAAAAAGTGAATATAATATGCTTCACTCTGCAGTCACACTCCATAGTACTTTTGTTGTTGTTATTGTTTGTTTTTGTTTTTTCCTCCCTCTGAATGTTGTTAGCAGGTAGACTCCCAAATATTTTCCATTATCTACAGTCATTTTAAGCCATTTTTTTCTATCTCTTGATCCTGGACTTTGTTGGTAAAAATATAGAAATGACAATTTATGTGGGTTTCTTTTATGTCCTGCCACTTTGCTCTATAAATGATTATTGCATGAATAAATCATGTGTATACTGCATGCAAACCCAACCTAATACATTAATACATGATTTGACTAGATTTCAATAGTAACACCAATTGTCACTCTATAAATCCAAATCTTTTCTTATATAAAAAATTAATTCATTCTCAGAAGTGAGAAGAAAATAATTTATTTACTTTGGCATGAATCTTTCCTGCCCCCAAATCATACTTTCTCCCCCTTTTTCATAAGTATTTTCAAACCTATCTTTTATCTTTGATGTTTACCAATAATGACAATGTATGAAGAGAAGCAAAAAGAAATACAGACAAAATTGTAATTGATTCCTTCTATCTTTATTTACTTTCTGTGGTACACACACACACACACACACACACATACACACATGTGTTTGTGTATGTACTTATGTATGTATGCATGCATGTATGTATATGAGCCACACTATAATAACAATGCATAATTATGACAGGAAAATTTGCAACTAGAATCATGGCTACCAGACCCAGACTTCTCATTTGAACCATCTTGCTTCAACTTTGAAAGTCATAAGGTGGTTTGAAAGTAAGGTGACTTGTTTTTATTCTGCAAGAAGACAGTTTACATGATGCTTTCCATCTAAGGGCATATAAAAGGAATGTGAATACTGATATGTAGGTTAATTTCACAATTCATGAGGATTTACAAAATGTTTTTTTTTGTAATTGAAAGCATATATAAAGCTAGTAGCAAGTTTTAAATAATAAATTCTTAACAAACCTGACCTGACTGACTAGGATACATATTTACACACAGATATAGATATTTTTAGTTATTTGATTTATGAGTAAAAAGAAATGTACACTAAAAAGCTTTTCAATTCTAGTAAAATTCCTGTCAAAATTTTTGATAAAATGTATTGTCCTTGCAAAACAAACAAAAAAAAGTTTCAGTCTGCATGTTTTTATTTATAAAATTATAAAAGAAAATTGCATGGATTTCAATGATTCTAAGAACCAATCACGCATTGTTTGAAAAAACTCTTGGATTAGAAGTTTGAATAAAAAATGTTTATCTGCGATTTTACATAGTAAAATTCATTATTTTAAAGAAAAATAAGGCTCCATGGATGATAAAAAAAAAAGTTATTACTGCTCAAATAGTATATTCTATGAATGGGTCATCAAACTGGCAAGTCATTTTCTGCTTTTATGATTCAGGACAGGATGTGATTTTTTATTATGAACAGCAAGGACTGGATTACACTTAGAGAAGTGTCAAGGCCAAGAAATCACTCAAGACACTAAGAATAATCTTATCATTTCCAAATAAACATTCATGCTGCTAGTGCTACTCCCATGAGAAGGGAAAAAATGGTTTCCAAGAAAAACTATGAGTAAATACTATAAAAAGCACTATCATCATAATACCTAGTTTACAGAACCCAGTAGGTAAATGCAAGTTGATGAGAATGGAGTTTGTAAGAATAGGTAAATCTCACACACTCACATACATACACTATATCTCCATACCTGCCCAATATTTCAAATGTTTGAACTGTTTTTGTCTGTAACAATGTAATGATAAAATTTTAACTATATTCTGTCAAAAAGAAAAATAAAAACTGGTCCACAATCATACTAGCTGATATGTGATACTTCTAGTGGATTGAGTATTTCTCCCTTACATTTATCTAAAATGGAAATATTTATGGTCTTATAAATATGGAATCTGAAATAGTAGATTACAATTAAAAAGTAACTTATGTAGGAACTTGGAGTAGAGGTATGGTGACAGTCAGTCAAAAAGCATTTTTTAACTAACTGTGATGTGTCAGGAATTGTATTAAGTGTTGGGGGCACAAAAACAGGCAAGGGACAAATTTCTTCTTTCAAGAAGCTCATAGTTGAATTGGTGAGGCAACAAGGAAGCAGCTAAATACATTTATATGTTTGTGTATGTGTCTGTGCATGTGTAAATTAAAAGTAATAACAGATTAAGAGACTTAGAATTAGGGGGAATCAGGAAAGGCTTCCTGCGGATGGTCAGATTTTCTGTGACTTGAAGGAAATCAGGGAAGCCAGGACATAAAAATGAGAACAGAGAAAAGTAGTCATGACATGAAAATGCCCAGTTAGGAGATGAAATATCTTGTTCAAAGAACACCAAAAAGAACAGTATCATTTAATAACAGAGTATATGGGGGAAGCCATAAGGTATAAGAATACTGGAAAGGCAAGGGGTGTGTGTGTGAAGAGGATAGGTTATGAACAATTTTGAAGATTAGACAGAGAATTTTTTTCTGATTATAATCTTTTCTTATTCCATTCTCTTCCTTATTTTTTATTTTTATTTTTAAACACACAAATTTATTTTGCTAAATATTTCCTAATTATGTGCAAAAAAATGATGAACATTTAAAAAATCAGAATTTATTTATTTTTATCTTTCAACATTCATTTCCAAAAGATTTTGAGTTCCACATTTTCTCCCCATCTCTCCTTTATCCCTCACCCCAAGATGGCAAGCATTCTGATTATACCTTCCCCTAGTCTGCAATCCTTTCTATTACCTCCTCCCTCTTATCATCTTCCCCCTTACTTTCTCATAGGGTAGATAGAATCAATACCCCATTGCCTGTATATCCTATTTCCCAGTTGTATGTAAAAATAATCTTTTGCTTTTCTTAAATTTTGAGTTCCAAATTCTCTCCCTTCATCTGTCCCCACCCATATCCATTGAGAAGACAAGTAATTCAATATAGGCTATAGATACATAGCTATGAAAAATATTTCCATAACAGCCATGTTGTGAAACACTAACTACATTTCTGTCCATCCTAATCCAACCCCCCCCCCATTTATTCTATTTTCTCCTTTGAACCTGTCCCTTTTTCAAAGTGTTTACTTCTGTTTCTTAACCCCTTTCTCCCTACTTTCCTGAGGGCAAGATCTCCAATTCAGTGTGCATGTTATTCTCCCCTTAAGCCAAATTTAATGAGAATAAGGTTGACTCATTCCCTTTCACCTCCCACCTCTTCTCTTCCATTGTCACACTTTTTTCTTGCCTCTTTTATGAGATAATGTATCCTCTTCTATCTCTCTCTTTTTCCTTTTTCCATATATTTCTCTCTCAACCCTTAATTTTATTTTTTTAGATATCATTCCTTCACATTCAACTCACCCTGTGTCCTCTGTGTATATATGCATATATATTCTCTTCAACTACTCTAATACTGAGAAAAGTCTTGTGAATTACAAATATCATCTTTCCATGTAGGAATGTAAGCAGTTCAACTTTAGTGAGTCCCTTATGATTTATCTTTCCTGTTTACCTTTTTTCAAGCTTCTCTTGATTCTAGCATTTGAAAGTCAAATTTTATAATCAGATCTGTTCTTTTCTTCAAGAATGTTTGAAAATCTTCTATTTCATTCTATTCATTTTTCCTCTGAGGTATTATACTCAGTTTTGCTGGATATGTGATTCTTGGTTGTAATCCTAGTTCCTCTGACTCTGGAACATCATATTCCAAGTCCTCAGATCCTTTAATGTAGAAGCTGCTAGATCGTTCATTATCCTGATGGTGCTTCATCA
>CM053590.1:168018821-168034427 GCA_028646515.1 Pseudochirops corinnae | reverse complement strand
GAAAAGCGGTGGTTGTAGAAGTAGATCCAGAAAGAAAATAAAGCAAGTGTTGAAGAAAGACAGTGTCAGAGTGAATGGCACACAGTGATACAGAAGTGATGGAAGAAAGAGGAAGGCTTGCCTGGGGATCAGAGCAGGACTGAGTATAGGATCAGCAGAGGCGTGATAGGTAGACTGATGAGATCATCTTAGGTTGAAAAACAAAGAGAATTACAGTCATGTGGACAGAGCCTTCAGAAGCTGGAATAAGGAAAGCGGTGAATCCCAAACCCTTTGCTGGGGTCCTGGCATAGAGCCAATACTTCCAGCCCTCACAAAAGATGAACCTCTGTTGTGGAAGTTACAAAGAATGACAGGATGTTTCCTCTTCTTCTCCCACATTAATAATCTTTAGATTTTTACATAATGCAAATCTTAACAATGAATAATTCTGCACAATGAATATTTTTCTGTTATCCTCACATACATTGTCCATATTATAACTATAATAACAGCAATGAACCACAATAATCAACACTTGGTTATATGGCACAATGCAGATGCAAGTAGGAAAACAAAGGGCTCTGATTATTTTGTTATTGACGAGTCCCTTCACCATCATTGGGGTATTCTAATGTACCTTGTTCAGCTTATCAGTGTCTTTAAATCATGTCACTATGAACTGAACACAATATGCCAGAAGAAGTCTGAGCAGAACAGAGTAGTTCCTGGAAGTTATTTCTTCTTGAGGCAGACCATTGTCACATTAACTTTTTTGTCTACTCCATAAAACTACTGATTTCTATTGAAATTTTGTTGTTGTTAAATCAGTTTTCAGTCACGTCCAACATTTCATGACCCCATTCAGGGTTTTCTTGGCAGAGATACTGAAACAGTTTTTCATTTTCTTTCTCAGCTCTTTTTATAGGTGAGTAAACTGAAGCAGAGTTAAATCACCTTCTTAGCATCACATGTTTAGGAAGTGTCTGAGGCAAGATTTGAACTCAAAGAAACGGGTCTTCCTAGCTCCGGGCACAATAATATATCCACTCTTCCACCCAGCTTCTTCCTCTATTGAGGTAGCAGTCCACTAAAGCCTCAGAACTCTTTCAAGATGACTGCTGTCTACCCTTTCCTGACCCATTCCACGTATGAAGTTGACTTTTGCTGCCCAAGTGCAATACTTGGAAACAAAATTTGAATAATCCTGGTTACCTTCTAATTTCTCCATCAGGAAGAGGTGATAGATCCCTGTTTGAAAATATTTAAATTTTATGGGTAGTTTTTGATTCACTGAGGTCCTCATTTTCAAGTCATCCTTGTGAGAAAAAATCAGTGCTTTACTTAGCATGAGGTACTTCACATATTATGTTCTTATTTCCAAGAGTTATATTAGTGAATGCTGACATAAATAAACTTGTTTATCCTGGGCTTGAAAAGCAGCAAACACAGTGTAGGAAATAGAAAAGGCTTTTCAGGACTAGGACTATTTTATTCTCACACAAAAGTGACAAAACCCACAATCATGGTTGCCTGATTTCTCAATTGCATTTACCAGCTCTCAAACAAATGAAGAAGAGCCCAAAGGTCATTCTTAACTCCCTTTTCTTTCCCAAATATGCACTCCCACATTCCTGAAGGGAACATCACATATTTGCCATAATACACAACACTATGTGTAAAAGTATGTTTGCAATCTTGGACTCTTTTCAGTAACCTGGCCACCTACACTGAGCAATAAGGGGACAAAATTGAAGAAGCTTTTTAGCTTTTATAGCTTATTGATTTTTATATTTTCTGATATATTAGAGCAATTTTTCAAACGTATCCTCCTTATCTTGATATCTTGAGTGTGGAGAGAGGATTTCACATTTATTAGCTTTGCTTTGGTGGGAAAACAATGTAGCAGTAGCAGTCCTTGAGTGTTATCTCAGGGATATAAATGGTTTTCGTATTAAAAAAAATCAATTCTCAGAATAAAATTCAAAACTTGTGTGCAAGTGTTACATAAAAAGCAGACAACAAGAGATACACTTTCCAACTAGGGAACAAAGATAATTTTCAAAAGTACAGTTGTGGGTTGCAGTTGAACTCATTGATGCTCAATACTTTCAAAACAGAAAAGTTCTATCTTAATGGAGACCATATAATGTGGTAAATACTTTAAAAAAAATATTACCTCTGACCATCCGTGACAACATGAAAGAAAGGAGTGCAATAGAATCATCGTATGCAATAGCAGTATTTTTTTTCCCTTCAGAATACAGGCAATGAGACAAGGTAGAAAACATGTCATACTAAAGATGGTTTGAAGGTTTCAATTTCTAAATAACAGAGGCAGAAAGAAAGTATATTTTGAAATGATACAACACTAACTTTTCTATTTAAAGAAGTCTATATGTCCTTTGTCATTTCGTAGGCAAAGTGGATAGAGTATTGAACTTAAAGTAAGGAAAACCAAAATTCAAGTCCTTCCTTTGACATTTCCTGGAGCGTGAGATGATGATTAAATTAGACAATATGAGCCTAAAAAAACTATTTAAGACTATACCATATAGAAAGATTTTGATCTATCTGCAAAAGGTTATTCCAAACTTGGAATATGCAAACTACTGCAATCATACTTGATTGATGTTTTGAGGCATAATATATAATAAGCACATTGGAAATTTTAAAACTTCCTGTTTCAAGCCCATGTATACCCTGATATCCCTCTAAGTAATCTTTAGTAGACTGTCCTTGTCATCATTCCATGGTTTGTCTTACAAAATTCTTCATTGCCTCTGTAGAATAATGTTAACGACCATGGTAAAATTCTGCTGGCCTGGAAATCATTCTTGTACAGTCTATACTATGCATTCACTTAGAGGCATGGCTCTTCACTTTTTATATACATGTGTCATGTGTGCATTGGGCAGTCTGACAAAGCCTATACACCCTTTCTCAGAAATAATGTTTTATGTGTATAAAACAAATTACCTATGTTACAAAAAATCGATTATATTAAAATAGTTGTAAAATTTAAAATAGATATATTACCACACCGCAGGGTGAAATTTTCTGACTTAGAAATTCATTTTTTTGTTAAGCATTACTTTTCAGAATCCTCTGTTAAATTGAACATGCACTAGTAAAAATGTACATTGTCATTATTAACCATTACTGTTTTTCACATATATTAATAAATCAGCTTGGCTAATGTCATTTAGCAATTTTTTTAACAAAACAGAGTTAAGATGCTAATGGTAGGGGAAGGAGAAGACATAGGACAAATATCCATCTCATTGTACAATAAATAGGGAGGACAGACTCCATTGTGACATGGAAGGAGGAGATTCTCAGAAGCCAGAAGATATTGTGGGAGAACTAGAAATCTTCCAGAAGATAAGACTAAGTGAGTAAGGAGAAGGATCTCACAAAGTGAATGTGGTTGAGAATTTGGAAGTCAAACTTTACCATCTTTGCATTTTTTTTCCCTAGAGTTTGTCCAGAATTGTAATTTTAGCAAAGAATAAATTATAATTAAAGTTGTCAAGCCTGAGGGGAGCAGCTAGAGTATAAGATTATTTTCATTACTTTTGATCTCAGGGTTTGTCATACCATCTTCATATTCAGATAATCTTCTTGGCTTCAGAAGATATTGAAAATTGCCAATATTGATTTGCTGACACAAAGTTTCTGACAGAGAATGATTTGCAAGTGAGAAACATGCCCTCTTTGGTTCATTTAAATGAGCCAAGTTAGGAGTTGGGCATAATATGCTGATTTCTGTCAGTACAGTTCTTCACAGTTGCCTAGCTGTTTTGAATAAAGAGCAGGCACCCTTAGGCACCTGTCACAGAGGGAAAACATGTCAGATGGCCTTCACGCCTCTCATTTTCTATTTCTATATGGAAATATCATTGTGAAATGATACAATCAATATTTGTTTAGAATTAGGGAACAAAGATAATATTATAGTACCTTATACCTAAAACCTAGTACATTATTTTTTTCATATAGTAGGTCCTTAAATATATGTTGAATCAGAATAAATTTACTAAATTATCTTCAATTAAATATTAAGAATTATTAAACAATGCTTTGAACATTTCAATGATTCAGAGAATCTGTAGAATAAATTTAATAAAAAAAAGACTTTCATAAAGTGAATCTTAAATTCATTCCTATCTTAGGACTTACTGACCTTCCAATTCTTTTACGGACAATCTTGGTTATGCTACACATGACATTTCAAAGTATAACAGATTCAAGTACGTTTTTTGTCTTCTTTCTTTTAAGGATATTTTAGATGTTTGTATTTGCAGAACAAGCATTTATCGTCTTTTAGCATACATGGATAGCAAGATATTGGTGTACAAATGCACCTCCCAGCTGTATCTATTATATTATTGTTATTTTCTCCCAACCTATAGCAATATGTTATATTGTCTACCACCTTGTTGAAAAACCCTGCTTTAAACAAAAAGGCTATGTTTTCTTTCTGTAATTTATGTGAGAATGACTTAATTCAGAGTTTATCATAAAGCTCCTGCATTTCTATACATCTGAATGCATTGGTCCTTTCTTGTTTCTGTGTTGAACTGTTGTTGGTTGAGTTAGTGTTTATATTATCCACAGAGTATCTTTTGGTTTCACTCTAGTATCTTAGGAATTTCTTAGGTTCTTTTGTAAGATTTTGGTCACGTTTTTAAAGTCCAGTGACCTATACCAGTTGTTAGCCAGTACCACTGCTTTGTAAAGTAAGATCTTTTTTGCGTGTGTTCCAGAAATATTTCTTTGAGTTTCCATGCTGTGTAGCCCATACTTTAAGATTTTTTTTTATTTTTAAAATTTTTTTTTAGTAATTACCTTTCTTCTTTTGACATGGAATTGTAGATTGTTCTTAAGCTGCCCAAAGTTGATGAGTCCTATATTTCATTAACATTGTTGGAACTTAAAAAAAGTATAACGGTGATTCTAAAAAAAAATTAAAAAGATAATTTGGATTATATGAAATTAAAAAAACAATTTATATAAAAATTATGTAAGATAAGGGAAGAAGTCAATGGGGGAATCCTCTTTGTAATAAGAATATTTCACAAGCATTTGTAACACCTATACTCAAAAACACATGCTCACATATACACACTTACAATGCATACAAGAAAACAAAACAAAACAAAACAAAAATCTATAGAACCACAAACCATTCTCCTATAGATGAATGGTCCAAGGATATAAATAAGTAGATTTCAAAAGAAAAAATTTCAACTATCAATAACCATATGGCAGAATGTTTCAAATTACTATTTATAAGACAAATGTAAATCAAATCAAACTTGAGGTTTAACCTAAGAAGTAGAAAATTGGCAAAGATGTTTTAAACCAATAGCCAATATTGGAGAGGTTGTGGAAAGATGGGCAAATTAATGGATTTTTTTATAAACTGAAGAGACAGTTATTTTTTTTTCCTTTTTTAAAATTTATTTTTAGTTTTCAACATTTACTTCCACAAGATTTTGAGCTACAAATTTTCTCTTCATATTTCCCCTACACCCACCCCAAGAAAGAAAGCCTAGTGAATACTTCTTCCGCCAATCTACTCTTTCATATACCCTCCTCCATACCCCCTCTAACTTTCTAGTAGGGCTAGATGGATTTCTATATCCTGGTGCCTGTATATCTTATTTCCCAGTTGCATATAAAAAACATTTTTTCATAACATTTGTTTTTAAAAATTTGATTTTTCAGATTCTTTCTCTCCTTCCCTCCTCACCCACTCCCACTGGAAAGATAAGCAATTCAATATAGGTTTTACATGTGTAGTTATGCAAAACCTTTCCATAGTAGTTGTATTGTGATAGACTAACTACATTTCCCTCCATCCTATCCCACCCCCATCTTATTCTATTTTGTACTTTGACCCTGTCACTTTTCAAATGTATATTCTTCTAACTACTCTTTCCACTGATCTGCCCTCTCTTCTATCATCCCCCCTCTTATCCTCATCCCCCCTACTTTCCTGTAGGGGAAGAAACCCAAATGAGTGTGCTATCTTATTCCCTCATTAAGACAAATTCAATAAGAGTAAGGTTGACCTATTCCCTTTCACTTTCTTGTTCTTCCCCTACATTGTAACAGTTTTCTCTTGCCTCTTTTATATGAGATAATTTGCCCCATTCTATCTCCCCTTTTCTCCTTCTCTCATTATATCCCTCTGTCACCTCTTAATTTTACTTTTCAGATATCATCCCTTTTTATTCAACACATCCTATGTCCTCTGTCAATGTATACATGTACCTACACATACACACACTCACACAAGTATTTATACACACATATACCCTCCTATGCATACATATATAAGCATGTATACATACATACACACATGCATGCATGCATGCATACATACATACATACTTATTCCCTTCAACTATCCTCATACTGAGAAAAGTTTCATGAGTTAAAATTTTTATTTTTCCATGTAGGAATATAAATAGTTCATCTTTAATAAGTTTCTTATGATTTCTTTTTCCTACTTACCTTTTCATGCTTTTCTTACTTCTTGTATTTGAAAGTCAAATTTTCTGTTCAGCATTTTTTTTTCGACAAGAATACTTGAAAGTCCTCTATTTCACTGAATGACCATATTTTCCCCTGAAGCATTATACTCAGTTTTTCTGGGTAGTTGATTCTTGGTTTAATCCTAGCTCCTTTGACATCCAGAATATCATATTCTGAGACCTTCAATCCTTTAGTGTAGAACCTGGTAGATCTTGTTTATGCTGATTGTGTTTCCACAATACTCCAATTTTTTGTCCTTCCTGCTTGTAATATATTCTCCTTGACCTGACAACTCTAGAATTTGGCTATGATATTCCTAGTAATTTTCTTTTTGGGACCTTTATCAAGCGGATGTCAATGAATTCTTTCAATTTCTCTTTTGCCCTCTGATTCTGGAATATCAGGGTAATTTTGCTTGAGAATTTCTTGAAGGATGATTTCAAGGCTCTTTTCTTGATCATGGCTTTCAGGTAGTCCAATCATTTTTAAATGATATCACCTGGATCTATTTTCCAGGTCAGTGGTTTTTCCAAAGATATATTTCACCTTGCCTTCTATTTTTTTTTTCATTTATTTGGATCTTTTATAGTATCTTGATCTTTCATAAAGTCATTAGCTTTAATTTGCTCTAATCTAATTTTGAAGGAATTATTCTCTTCAGTGAGTTTTTGAAATTCCTTTTCCTTCTGGGCAATTTGACTGTTTAAGGAAGTTTTCTCCTCATTGGTTTTTTGGGTCTCTTTTGCCATTTGTGTTAGTCTATTTTTTCTGGTGTATTTTCTTCAGTATTTTGGGGGGTCACCTTTAGCAGGTTGTTGACTCTCTTTTCATGACTTTATTGCATCATTCTCATTTTTCTTCCTGATTTTTCTCCACTTCTCTTAATTGACTTTCAAAATCCTTCTTCAGTTCCTCCATGGCCTGTAACCAATTCATATTTTTCTTGGAAGCTTTTGATGCAGGAGTTTTGCCTTTGTTGACTTCTTCTGGTTCCATATTTTGATCCTTTTTGTTCCCAAAAAAAATGATTTGCTGGTCTGATTGTGCTTCTTCTGCTTGCTCATGCTGCCAGCCAATTACTTGACTTTTGGGTTCTTTGCCACCACAGAACTCTGCTTCCAGAGTGGAGAGAGCTATGCTCTAAACTACTGGGGTTTTTGCAAATGTTGTCAGAGGTGTGAGGAATGCAATCTCTCTACAGACACCCTAAGCTCTGGCACACTGGCCACACACCCCAGGACCACCACCCAAGGCCATGATCCAGATCCAACCAGGTCAAAGCAAGAGTGATTGCCCTCTCAAAGGTCACTCGGTCCCCCTGTGATCTCTAGGCCAGGAGCTCTGGAGGCAGCCATGAGGCAGCATTTGCACTCTCCACATCTCTGCCTCCTATTGCCCTGGGGGTAGGGGCCTGCCCACTCTCTTCAGTCACCCAGTTCCCCCAGAGTTCCCCACTGACCTTTTACTTTCTCTTTGGTGTTTATAGGCTGAGAAGACTGGATATTACCACAGCTCCTGGTGATTCACTCTCCTGAAGTCTGCTCTGGCCAGTTTGTGCCACAGGTTAGGGCTGCCCTGGGTCTGGTTGCTGGTGGTTCACTCAGGACTGTTTTTGGCTCCCAGTTTGGTGTGATCAATTCTTCCTGTTGGCCTGCCAGGCTGCCTTCAGCAGGAGACTTGTTTCTCTCTGTCCTTTTGTGGATTCTGTATCTATAACACTTGTTTAGAGTCATATTTTGTAGGGGTTGGAGGTGTTTGGCATGGCAGCCATGCATAGTTCCTATTTTTTACACTGTAACCTTGACTCTGCCCCCTAATACTACAGTTCTGGAAAGCAATTTCTAATTAAGTAAATGAGGTGACTAAAATATACTTACATTTGCCCTATAAATGACTATAAGAAATAATTTACTTCAAGTGGAATGTGTTCTATAAATACAGGGTAAAACAGGCTATATTGAATGAAGTTATGAATAAAAATCTAACTAGAAATATTGTATATGTATTTATTTGGGCATCTTCTAGATTTGTTGTTGCTTAATTTACTACATCAATCTATATGTGAAAAAAAGTCTTTAACAGGGTGTTAATTGCTGTAAAGGTTATGTTCCCATTGAGCTTTTATTTAAAAATGTTAGTCATTATCTTAATATATTAAAATTCATCTTTCTCCTGGATTTGATTCAATTAATTTTCCCTGAAGAAGGAATATATATGTGCATGCGGGCATGTATTTGCACATGCATGCATGCATGTACATACACATGCATACACATATATCTATATGTATATTGCACATGTGTATATGTATTGTGTGCACATGTGTCTATGCATATGCACATATGCTTGCATACTGTTTATCTACTGGATCAATTTTACCTCCATATTCAAACCCAAAATATTCACTTTCAACTCTTTCTCAGAGTAACTTAGGAAGTATATAATTATTTAGTCCAAATGATATTGTCATATCATTCAAAAGAGTTTCACTTGAGATGAAGCATTATTTTACACTGGATTTCAATGGAGTTGTATAACTTCATCTTGTTCGTGAACACTAGGTGATAAATATCTGTTATTGGCTGGGCTATCACATTAACATGAAATTCACAAACAGTTTTGATCCAAGAGCGATGATGGATATGAAGGATATTTTTAAACATTCTCCATAGAGGTTGTCATGTTTTATAGTATTTAGATTACAGGTTTGTTTTGTTTTGTTTTTATTTTTTCATTCTGTTTTCAATAGAGAAGAATTTTCTGTGCATACATCAAACTAATTTTCTTACAGTATTTTAATATACTGGTCAAATATATCTATGACATAAGGTCAGAACTTTGGTTTAATTATAATCAATAAAGTGTTTTAGTGATAATACAGATAATCTAAACATTACAGTTTTTTTCATTGGCTCCCTCAATAATTGATAATTTAATAATGAATCACTCTCTATATTCCAAGATTTTTACGTTCCCCTTTTCCTCCTCAGCCAAAATAATTCTGAGTTTCTTTTGTGTTTACAGATATTTGTTGAGTGAAACAATATATGAATGCTTAATTAAAATCTGCAAAGTAGATTAATAGGTCTGTATTTAAAGAATGTTCTGAATTTTTGCTGACAAATACTATGAGGCTTTCTTTTAAATAAGATGAGAGAAGACTTTTGACAGAAAAGGAGTTGATAACATATTTCCCAAGTATGTTGCATTATCATGGCATGTTGAACCCCTGGTCTTTATTATCCTAGCTGGCATTCCATTACTTTTCCATAATTCCTCAGTCAACTTTCCCTATTTATCCTACACGCGTACACACACACACACACACACACACACACACACACACACATATCTTACATAATAGGTAGACCCTTCAGGCTTCATTACTCTAATCATCAACATTATCATTTTTCTTATTGTTATTATGGATAATTAAAACAAAATACTTAGAAGAGGTGGAAAACTATCTAGCTGGCTCAGAATGAATCAGCTGATAAGGAATAGTTATTCTCACTATTTTTCCATGATTTTATATTTTTTGGCTAATGTTTGCTTAGTAACTAAAATATCACATCAAATCATAGATTTAGAAGTAGAGATGATCTTAAAGGCCAATGCTTTTAGTCTCTACAACTGAGGAAACACTATAGATGAGGAAATTGAAGCTTAGAGAGGTAAACTGAGTTGTCTAGATTCGTATAGCTAGTAACAACTTAAGGAAGTAATTGAACTCAAGCCTTCATGATTTCAAATTCACTATTATATATGCTGAATTGCCCTATGGAATTTAGTGTTTTTTCATAATTTTCTTCTTATTTGTATATATACAAATAAATTTCCTTACATAAATGGTACATGCTTTTCATTATTTCACATTTGTCAATGTCCTTGTTTAGTTATAAATGTCTTTAAATAATCAAATGATTTATCCTTAACCCCATTCACTACCAAAATAAAGTAGTATTCCTTCACTGACTCACCTAGGGCAGGATTTGTTTGTTGGTACATTGTTAGGCACTTCGAAAAGTTGGATTAATTCTTTTGGAGCATTAAAGAGTTATTAAGCACAATAATGCTGCAGTAAATAGAATGGTTCCTCAGGAGTCAGAAAGAAGTAAGACAACTTTGACCACATAACTCAGTATTAATAATAATAATAAAAAAAACCACTAGTTTGCACAGTGGGAGAATATGGTAGATCAAGAGTATACTTAAATCATACTTAATGTTGGTATTTAGTGTAAATTTCACTTTGTATACTTTGGGAAGTTGAAAAATCTTACTGCCCTTGAGAGTGCTGCTTGATGACTAGTCATGGGAGAACTCTTCATGTCTTGCCTTACAGGAAAAAAAAATCTAGCCTTAAATTTGGTGGTTTATTTAGATTTTTCTTTTTTAAATCACACTCTCTCTTTCCTTTGCCCTGAAATTCCAAGTTACCTCCCAGAACATCATCAGATTTGGCAGGTTTTAAGCAACACTTGCTTAGCATAACTTTTTGTCTGAGATTTCAGAAGTGCTTTTTCGTAAACATTTCAATAGTACTGTTACTATTAGATTCAGGGCATGTTGTTGTAATTGATATAATTGGTAATATAGGGCAATTAACATTTCTAATATTCATTGTGCTCAGTCACCATCACCAGACTAGAGTATGAGTTAGTTATTGGCATGTACCCTTTATCTTATTACATTGTAATTTTCCTCATTTCGGATACAGATTGGATGACCATCTGTATCAATTTACTATCTTCTTCCTGAAGCGTTTGATTTATACTGAATTTGGGGGAATGAAATCTCAACTTGAGGTAAAATTAACCATGCAACTTACTGTATAATCACAGGCTAAATAGTAAATGAGCACCCTGAAAGTTTTAATGTGCCTTCCCTAAAGGCTAAATATACCAAGCTGTGACTTAGGCACGTGTGATAATAGAGACCAGTAAGTTTGTAAGTTTGCTACTTCTTCAACTTGTGTCCTAGGTAAAAATGTCTTGCCTTACTCTGTGCCAAGATATTAAAGCTATCTCTGTGAGCATTTGTTTTTAATATTTATGTGTCTGTAACCTATCTCTCTATGAATCTTCAAGACAGTTGCCATCTGGTATTAATGGTTTGACTTGATGTTTAACCTAGATCTGATTGATATTCATTAAACCAATGAGGGAAGTCAGGCATTTATGTTCACTTGACACTATAGTATTATGATGCTAAAAAACCAAAAAAAGTCTGAGTCATGAGAGCAAGTCTAAAAAAAAGTGAGTTCTGGACCCTAGAAAAAGCTGAGTAAGTATAATATTTTCAAGAGTTCAAAAGTTTCTGTTCTTTTATGACAGACTAATTCAATCCCTGGAACATTCTACTTTAATACATTTTAGGCCAATACTATTCTTCTGGCTCGTCAGGCTAAAAACCTAAAAGGTCTTCCTGGACTCAACCTTATGTCTGACTTTTCCCAACTCCCACTTCTGTATCCAATCTCTTACCAAGGACTATACATTTCACCTTTCTAGCATCTCTCAAATATGCTGCCTTCTCTCCTTTGGCATTATCACCACTTTAGTTAAGGCCTTCATCACCTCAGATCTGGATTATTACAATAAATAGCCCGCTGGTGTATCTGCTTGCTTCAAAACTTTCTGGACTCTAATGTGTCCTCCACTTAGCCACTAAGGTAATTTTCCTAAAGCACAGAGGAGACCACGTCAACCCCAGCACTACCCTCTCAATAAATTCCAATGCCTCCCTACCACCCCTAGGATTAAACACAAAATGCTCTGTTTGGCATTAAAATAATTTCATAACCTAGCCTCCTGCACCTTTGCATTTACCTTATACCTTACTCCACCCCCACAATTCTTAATCCAGTGACACTGGGCTCTTTTATATTGTTCCACGAAAAGACAATCTACCTCTAAGCTCCAAACATTTTTTTTCTGGCTTTTTCCAATGCCTGAAACACTCAATCTCCTCAGCTTTACCTCCTGACTTCTCTGTCTTCCATTGAGTGCCAACTGAAATGCCCTCTTTTACTGGAAGCCTTCTATCACCCCTCTTAATTTTAGTGCCTTCCTAATGTTAGTCATTTACTATTTATTTTGTATAGAGCTTGTTTGGTATATATGTCTGGGACATAATAGGCATGTAATATAATAAATTAAATATTGATTAATTGTTTGAGTTTCCCCCAATCTTTGTTCTATTTCTATGGCATATTTTTATGTCAAATAAGAAATAAGAATAAGTGACAATAAATTTTAATCTCACACTCACACACCTTCAAAAACAGTTATTATTTTACAGAACTTTGAATAAAGAGAAATCTTAGATTTTGGTGACCTCAGTCAAAGAAAATTGATCTTGGAGGTGATCAATGACTTTTTTTTTGTCTACTTTGTTTCAGGTGACACAAACACACTTTTTCTAAATCAATTGGCTAATTGATTAGTTTAATAAAATTTATGCTGCAAATTCTATAGAATATACAATCTCATTTCTCTGGAATTTAATTATAGGAAATATAAAGACATATTGCAAGAAGAAGAGAGTATCAATAAAATATAGTGAAGATTGTCATTATGTAAAGCAGTCATACTATACACAATTAGTTATTAATGAAAGTAACATTATATATTCCATTTGAATACAACCAAATAAAACTGAAGTTAGAGTAATAAAAACAGTCCCTGGCCTCCGAAAGGAACCTAAGATGTCCCTAGGCCAACTCCCTCATTTAACAGACTGGAATCTAAAGCCCTGATAGGTAAATAACTTTTTTCCAGGTTACACATCTGGTTAATGACGAAGAATAAAAAGACAAATATAAAGTGTTTCTGACAACTAATCTTTCGTTTTTCTCCTTACACCACTGTATATATATTAGTATAACTATAGAACTAATTATTAATAGATTAGTTGGTCAATTTATTTAAATAGGTAAGTAGTCGATATAGGTCAACATTTTGAATTCATAAATTTTGAATTTACAATTTTAAATTTAGAGTTCTTAATGATTTCAACTTTAATAAATTCTTCTGATATTTAATCATTCATTATTGAAAATTATGAGAAAAGCTCTTGGGGGGAAATGTGACATATATTTACTCTTCCAAATGTGCCCTTAAATTAACTTATTTCTTTTTCAGTGTTAATCCATGAAGACACTTAATCTCCACTGCAGATTAATGAGCTGGAAAGAAAAATTCCCATTGCGGAGGAAAATCTTCTATTAAAAATAAAGATGTTATAGAGTTACAGAACCAGAAAGCATGTACAAATTCACTCCAATTTGTTTGAATTCCATAAATCTAAAGTTGCTAAGATAAATATGGAGGAAAATATTAAGCACATTAAAAGAAAACATCAAGAAATGATATTTTCTTCCACATCCATTTTTTTCATACAAGTCTTTCATCCCAACCACAAACGCCAAATTTTGCTTTTGAGGCTTTTAAATGGAATGCTACCATTTGTTAGTGAGGTGACATCTTAAATTCTAGAAGTTAAGACCTTGTTTGACATCAAGCCAAGTAATAAGTAATTTTCATTTGTTAAGAAAACTCCTTCATTATATTTGGGGGAACATTTAATATGAATATTTTATGAGTCCCAAATTAGATGTTTTTCTCATCACTCTTGACAAAGTGTTAGTACATAGTGGTCTTTAAATACTACGTGTAATTTTGGGCAAGATAATATCTAGACTGCCTTTCAATCTGTACCTCCGCACAGCTATTAATATGGCAGATGACTGCAATCTCATATTTATGAAAGTAGTTAAATCCATTCGTAAGAACATGAAAAATATAACATGTTTCTCCTTTTTAAAGACTGAAAGGATGCCAAGGACATTGAGATGAAACACGACTTTCTTTCCTTGGCATCATCACTTATACATAAAGCAGTTGGTTGGCATATTTTGATGGAATTTAAGAATGATTGGTTATTCATTCTACCTTGAGAAAGAGAACACCATGAATAGATTAAATGGTCCTTTCCCTGTGTTCTGAGGCATAATTTACATGTGTTTGCATATACAGACCAGGCTTTTTGTTTACCTTCAAAGTTAGCAGTAAATTCTCAAGTCTTGGCTCCATTCTAGTTTTCTTTGGTTTATTTATTTGTAAGTATTCAAAAATGCCACAAATTCATCTCACACATCTGTAAACATAGACCACTTGCATATTCTAAACAAAAGTATTCTCAAACTTTTTTTGTAATAATAGTATTGACATTTTAATTAAAAGTCTGTCAAAAAGTTAGAATATAATTCTGTGATACAATTGGACCAAGTATTTATTTATGTTTTATCTGTGGAAATGACTGATTCCTAACATGAGTAATTAATAATGATGTTAGACAGTTAATGCTTTTAATATTGTGTATTTTAAGAATAGAATAGAAATCCTAAAGAAAGTAGTATTGTATAATTTGTGAAGGAGTTGAAAACTTACCAGTGGATTTCCTTATTTTTGTTTTCATTTCCAAATTCTCTCCCTACCTCAATTATCCATCAAGAAGGCAAGAAAAATGATATTCCTATTACATGGGAAGTCATAGAGTAATGTATTTCTTAACCTATAATCCTCTGTCTAATAAATCAGGTTTTAGTTCATAGAATCTCAGAAGTAGCATTGGCTTAGGTATAATGCAGAAATTGTAATATTTAAATACTCACATAGATATTTGATTCATGGATATAGATATTTTTTCCATGGCACAATAATACAGATTAGATAGATATAGATACAGATCCATAAATGCACACATATACATATATATGTATGTGAGTATGCATAGACATATAGACATGTGGACATGTGTGTATACACGCATACATACACAAAAAAGACTATGTGTTTTGTTTACTTTAGATAGGATTTTTGATTAGGAACCTAACACACATTGATAAATTTCCATAAAATATAAGGGTTGCCCATCAATTGGGGAATGGCTGAACAAGTTGTGGCATATGAATGTAATGGAATACTATTGTGCTATAAGAAATGGGAAGGAGATGGATTTCATAATTACCTGGAGAGGCTTATACAAATTGATGCTGAGTGATAAGAGCAGAACCAG
>CM053590.1:168003175-168018321 GCA_028646515.1 Pseudochirops corinnae | reverse complement strand
GTAGTGGATTGTGTGGAGAATTGGGGAGGACAATTGCCAAGGAGAACAATCCCCACAAGCATGTGTAGAGTTCATCAATATTTTCAGCTGATATATTTTCCCAAATGCAAATGGCTAGGAAACCTGCTTCAAAGAGCATCCTGATGATACATAATAAAAGTTCTATGAAGAGAATTTGCCACATGTGTAGATACTTTGCACCTTTTTTTTTCCTGCAAACAATATGGTAAAGAGAAATAAGCTAGAGAAGTCTTTGAAAACTATTTTCTATTTTAAAAGAAATTTTTGCTGATATACTTGGTTTTATGTCACCTAAACTTTATCCCATATTTTTGCCCTACCCACTCCTAATGAGTCAGACCATATAACAAAGAATATTTTTAAAAGAAAAAGAAAGATAGAAAGAAGGAAAAAAAATCAGCAAAAATAATTAACAAGGAAAGAAGAAAATCCAAAAATATATAAAATGTTCCACATTTGTGGACTTCATACCAAAGGTGAAGCATCTTCTCATAGTTCTTGTTTGGATACATTCTCTCTCTCTCTCTCTCTCTCTCTCTCTCTCTCTCTCTCTCTCCCTCTCTCTCTCTCTCTCTCTCTCTCTCTCTTCATACAAATACATACATATACATACATCATATAATTTTGTAACATTCATTTTCCATTATTTTGGGGTGAACGTTCTTTTCTTTTTTAGTGTTGTAGTAACTCAGTATTTTTCTTGACTCTACTTATTTTACTCTACATCAATTAAAGTAAGTCTTTATGTGCTTCACTAAATTAATAATATTCATCAATTTTAGAGCATATAGTCCATTACATTTATGTACCACAATTTATTTAGTCATTCCACAATCTACTTGGTTTCCATTTCATTGTCATCACAAAAAAGTGTGTGTGTGTGTGTGTGTGTGTGTGTGTGTGTGTGTGTGTGTGTTATGTAGTGCTGCTCTCATTTTATCAGTGATCTTCTTGGGGTATAAACTCAGAAGTAAAATCTTTGTGTCAGAGGGTTTTATTCACATAATTTTTATTTTAGCTATTTTACTTGCATAATTACAAAATGTTTTTCAAATCATTGTATAGATTCACAGCTCCACTAACAATTCAAACACAATGTTTCATAGTCTTTTTTTTCTGATTCTCTTTTGCCTTATCTGTTGCATTTTCTATACTTTTTTTTGTTCTTAAATAGCAAATGGTTTTGATGACTGCTGCTTTATAGTAAAGTTTGAAGTTTGAAGTTTGAAATGTTTGTAAATGTTATTCCCCCTTCAATCCTATTCTTCTTATTATTATTTCCCTTGATATTCTACATATTTTGTTCCTCCAAATATATTTTGTTATATTTATTTTATATAGGTATAGCATTAAAACTATAAATTGACTTTGATAATGTAATTTTATTTATTATGACATTTTATATCTCGACCATGTGTGATGAATATATCTCTATTGATTTTTTTTCTTTATTTCTTTAAAAATACTTTGTAACTAAATCTGTACAAGTATTGTACCGCTTTGGTAAACTGATGTCTAATTTTTTTTCACTTTTTATGTTTTGTTTAAAATATAGTTTCCATATCATTGCTTATGCTAATTTGTGGTTAGTATTTAGAAATGCTACTTGTTTTGTGACTTTCTTTGGTATCCTGCAACTTTTCTGAAACTATTGTCAATTGGTATTTTTACTGATTCCTCCTGCTTTCTAAATAAATTGTCTTGTTATTAGTAAATAGGGTTAGTTTTTTGGTCTTTTTTTCCCCATTTTTATACCTTCCTTTTTTGTCTCATTGTTATTCCTAAAATTTTTCAAATTATATAAAATAATAGTTAAGAAACTGGGTATTGTTGCTTGACTCCTATATTTAATTCTAAGCTTCTAGTGTATATCAATTTCACATGATGTTCAGGTGTTTGGTTTTCTCTATCTCATTCTTGGTGGTATCATTGTTGTTGGGGTAATTCCTTTACTGATACTCTTTTGTGGGAACAAGTCCTATCAGAAGAGTGATCACATTAATTGTTGTGTGAGTTCTTTACCTATCTTTGTATTTTTTCATTTTCATAAAGTGAAGACATTTTCTAGAGGCCCTGACCATGTGAGTTTTGAAATAGGACAGTGTCTTCTGCAGCCCCAGAGTCCCAGAGTCTGTATATTGAATCAGTGCTAGGTTTTCCAACCGGCTGAACATTGATACCCAGAAGATTGAGGAGAAAGGAAAAACTGTGAGGACATACCCTAACATTAGCTGATGTGAGGTCTCATTTGTCAGTCATGCCAAATTTGCATTTAAATTTGGTGTTACCTATATGATGGTATACAGGAAAATGTATGCTCAGGGCACTGATGGGTGGAGGATGAGGAGAGAAGATTTCTTTTTCTTCTCTTTTCCTTTTGTACATGTTCAGAATAAATATCACTTTGTAAAAGTTATTTGATGCTAAGCAGTTAAATGAAGCCAGGACAATAGCAGTTTGTGGTTAACACTAGAAGAACAAATTTTAATGGAGATAATTTGTTAACATTAGAGAAATATACTTCATGATTTTAGAGGTATCCCTAGAATGTGTGTGTGTGCGTGTATGTGTGCATGTGTGTGTGTGTGTGTATGTGTGTGTGTGTAAGAGAGAGAGAGAGAGAAATGTAGTCTTCTGACTCTGGGAAAATGATTTAGAGAGAAAGAAAGATTATCTACTTTGCTGTTATGGTTCTACTCATTTGACTCTATATCAATCCAGTTTTCTCATGTTTCTCTGAATTGATCATATTCTGATTTCTTACAATGAAATAATATTCTATTTCATTCATCTACCACAATTATTTTTAACCATTATCTAGTTAATGGACAACCACCTAATTTTCAGTTATTAAAAGATACTGCCACAAATATTTTTGTAAGTATGGTTTCTTTCCCTCCGACATTCTTGAAGTATGTGCATAGTGGTATCACTGGTTTGGAGAATCTATGTATTGTTGGTAATCCTGTCATAATCATTAAGATACTTTCATGAGTTTGCCATGATGAAGCTGCAATATTCTGGGAATCTCCTTTGATTTCTCCCATATCAGAAGTATTACACTGGAATGGGCTATGTGTCAGTTATCACAGAGTCTTCCCATATGAAAGGTTTACCCTCATTTTTTTTTTTAGTGTGTCTTTACAATGACATCCTTTACTCTTGTTCTTAGTAGTTCTTTATGTGTTTCCTTTCACTGTTCATACCTAAAATATGTCCTTCTATTACTTTTCTGACTGATATCCATTTTTAATTTTGCAGAAATTTTATTGTTCTATGACTCACTTCTACATAACAAAACAGGCAGAATATTTTTATTATTAATCATATATATATATATACACATATATATACATATATATATTCTCTCTCACAAGTGGATTTTTTCATTAATGGAGCTTCATAATTTCAAGAAGACAGTAAAACCTGCCATACTTTCTAGTTAAACATTGACCCCAACACTTTGTGTTTCATTTTGACAGGATTTACATACCATCAGGATCAGTCTTATGGCTCGTATATCTAAATAAATATAATAATTAACATATATCCTCCAAAATATTCTGCACGGATCCAAGGCTTGATGTTACCAGCACAATATCATCCACAGACTGGAGAATGTATGGCTGTATGTAACTACACATAACTACTCTTTAACACAGCCGCTGTTTTGGATTTTCTCTGTAACAGTAATAAAACACCTTTGGAAAACATTCCAGAAGCTGCTCTGTTCTTCATCTAATATTAAAGAACAGATGTGTAGCCAACAAGCTTATCTTTGCTATTTTATTTTTCAAATACTTAATGTCTTGGTGGAAATTACTTGTTTGAAGAGATCCTTCAAGGTAGCATTTCATTCTACTCAATCAAGAGCTTTTTTTTTATATTCAGCAAATAAAACCCATGATATTGGTTTTATTCTTTGTCTAAAAACAACAAAAATATTTTTATAATCTCATTTTAGTGCATGTGATAAGCAATTCCAAAAGGACCATTATAAAAATAAACAGAATTTAAATAATATCTATTATAGAAGAAGCTGATAAATTCTACCAAAAAAAGTCAACGTGATCATCCAAATTAAATCAACATGTTTTTTGATACTTGATAACTTCAATGGAATGTATGAATAAATGTAAAACATATTGGAAGATTGAGATTAGGTGTAAAGAATGAGATAGATCAAAAACTTAAACACTATACAGAAACTTCATATATACTTACAATGAATAATTACTTTGAGAAAAGAATGGTTAGCTATGACGTGAACCGCATTACATAACCACAATATAAAATTGATTGCATTTTAAGAGACAGAAAATTACTTGCTACTCTTGCTGCTCTCACATCAATACTGAATCTCTTGCCTGTGTGCAGTTTAAACTACTGTTTTGCTCAGATTGAAAAAAAAATGGGGTGGAGATAGTAATTAGAGAGAGAAATAGAGAGACAGAGAACATGCAAGTTTAAATATTATTCATGATGAAAAATTAGAAATGAATATAGTCTGAATGAAAGATAGATATAGACAACAATAATTGCATAAAGAGGTTTACCAATAGTTTTAAATATGAAGTCTAGTGAGTCCATTAACTTGGTTGAGGGGGAAAAAAATCATCATTTCACTAGCATTTGCTATATTTCCTAATCTCATTTTATTTCATGAATAAAAAAAAAAAAACAACACATTCTTTTGACAAAGTTTCCATAGGTTTTACCAGACTGCCAGAGTGTTACATGATGAACAAAAAGATAAGAATCCCTCATGTTAAAAACTGCCTTGGTCAACACATGCTTTATTTGCCTGACAAATAAAGACATATAACATTCATGTGCTCTATCAATATTTAGGAAATTAAATGGAGAAGTATAGAACATTATGAGATGTATCATCTCACAAAAAATGAGATTCAGAGTGGGGATAAAACCAACTTAAAGAAAGTTTAATGAGATGAAATATCTATGACCTAAGCTGATCTAAGGATGAGAAATGGGGGAGAGGGGAAGAAATATTAAATTTATCTGGAAAGGTTTTGTTTTTTTTAATGAGCCTTTAAAAAAGAACTTCAAGGATTGGAGAACTGCTCTACTGAGATTTTTTTTCCAAAGTCACAGTCCTCTTTGTACTCATACTGGAAGGAGAAAAGTAACCAATAAGGGCAAAGATAAAGCATCTGCGTTAGATCAAGCATCTGTGTGTGTGTGTGTGTGTGTGCATGTGTACATATACATACTTGTGCGTGTCCATATATATATGATATTATATATTGTATTATAATAATTTTATAATAATGATACACACACATACATACATACATACATACATGAATTGCACTTGCAAGGAGCAGAAAGGCTTCACCAAAGTATAATGCACAATCAAACTGTAAACTTGGAAAAATAATATATAATCTAGTACAACTTGATGATTATTTACAAATGGAGAAATGAAGATAGAGGAAGGATATATTACTTACTTGTCTCTTCTTATATCACTAGTAAGAGAGCAGGATAGATTTTTTTTTAATTTTTTTTCTAAATTCTTCCAGCATCTTCCTAAATAACTGATTGTAATTCTATTCAAGCTTATGAAACTCATCTTCTCTGAAATCGCTAGAAAGAAAAGTAATGTTAGATTTTTAAATGCAAGACTTGTTAAGAAAGTCATGGAAAACAAAACACTTTAAATGTTTATCATGACATTTCTATCATGTAATCCATTTAGTACATTCATATGGCTGAATTTCTTATAACACAGTTCACCAACTACATTTCTTTCTCATGTCTCTGTTTCCTTATTTATAGAAAAATAATGCTGTGAAAATATTACCAAATCAATGTTAACTGCAGCTGTCCCTCTTTTATTATTTCAAATTATGGTCTTATCAGAACTCATAAGGACTCATATCTTAACTATTATTAATGAAAAAGGTTAAAGGACTTGGGTAGGGTGTTCATCCTTTAAAAAAGAGCATGGAAAAACTTGAAGGTTGTCTTCAAATACCAAAAGGGCTATAGTGGGATTAAGTTGGCTCTATTTCATGCTAAAAGGTAGGATTAGGTCTAATCAATGGAATCTAAGATTTGGGCTTAATGTGAGGAAAAATGTATTAATGAAAACTATTAAATATAATGGATTGACTAAGTAGATTATAGGAATAATTTCCCTCTCAAAGGAAAGCTTCAGATGCACAACTTTCAGATCATAGACTTAGAGATGAAAGAGACATTAAAAAGCATCTGAAACAAATTGTCTCATTTTAGAGTCACAGAAACTGAAGTTCAGTTGTTTTGTTTTTTTTTTTTAACAGGAGATTATGTGTCAGGTTTGATATAGGTAACATTTGTTTCCTTCCAACTCCAAGATTCTGCAATTCTTTCCTTTTGTTTTCTCCAGTTGGTGCTTTGTTACCTAAGGTGTTATTAAGGATCATTGGCTCTAGTTATATGTTTATCATAGTAATCAAAAGTTAAGGTTGGATTGTGCATTATCATAATAAGTTAACCAATACTGGTTATTTAAAAGAAGGAGACAATCATTGTGTACTAGAAAAAATGCTGCCATTGAGCTCTGAAGACCTTGATTCATATCCTTGTGATGCTGTTTACTAATTGTGTCATTTAGTGTCCCTTATACAAGCTGTGAGAGATTTCTTGCAGCTGAAATTGCTTTATTCTTCATCATCACACTTGTACTATCTACCTAGCAAGATAGTTCAAAAGAGAAAAATAGATATATTCACAAAAAAAAACCCTTTGTAAACTAACTATAAAGCACAATGTGAGTGGCAAAAATGACCATTACACCCAGAACATAAATATTGTTTTTATTTAGGAGCAACTTGAGTTAATCAGGGCTTAACAAAATGTCTCACACATAGGGAATGCTTAATGAATGTCTATTGATTGATAACTGTAACTATATAACTATATATGACTGTGTATATACACACAGATGTACACACACACAGAATATTCATTTTTTTTACATTCTTATGATTTTCTTGGCAAAAGGAACTACAAGTGAAGAAATTGGTAACCTTGAACCTTGAGCCTTGAACCCAAGTCTTCATGTATCCATGACTGGCTCTCTATCCAGTATCCCACCTTCCGTTTTCAAATGTAGGGTATTATTAATAGTACTTTAATTCTTTCTTATCCTACTATTACATGTGAATGCCAGCTGTATCCAGAGGAGCAGTCTTATGATAATATATATATATAGGCAGATTTCCTTAGATACTAGAAAGTACTTATTTTTCAAAAATGCAAAAGAGTGGAATCATTAACAGTTCTTTCTTTAGTGTCCTACCACATCATCTGGTTATTCCAGATGGGTTTGAATTGCTTTAAAAAATTTTCAGGAATTGTCCAACTTGTACAGGGGTGCTTAGAGGTGGTGAAATAGGTTTTAATGGTCCAGATGGTAGACTAAGATTGAGTGAGTGAGAAGTTTAAGTTTTCCTCCCTATCCTATTTGATGAATAGGAGAAGAAATTCAAATCCCACCGCTATTCAACCCTTAATCTCCAAACCATTAGCTATCTTCCCTCCAAACATTATTAAGGAGGGAAGGTTGGTGATGGCAAGGTTACATTTAAACAAGGTCATCCAGCATGATCCTTGTCTTGAACACTTTAAAATATTCCTATTATTTTAATATTAATGGAAAGCTTCTGTTATTATGTAGTAAGACCAATGTCTTTATTACCAATCAAGTACTACATATGATAATCTGGACTATATAGATCAACAAATTCTTTCTTCTGGGGATGTTAATAAGTAAATAATTTTATGCAGAATGTTATTCTAATAAGTAACAGAATGAAAGCAATTTTAAATATGCTTCTTTTGCACTATTATCAAAGCTTTCTTGGAGAAAAGATAAGATGCAATGTATACCTGGCAAGGTCAAAAACAAAGCCTTTTCCTAATTTGAAAAGTCATGATTCTTCCAGTTTAGTATCTGTTCTTTTCTTAGTTTCTTTGAAAAAAAAAAAGGAAAGAGAGGATTGTAGTACAACATGAATACTGAAATCATAACACAAGTAGGGCTTATTGAAAATGCAAATTTTTATACAAAATTAATGACATGAGCATATCTAACAACTCTCTTCATCAGCTTACATAGTTTAAACAGCTGATGTGCCCTTCTCTATATTCATTCAGTCACTTTAATTTGGCACAATGATCAGTTTGGTTCAGTAGCCAAAAAGGGACTTTCTGACAAAATGCAAGCTATAGAACCAAAAAAATGGTGGAGCTAAGTACAAAAAAATCCTTTCTAATGTCAATATCAATAAGAATGATGGATAAAAATGAATATATCAGACGAAAGATGAAAGCCCAAGTAATGATATTTCTCAAATAGAAACATGCAGTGAACAATCATATATATCCAAACACATATATAGATAAATGTATATATGTGTGTATATATACATTTATATTTATATATGTGTATGTATATATACATTTATATTTATGTGTATGTATATATGTATATAGATTTTTTTGAATTCATTCAGCACAATTTTCTCAAAGTATAGGAAATCAGTACAATTCACTGTGAACTTCTGCTCAACACATTGTTTTATACATCCACATAATTAAATATAGAGATGCATAAGTATAGATGTGTACACATATACCTGTATATATGTCTCTGTGTATGTATACATGAAAGCAGTAACAAATTATACCATTTTTATTTCTTTTTGTGCCACTCTTCCTTTGACTTCCTCTGTGCTACTTTTCTTGTATCTATCACTACCTATCAATCAACTTTCTCACAAGGAGAAACCTTCTCTTATAGCAAATATGTATGAATAGCTAACACAAATCAATATATTGGCCATACATAAGAATGCATGTCTGATTCAATACCTGTAGCCTACCCTCTCTATATCACTCACCAGAAGATAGTCTACAGCTTCAGCCTTTTGAAATCATGATGAATCACTTCTATAGTAGAATTCTAAGGTCTTTCTGAATTGTTTCCTGACACATTATTGTGAGCATTATACAAACTGATCTCATTGTTTTACTCCCTTCATTTTGTATCAGTTTACTGAAGCTTTATTTTTCCCCCATGGTTTTCTAGATCTATCACATTCCTCATTTCTTATAGCACAATGTAGTTCCATTTTATCTATCAATTTGTTCATCTAACAATGGATTTTTATTTTATCTCCTGTTGTTTTATACAACAGAAAGACCCCATTTAAGAATTCTAGTACATTGATGCCTTTCCCTCTGTCCTTGCCCTCCTTGAAATATTTGCCTCATATTAACATTGCTGAGTATTTTAAGTGTATGGGACTAATTCCAAGGGTTGGAAAGCTGATCAGTTTCTCCTGCTCTTTCCTTAGCATTTAGTGCCTATTGATCTCTAAATGAACTACTAGTTTATATGACAGGTATTACTCTAGACTCACTAATATGTGAAATTAAAATCTAATGCCCAATTCATATATATTCCTTTGAGACTCAATGAAGGATGTATAATAACAAAGATTAGTTTCATATAGCTGTATCTCAGATGTTTAGCAAGTGCTTGAAATAAGAATGCTTCCCTTTGATCCCAAGGGTACTTACAAACGAAAGACACTTCTTAATGATTGTAAGTTTGCTTCTGGACCTGTGTCAACCTTCTTCATTCACATACAAGTACCCATATATGTATGAGTATGGCAGGATGTCTTCAGCAGTAATAGGATCTGAGCATACATTGCATATAATTATATAGTGGAAAATTCCCACTTCTGACATCTTTTTTATCAATGAGGACTCACATTCTTCAAGCATTCATGAAGACATATAAGTGCTGATTAGTGAATAGTGTCAGTGTAAATTCTAATTCATAAGAGCACATGAGTCTAGCTTGTGGACAGTCTTTTCTGTCCTTGTGTGACTTCAGATATTGCCTGTTATGTTTTGAGAAAATTATGATGTGGCAGTTAATATAAATAACATAAATGATATACAGTGAGTTACATTGGAAATTGAAGATTATCTAACTCCAGACTCAGCTTAGGTATCAATAATCATTTCAGAATGACCTTGACATCTAGTAGCAGATATTTTGAAGAAGTTAGGACAAAAGTGAAAAAAAAAAGGAGGAGGTTTGAGATAATCAAATTTAGAGTCATACAAATAGGAATCCTTCAAAGAAAATTGTAAACTAGATATATAAATGAAAAGGTTTATATTAAATGGTTTTTATGGTTCTTCTCCTTAAGAAAGTAGTATCACAAAATTGAGGTTGTGCATCTCAATAGATGAAGAGGAGGAGGAGAGGCTGCTGTTTATAATATTGTTGCTTTAATACATCACTTACCATTACTTGTGGACATAGAAATTGATAAATTATTAATAACACAATCCATGAGGTAGGTACTAGTAATAAAAATATTGAATTTATCAAGGAAAACAAGTACCATCCAGGACACTGGGTAAAAAGGAATGCATGGTTTATGTATTTTGAGTAATAATTGCAAATTAGTCAAAAAATGGTTGAACTACTTCAAAGCTTCACCAATAGTACTTACATACCAGACTTCCCACAAAGCTTAAAAGAATATCTATCTTCCTCTTTTATCATCTTTGCCAATTTGATGGTTATATTTCATATAGCATTAATGATTTGGAATGTTTTTCACAGATGCTGGTAAGTTGCATTGTTTCATTTGGGCATTGTTTGTGCATATTCTTTGTATTGAGCAATTAGATATTATTCTAATGTCAACCAAGAATGGGATGGATAAGATTCTTGAATATATTTTGGGGTGCCATAAATTCTAGTTCAACTCATTATTTGATACCAACCACAAAATTTACATTCATACTGAATCCCTTTGTCATCACTCTACATGGCAAATGTTCAAATTTGCTATTTTGAATACTTATAGGCAGGTTCAACAGTAATGAAGGAGACAGATAAATTCCTATCAAGAATTGAATTCTGAGAACTGGAAAATATTCAAAATAACGACACTTGGAGAAGCATTTTGAGCCAAGAATAAGCTCACTAACAAGTGGTGATTAAAAAAGAAAAAAGACTAACAAAGTGAGGTAAGGTGAAAAACATATAGAATGTTTGTCTAAAACCCAGTTTTAACACTTGCTACCTGTATTAATTTGGATATACACATTGATTTCTATGGATCCCAGTTCCTCATCTATAAAAAGTGGGGGATGGACTAGAGCAAAAATTATGATCACAGTAGGATTAAACTAAGAAGGTAGAAAAGGCAACAGTTCACCTGAGCTCTCCCTTAAGCCCTTCTGAACACCTTTAAATAATACCACAAAACAATTCCCAGAGCAGCACAACCCACAAAAGTATGAGATAAAATAATTTTCCAGTCAGAGACAATTTAAGTCAGCAGGAAAGGTCTGTAGCACTGGGTGAGAATGGAGCACAGTCAAGGGAAGACACACAACACAATCCCAGCCCTAGTCCCAGCAAACCAATAGTAGAGCCACTAAATTTGAAATTATTGCCTTTGTAGCTTTCAGCTCACAGACCATAAAGAGAGATCTCTTTGCTTACACTGAGGAAGGACTCTTAACTTTGACTGCACTCAATTATGGTTTTAAGTCCTAGGTGGCAGTGTCAGGGTGAGAAGGCACATTAGCACAAGAGAGCTTGTATCAACAGTGGATCAGGGACCTTCCTCACAGTTCCAGAAATGAGTGGTGGTGGTCACTCAACAGATCAGGACATAGATCAGGAGAGTAGTAAACATAGTTCTCTTAAAATTATTCCTTTTTGGAAGAACTGAAAACTTACAGGTTCCCAGAAATATTTCTGAAAACAGTTGCACAAACACCTTGAAGCTTGAAAGAGTATACCCTCAACCTTGGAAGTAGAAATCTATTTTAACAAAGAGTTAAAAAAAAAAAAGCAGGGAATAATCTGGGAATATAAGCAAACAACAGCAAAAAATTCTGACTAGAGAAAGTTACTATGGTCACAAGGAAGATCAAAATGAGCACTCAGAAGAAGATAACAAAGTTAAATCTCCTACATCAAAATGTCCAAAAAAAATCTGAATTGGTATCAGGTCATAAAAAGAGCTCAAAAAAGATTTTTAAAATGAAGTAAGAGGGGTAGAGGAAATATTGGGAAGAGAAATAAGAGTGATGCAAGGGAATCATGAAAAAAAAAAGAGTCAATAAAAGAGACACACACAAAGATACTGAAGAAAATAATACCTCAAAAGACACACAAGACAGAATGTTACAAGAGTTACAAAAAACCAATGAGGATAAGAATGCATTGAATAAGCAGAATTGACCCAATGGGGCCAGAGGAGAAGGAGATGCACAAAAATTCACTGAAGAAAAAAAAAATGACTCTTTAAAAATTAGATTTCCCCAAATGGAAAAAAAGCATAAAAGCTCACTGAAGAAAATAATTCCTTAAGAATTGAAATTGAGCAAATATAGACTAATGGCTTCATGAGAAATCAAGAAACAATAAAACAAAACCAAAAGAATGAAAATCAATGAACCTGAGAAATACATCCAGTAGAGATAATTTTAAATTTATTGGTCTTTCTGAAATCCAGGAGCAAAAAAAAGAGCCTAGACATCATCTTTCAAGAAATTATCAAGGAAAACTGCCCTGATATTCTAGAACCAGTCATTAAAATAGAAATCCAAATAATCTGCTAATCCCCTCCTGAATGAAAATGAAAACTTCCAGGAATATTATAGTCAAATTCCAGAGTGCCCATGTTAAGGAAGAATATTACAATCATCCAGAAAGAAACAATTCTAGTGTCATGGAACCACAGTCAACATAACACAAGATTTAGCAGATTCTACATTGTGGGACTTGCAATATGTAAGTTAGGATGAAACCAAAAATCACCTACCTACAAAAGCTTAGTATAATTGTTCAGGTGAAAGAAAATGGATATTTAATGAAATAGAACCTTTAAGCATCCTTAATTTAAAAAAACAAACAAACAAACAAACAGATGTGAATAGAAAATCTGACTTTCAAAATGAGACTTAAAAGAAGCATAAAAAGATAAACAGGAAAAAGAAATCATAGGGAACTTAATGTTTACATTCATACAGGGGAATATAATACTTGCAACTCATGACAGCTTTCTCATTGTTTAGGCATATAGGAGTATATATGTCAATAGTGGTCACAGATATGAATTGAATATGAAGGCAGGATGTCTAAAAAAATGAGTGAGAGAAGAATGTACTTGGAGAAAGGTAAAGGAGAGTTTGAATGAGGTAAATTATTTCACATAAAAGATATGTAAAGCCAAGCATAAGCAACTTTCCAGAGGACTGCTGCTGTGAACAGCTTCAAGGTTCTGATTGCATAATATGGCAAACTATTTATTCAGCAGTAAATTAAGGCAAAACATTGACAGAAAATCAAGGTACTACATTCACCATGTCACAACTCAACAACTTAATACTAAAATGGCCACATAGTTTTCACCACAGTGGTCACATAGTTTTAAGGAAAGTACATTCATTTAGTCAATCACAAAGTCCTTTATTCAATCACAAAGTACAAAAGTCAAAGTCCTCCACCCATGGGGTGCAATTAAGTTACAATTTCATCAGTCACTAGTCAGTACCCTATTAAGGGGTAGTGGAAAGTACAAAGGCCATCCACCCCTAGGTCACAAGTAAGTTACAATTTCATCAGTCAGCATTAAATATCCAAGGAGAGATCTTTTCATCTTGACTTGAAGCAGGCTTTCAGCTTTCATGGTTCCTCTTCCATGGTTCAGCTACTGCCTGAATCTAACCAACTGCCATCTAAGTACCAAAGCAGACAGCTCCCAATCCCTTGTCCAACTGTCAGTGCAGTTCCTGCTCCACATAAAAGCTCACACTGTCCATTCTACCTCAGGTCCTTCACAGTTTCTGTTCCTGGGAAGAGAAAACTTTCCAGAGTCATAATAATATCTACACACATCAATCTTAGCAGAATTACAACAGTATTCACACCCATGCTTGGCACTATCATCTCAATTCACTTTCTGCCTTGAAATCAATACAGATCCAAAACAGACAGGCAAAGTACTGACACCACAGTCATGCTTCCTCTGGCAGCTCTGGCTGGCCCTCAGAAGTCCTCAGCAGCTCAGCTAGCCTTCAGAAGTTTTTGGCAATTCTGGCTAGTTCTCAGAAACTCTCAATAGGAGTTTGGCTGGCTCTCAGAAGAAGCTCCAACACCACAAGCTGTGTTCTCAAAATCAAAATCACTTTCTCCGGCCTCCACATAGCTTGCTCCAAGAAATTCTGTCTCAGTTCTCAATTCTCAATTCTCCTTGCTCTTCTCAGTTCTTCTCAATTCTCAGTTCAGTCTTCACTCCAGCAGTATTAGCCTTGCCTCCAGATGTTTTCTGAGAGAATTCTCTCTCTCTCTCTCTCTCTCTCTCTCTCTCTCTCTCTCTCTAGCAGTAGCTGCTTTGCCTCCATGATGCTTGGCCCAAGAAATTGTCACCCTCCCAGCTCTGGGGCTTTTCCTTATCTATGGCATTAGCTCCTCCCTGTTCAGCTCCTTTTTGTTACATCAGCAACAGGGGTTCATACCTTCTATTTCTTAACAGAAGCTTGACATAATTAGCTTGAAACTAAGTGCTTGGTACCTGTGTACTTGCCAATCAAGGGCATGGAAGATCTTCAAATTCCATTACTATTACAAGAGACAAGAAGAAGCTTATACTGTGGAGAAGGGGAGGAGGAAGTTGAGGCAAAGTGAGTGAACTTTACTCTCATCAGAATTGACACAAATTGGGTATAACATAGACACACAATTTAATATAGAAATATGTGTTAACCTACAAGAAAGTAGAAGGGGAAGGGAATAAGGAAAGTTGGAGTTAGTGATACCTGAGAGGGCAGATTGTGGGAGGTGGCAGTCAGAAGCTAAACACTTTTGATGAGAGACAGGGTAAAAGGAGAGAGAGAGAATAGAATAAATTGGAGAGGAGAAATATAATGGAAGTAAATACAGTTAACAATAGTAACTGTGAGACCTCATTTCAAAATTTACAGGGAATTAAGTCAAATTTACAAGAATACAAGTCGTTCCCCAATTGATAAATGGTCAAAGGATATGAACAGGCAATTTTCAGAGG
>CM053590.1:167966009-168002675 GCA_028646515.1 Pseudochirops corinnae | reverse complement strand
GAGAAGGGATACTTTTTCATTTTAAACAGGACTATATTCAAAGTCTAATAGCAAAACCTTTTAAAATTATTTTTAGCAATTTTTGTTGCCACATAACATGAGGATTAGAGACTTTGTGATTTCATTAGTATTGGAAACTCCCAAATGAAGCTATTTTGGTCAGCACTTTCTCTACCATTCGTCATATCAGAGAGTTGACTAGAGTTTTTTGATAAGGAGAAATTATGCAGCGTCATACAGCAAGTATGTGCCTAATGGTGGAACTTGAAAATAAGTCATCCAGATTCTGAGGGTAGCTCTCTATTCACTAAGCCATGCTCCAACATAACATACAGATGATTTAAAACAAAAACAAAAGCAAGCTTAATTTTAAATTTAATTTTATTACATATTGATCAATATCACAAACACCTAAGTGAGAAGGTTGGGTCACCTGATTTATTATAAGGCTTCTATACTGTAGATGAATATTACATGTGACTGACAAGCTTCTAAGATGTTTCACAACCCTGTTCAGCTTCTTCTTTAATCATTAAATGGAATGTATGGGGTGTACAGGAAGGACTAGCACCTCTGGTTTTAGGACTTGCTGAGTCCTTTTCGACACTGCTCATTCAATTTTGGTGTTCACCTCTCACACAAATTTCACCTTTGCCTTCAAGAAGCTATGGCTTGCACAATGGCCATATCACCGCAAACTGTCTTGGCAGATAGGCTAAACCAAGTTTAGGGTAACCAATAGGCCTCATACCTGTCAGTGAATTAAGGGGATACTTCCCCCAAGCACATGTAAATTTCCTCCAGTTGAATGCGTAGATGACAACAGTTTCTTCCATGTCTATGAGTGGAGCATTTAGAGTTTAGTCAGATATTAAAGAAGCCAAGATCATCTACTGCAACCTAGGTAATCTCTGGTTGTCTTTATTCTTTCTTCACCACTAGACTTCAATGACTCTGGAAAGACAGTGAGGTTGATGGCTTTGTGCAACTCTGCCTTATATATCCAATTCACATACAAGTGGAGATGTAACTCCATAATGTGATTGGTACTTTTTGAAAATGAAAGACAAACAACAGCAATAATTATACCATCCAGAATTTCTTGGGGGTGGTGGTGGGGGGTGGATTGGGGGAGTTGGAAGGGGGTATGAATGGGTGGTTGGGGAGAATGGATATTGTTTTAATTCATCTGAGTTTCATTTTAACAATCATTGAATCCTGTTTTTAAAGTTGTTTCTCATTTGGCAATAGTTTTCTCAGTAGTCTTATTATTTTTTCCAGATGCATTATTTTAAACAAATTGGTAACACAATACACACTTCACATTGAGATCACTATAAAGGAATACTAATTGAGCATGGCTTCACATTTGTCTTTATTCATTATCAGAGCTTTTGTACTCAAAATGGGTTCTTAGATGCTTGTTTTTTTTTTTGTCACAGTTTAACTTTCTTCAAATGTCCAGATTTTATCCAATTAAAAGTACAAAAATATTTGCCATAACAAAGTATAATAAATAGACACAAATTTGACTGGCAGTCAAATAATTGTGCATTTTATATTATTGGGCATTTTTATTATTTTACATTATGTCTAGATTCAGGTCATATAAATGATTTATACAGTTGATTTCAAACAATGGCTCTGCCTATGCACAGCATAGGGAGATGTAGGAAATATAGGAAATGTAGGAAAAGAAAGTTGACAGCAAACAGTTGACTTCTGTATGTGGGATTATCTAACATTACAACCTTTTTCTCTGCAGAACCTCTTAGCCAACTTATCAGAGTCTCAGGGTTTGTAAAACACAATTCTAGAGACGCTTTTGTTGCTGTTCAGTTTTTTCAGTCATGTCAGACACTTTATGACACCATTTGGGATTTATTTGGCAAGATATTGGAGTGATTTACCATTTTCTTCTCTAGCTCATTTTACAAATAAGAAAATAAGAAAACTGAGGCAAACAATGTTAAATGACTTGCCCAAGGTCACAAAGGTAACAAATGTCTGAGGCCAGTTTTGAGCTCAAGAAGATATCTTCCTGACATCAAACCTGACATTCTATCCACTAAACCACCTAGCTGTCCCACCTAGCCAGAGAGGCTATGGTAAATATTAAAGTATGGGATTATGTCTCTTTGTTTGGCTCTCTCCACACTCTGAAACTACAAGCAAATTGGAAATCTATTTAGCTTGATGTCCTTCTTCTTATGATCACCTTGAAAAGGAAGGTTTGAAGACAGCAAAGGAAAGAAGAAAGGAGGAAAAAATGTGTGCAATGAATATTGAATCAGTGAACAAGGGAGAACTAACAAATGGATTTCTTTTGTTCTTCTATGTTTGCTTCTCTCCTCAGAAATCAAGTCATGTAAAAACACACAAAATAAGAACTGCTCTTGCAGAAGAAATATTCTTGAAATATATCTGTGCATGCACTCAGAATGACTTGCAAAGGAGCAGTCTCTGTGCATAAAAATCACATGCTTCCCTGGCAGTAAATTAGGAAGCTCTCTCTACCAGGCTATCAGAAGCACTTAGACATTCTGAGACTGTCTACATGATGTCAAAACAACTAATCAAAAAGTAAAATTCAGTTAAACTGGGTGTTTGACATAAAGTAGACAAACAAAAAGCCCTGGTTGTCTTATTCAATTCAAGTGTCTTTAAAATGGAATTCAGTCAATTGTGTTTATATGTGGACATAGTCTAAAAGAGATTTTCCCCTCACTATCTCTTTATTCTGCTGAGCATCTGATTTTAATTTTCCCTTTCTCTTTGCTTCTCCCTCACGTCCAGTAGCTAGAAAAAAACATATAAACAACCTACAATGCTAGAAGGCTGAATAATGTAATTTGAATTTACCGCAAATATCACATTGATTGACTTATTAGAGTCAGAGGTAGGAGAAGACATGTGTGCACTCTACGCTAACTCTAAAATTTCCACTCCCTCTTTGTTCAATATCCATGTTCTCTGTTTTTCTGTCCATAGAAGACTTAGAACTGTCAGTGTAACATATGTCACCTGACTTATTGTAAAATGAATACCCAAATGGTTTAAAGAATGAAATTATATAATTATGTAGACTATGTAACTATTTAAAAAATAATATTAAAGCTACCCTTTCATGTCCTCAGCTCACATATTGTTGTCTAGATAATGGCCTTCATAGACTTAATGAGATTAGAATGTATTCTTCCTTTAAGCCTAAATAGATATGATTTGGTAAAACATATGTGACTGAATGTGCATGCCCCAAATTAATAGAGTACAACAATGCAGAACTAGTCAGGATGTTCGCTGTGGACAGTCCATTTGAACTCTCAAAAAGTAATGATGTTCAATTGACCATAAAAGTCATTTGTGAGCTGTTCAACAATGAGCTCAGTCGGTTGGTCCTGGATCATATACAGTACAACACATTTGGTCCTGAGTGTATATATATTTTTCAAGGTCATAATTTCTCATTTGAATACCTTTCATATAAAATTTATATTAAATCATTACATAAATAGAAAATTATTATAGCTCATAATTGTCCTTATGTTTTCAAAAAATGAGGTTTCTATAAGTACTGAATATTTTACTATCAAGTGAAAAAGACTAACAAAAAAGGGAGGGTAATATGAAGAAATAGTAACAGAAAACATCTACTGTACTGACATTACTTTATTATGGATAAATAAATAAAAATTTATGGATTTTTACTATATACATATTTTCTATAATATTCCACTAATATGATAGGATCTAGACCCATAATTTCATTGACCTGGGGAAATACCCCTAATAATGCTGGTTTGTACTTTCTTTGAAACTTGAAATGTTGACAAGGGATTAAATATTTTGCTCAGGGTTCCATAACTAATATGTGTCAGATATAGGGCTTGAAACCAAATCTTCAGGCTTTGAGTTTGACTTTCAACCCCCCATTCTATGTTACCTCTTAGAATATAATAATGTTTAGTAAGAATATTGACATCTATTCATCTATTAGATCATACCTTCCCCTATTGTAGTTTATAAGAATGGGTCTCCTAAATTGATATATCCATTAGGGAATTTGGTCATTTTCATTGTAAATTTGAATAGACATGCTCTTTGGCTTAGAGGAAAAAAATCCATAATATAGGGGTCTGCATCCTTTGAATTGAAAGTATATCTGTAAAAACACATAGATGCTCCCTCTCTGTCCATTTGCTTTCTCATGTGATCAGAAGGCCTATGGGTGGGGAAGCAGAAAAATGGACAAATATCTACAGCTGGTAGGTACCAAATTTTCAGGAGTATTTCATGAGTCCTCATGTCCCCTTTTTAAATCTACTTAATAATCCCATGATTACTTGGTTTTGTTGTAGTTGTTGTTAATCACTGTCAGCAACTCTCTTTTTACCTTTTTACCCTATTCTTTTATAGAAAAAAATACAAGTTTCCAACTCCTACCCTACGATTGCATAATAGAAGTATGTTTTTACTTTAAAGACATAAACCTTCAGAATATTTTGAAGAATAGTACTACTTACAAATTGTTTTAGGTTTTAATATTATAGTGCTTTTAAAACAAACATAAAAGTACAACTAGGTGGCATAGTGAATCAAGCACCGACCCTGGAATCAGGAGGACCTGAGTTCAAATTCAGCCTCATACACTTGACACACTTACTAGCTGTGTGACTTTGGGCAAGTCACTAAACCCCAATTGCCTTGCCTTCTCCTCTCAAAAAAAAAGACAAAACAAAAAAAAGACAAATATTCTAAAACTTTTTTTTTAATTAATGAGTTATAAAAATATTAAGTTCATTAGTTTGTGATGAATTTATTGGGGAGATACAGATAAAACTTGCACAAAATTAAAATCAACATCATAGGTGAGTTATATTCATCATCATGAGTGGATACTCTATCTTATATTCTTTGTATTATTGGAAGATAGAAGTGGCTACTTGTGATTTTCATTTTTCATGTGTGACCTAGGCTTCATCTTCCTTGAATTCTTCAGTTCAATGGTCCCATATTCTCTTAGTTCTCACTGCAGTCAACTCATCTATTGCTCCTTGGAATCTAATGCTACATCATGTTTTTAAGGTTCTTTACAATGTAGATTCAAGTTACCAAGTCAGCTATGGTTCTTGGTGTCATTTAGAGCTTATTTTCAAAATGAGGATCTTTCTTTCCTTAAGATGACACATCTCTGACTCCAAAAGACTCTCCAAGTGCCCAAAGTCTTTTCTTATAGCCAAATGTGCTCTTACAAGAGGGTCCTTTAATTCTCTTCCCACTTAACTTCATTGAAAAATACATTGTTTTATTCACTCCACAAAGACACTTCTATTAGGCTTCACTTCTTCCTACACTGACCTTGCAACAGTCTACTTGAATTCATACAAAATTACATTGAACTTTAGTCCAAGAAATAATTTTAGATATGATTTAGTCAACTCTATGCTTCTTGAACTATTGCTTCAACAATATATATGTGTATATATATATATATATATATTTATATATATATATATATGAAAATAAATAGTATCTAGACTCATCTAAAAGAGGCCATCAGTGTAACAGAACACATTGCTCCCATGTTAGCCTCTTTCAACTTAGACCACTTCAATTGTTAGAAAGTAAATGAACTTAAGGCTTCCTCTACAATTTATATCCAGTGCAACTTCCTCTGCTGTCTGAAGTCAAGCAAAATAAGTCATTGACAAAATGATGATGATGATGATGATGATGATGAAGATAATAATAATAATAATAATGAGGAGGAGGAGGAAGGAGAGAAGGAAGAAAAAGAAGAGGAGGAGAAGGAGAAAAATATTTATATTTAATTTGACAGATTCTTCTTTTCTAGAGCATTCTAACCCATCTCCAGAGGTCGATTGACGCTAAGAAATGTTTTATATACCTCTTCTTGGATGAAAATGTGCTGATAAAAATGGTAGTGAGAATGCTCATATCTATAAATACATTGCCCCATCCACAGAGCAGCAAAGTTTTTATTTATTTATTTTTTATCTTTAGAGGTCCTGAAAAGTCTCCATTATCTAAAATTTGGCAAAGGGTCCAAGATACTGAAGTGATGCTTCTTCCTTCTTTCCACCTCAATACCGATCTTTACATTGGTACCTAGAAATAACTAGCACTCTACGTACTCTTTCTTTGATGGTTTGTCCTAGAATTTCCATTTGAGAAAACCTTATGTCTTAATCCAAACCTGGTTCAGCTCATGACCCCTCAGATTCCTTCTGAACTTTATCTGCACATGAGTGCCACTCTCATTTCTGAGATCTCTTTCATTAGTCTTTCCCCTTTAGACAATCAGTCAACAAGCATTTAAGGAAGTCCTATATGTCAGGCACTACATTGGGAATACAAATAAAAACAGAAAGAAAGTCTCTGTTATCAAGGTACTTGTATACTAATAGAGAAAGAGAAAACACAAATGGAAATTGAAAGGGGGTGGAGAGAGAATTGGTTCTATAGGAAGAATCTTGCATAATAGAAAAAGTATGGAGTACAATCTGGACATGGCTTGCCTGAAGGCCTTTCTTGAATGGTGTTTCTGAAGAAGTTATCCAATGAGAGGGAGAGGGAAGGGAATAGGCATTTGTATCTCACTTGTTCCTTGCCAGGCATTGTGATAATAGTGCTTTTACAAAGTTTTACAAATATTGTTTCATTAATTAACAATTCTATTATTTCAATACAAATATAACAAAATAGTTTTATAAATGTTATTTCAAAAATTAATAACTTTAGCAAAGTTACAGGATATAAAATAAACCCACATAAATCATTGGCATTTCTATATATTACAATCAAAGTCCAGTAGCAATAGACAGAAAGAGAAAATCCATTTAACGTAACTTTCGACAATAAAAAATATTGGGGAGTCTACCTGCCAAGACAAACCCAAGAACTATATGAACACATTTATAAAACATTTTTCATGCAAATAAAGCCAGAGCTAAATAATTGGAAAAAAATATCATTTGCTCATGGATAGACAGTACTAATATAATAAAAGATGACAATTCTACCTAAGTCAATTTCCTAATTTAGTGCCATGCCAATCAAACTAACAAAAATTATTTTAAAGAACTAGAAAATAATAATAATAAAATTCATCTGAAAGAACAAAAGGACAAGAATATCAAGAGAATTAATCAAAAGAAATGCAGTGGAAGGTAGTCTAGCTATATCAAATTTTGAATTATAATATAAAGCAGCAATCATCAAAACTACTTGGTTTACTGGCTAAGAAATAGAATGGTGGATCTGTGGAAAAAGTTAGTTAGATAAGAGTGTAATATTCTACTTTTTGATAAACTTAGAGACTTCAGCTTCTGAGAGGAAAACTTACCATTTGACAAAAACTGCTGGGAAAAGTAGAAAATAATATGATAGAAGCTAGGCATAGGCCAACATCTTACATTGTACATCAAACTGATTACACAATTTAAACATAAAGGGTGATACTACAAACAAATTAGGAGAACAGAGAATAGTTTACCTGTTAGATCTATAGAGAGCAGAAGAATTTATGAACAAAAAAGAAATAGAGAGCATTATGAACTGCAAAATGGATGACTTTATTTACATTATTTTTAAAAGTTTTTGCAGAAACCAATGCAACCAAATATAAGAGGGAAGGAGAAAACTGGGAAAATATTTTTTACAACCAGTGTCATATAAAGTCCTCATTTCCAAAATACATAGAGAACTGCATCAAATTTAGAAGAATACAAGTCATTCACCAAAAGATAAATGCTCAGGGGATATGAACCAGCAGTTTTCAGAGGAATAAATTAAAATTATCTACAGTCATATAAAAAAATGCTCTAAATCACTATTGATTAGAAAAATGTAAATCAATGCAACCCGGAGCACCACATGACACCTATCACATTGGCTAAAATGACAAAACAGGAAAATGATAAATGTTACAGATGTGGGAAAATTAGAACATTAATATATTGTGATGTTGTGAATTGATCCAACAATTCTGTAGAAAAATTTGGAACTATGCCCAAAGGGCTATAAAACTGTGCATAGTCTTTGACCAAGTAATACCACTTCTAGGTCTGTATCCCAAAGACATCATACAAATGGGAAAATGACCCACATGTCCAAAAATATTTATAGTAACTCTTTTCATAGTGACAAAGAATTAGAAATTGAAGAGATACCCATCAATTGGGGAATGGCTGAAGAAATTTTGGCATATGAATGTAATGGAATACTATTGCTACAATAGAAATGATGAGCAGGTGGACTTCAGAAATACCAGAAAGACTTCCATAAACTGATGCTAAGGGAAGTGAATAGAACCAGGAAAACACTGTACACAGTAAGCAACATTGTTCAATGACCAACGTTGATAGACTTAGCTCTTCTCAGCCATGCAATGATCTAAGAAAATTTGAAAAGATTTGTGATGGAAGATGCTATCTGCTTCTGGAGAAAGAACTGTGGAGCGTGAATGCAGATAGAAGGATACTATTTTTGCCCATTATTTTTCTTTCTCATGGTTTTCCATTTGGTTCTAATTCTTCTTTACAACATGAGTAATGTGTAATACACACACACACATGCATACAGTATACATACATATACATGTATATGTGTGCATATATGTGCATATATGTACATATACATTTATATATACATGCATAGAGGAAGAAGGGGAAAATTAGGGGGAGTGTGTGAACCTTACTATCACCAGAATTGACTCAAAGAGGGAATAACATACACTCACTTGGGTACAGAAATCTATCTTAGCTTACAGGAAAGTAAAGGGGGGGAAGGGGTAAAAGAATTGGGGAGGGGGAGTGATAGAAGAGAGGGTAGAATGGGGAGAAGGGTAGTTAGAAGGGAAACACTTTTGAGGAGGGACAGGTAAAAAGGAAAGTGAGAACAGAATAAGCTTTTGGTACAGGAGTTCTGACTGTGTTGTCTTTCTCCTGTTCCATACTTTGATCCTCTTTGTCCCCAAAAAAAGGAATCTAAAGTTGGATTGCTGTTCTTACCTTGTTTCCTTTGCCTGTTCATGTTGCCAGTCAGTTATTTGACTTTTGGGCTCAGTAGAACTCTGCTTTCAGAGGGGAGAGCTTTATCCCAAATCTCTGGGGTTTTTGCAGCTTCCAGAGCTATTAAGAGGCTGCTGCAGCCTCCACCAGCTTTGGCTCACTGAAAAAATACCTCAGGACCACCACCCAAGACCAAAATCCAGATCCAGGTAGCATAAGGAAAAAGCGCTTAGCCTCTGAATGATTGCTTGGCCCTCCTAAAATTTGCAGGCTGAGAGCTCTGAAGCACCATGTGGAGGTGACTGTGCTGCTTGTGCTGCTTTCTTGCTCTGGAGGCAAACAAACAGACCCACTTTTCTCCCCCAGATTTAACAGAGTTCCACTAACCTTTCAATTAGTCTTTGTTTCTTATGGGTTGATAATTTTGGAAATCACCGCAGCTGATGGTGATCTACTCTCCTGAAAGCTCCAGCTCCAGCTTGTCCTGGCTGCCACAGGACCAAGCCACGGTTTCAGGACAGGCTGGTTTTCGCTTCCCCTGCACTGTGATGACCCCTTCCTGTCCCCTCTGCTGGGTTGCATTCAATGGGAGCTTTGTTTCTCTGTACTTTGGTGAGTTCTGGAGCCCTAAAATTTGTCTAGAGTCATATTTTATATGTATTTGAGCTGATTATGGGGGGAACTGTGCAGTTTTCCTGCTTCTAAGCTGCCATCTTGGCTCCACCCCCCAGGAAAAAATAATAAAACCTTTATTTTTCTCAAGGTTATTTTTTGGTCTATTTTCTTTCACAACATGTCTATTATGGATATGTTTTGCATGACTACACATGTATAACCTATAATGATTTTTTTGCCTTCTCAATGAGAAAGAGAGTGGAAAGAGAGGAAGGGAGAGAATTTGGAAATCAAAGTTTTTAAAATGAATATAAAAATTGTTTTTACATGTAACTGGGGGAAATAAAATATGAAAGGCAAAAAATGATAGATGGACAGTGTAGACAATCTGAGTGAGGATGGATGATTGTGCTCACTTCTACAAATAAGAACAACAATAATATTCAGAACAATAAACTAGAAATTATATGATCCATAAATCCATACAAGTTATAGTTAACAAAATTTGCCATCATAAAAAAAAAACCTTCCAGCAAGTCTTCTTTTCTCTATGCAATCATTTCCAGCTGCTCCAACCAAATTGTATTTCTCAACTTTAGCATGGAAAGACAAACAGAAACTCTTTTGCTTCATAGTATATAGCAGACCACCTGGGCATGAAAAGAAAATAGAAGTGTTTGGGGATCATATCACAAACTTGGCACAGAGTTATGATATAGTAGTGAAGGGAAATTTCAATTATCCAGACATCTGCTGGAGCTCTCTTTCTGCCAAAAGTACTTCAATAGAAACTTCCGTCCAGGTTGACATTGATCTGTTAATATTTAGTCTTTGCATCTGGTCATTCCATCAGTTCCAAATTTATTTGTGCATAATATTGTTTGTCCTGCACCTCTCCAAATTGTCTGCAAAAATAACATAAGAGACCTTGTTAAATGGCTTGTTAAAATACCAGTGTGTTATGTATACCATGTACTATGATCTATTAATAAGAAAAATAAGAAGTCTTTTTTTTTTACATTAATGAGCCCATGCTGTTTCTTATTCATATATTTTTTTTTTCTTTCTAAATACTCATAAACTATCTCCTTAATATTATACTATAAGGGACTTCCTCTGTGGAGCGAGGCACTAAAATTTCCCCTAATTTTCCTCAAAACAACTTGAAAAATGCCTCAGAATGAATTTAGGATCAGGGGAGCAACTTAACAACCCAGGATAGCTTGAAAACTCAGCAGAAAAGGGCAGTGTCACTGGAGGGAAAAAGAGCATGGTCTTTAAGCAATAGCTGCAGGCTACTCCTAAGGAGGGCTGGAACAAGCTCTGAACCCCACCCACCCCAGGCAAATCACAGTGAGGACCTACAACTAGAAAAGTCTCTCAGTAATATCCTGCCACAGGACAAGTCTAAAGCAAAACCTGACCACCTGAGACAACCAGCAGAGAGGCCTTGTCCCTATGGAAGACAAATAGAGAGACTTTGCCCCCTATGTATGCCAACATTGCCACCACTTCCCAACCACTCTGCAGTGAAAGTCAGCAGCTAAGCCTGAAGGTGTGATATGAGCCAGTAGCAAGAATTTAAACCCTACCACAAGAAATTTGGGACAGTGCTGGAACAGAATCAAACTCTTATATCAAAGTACAAAGTAACAAAATTAGCAGAAAAATGAACAAAAACAAACAAAAAAACTATGAACATAGAAAGTTACTATGGTGATAAGGAAGCTAAAGGCACAAAATTAGAAGACAAGAGTGTCAAAATGGTGATCTGAAAAGCCTAAAAGAAAAATGTAAATTGGTCTCAATCCCAAAAAAAATCACCTGGAAGAGATCAAAAAGAATTTTAAAAAATAAGATAAATAGAAAAAAAATTGGAGAAAGAAATTAAAGTAATGCAAGAGAATCATGGATAAAGGGGCAGAAACTTGGTAAAAGTAATCCCCTGAAAATTAAAAAAAAAATAACTATATGTAAACATTCACTGAAGAAGACACCTCCTTAAAAAATAGAATCGTCCAAATTGGAAAGGAGTCACTAAAATTCTCTGAAGAAAATAATTCCTTAAAAATTAGAATTGGGCAAGTAGGAGGTGAAAACTGCATGAGACATCAAGGAACAATAAAACAAAATCAAAAGAATAAAATAGGGGTGGGTAGGTGGTGCAGTGAATAGAGCACCGGCTCTGGAATCAGGAGGACCTTAGCTCAAATCTGGCCTCACACACTTAACACAAAAAATTAACCATGTGACCTTGGGCAAGTCAGTTAACCCCAATTGCCCTGCAAAAAAAAAGCAAAAAAAAAAAAAAGAATAAAATAGAAAAATAAGGTGAAATTTCTCGTTTAAAAAAATGTCCAGAAAGATAGATTCAAAAGAAATAATATTAGATTCATTGGACTCCCTGACATTCACAATAAAAATATTTTAAAAAATAAATCGTTCATATCATCTTTAAAGAAATTATCAAGAAAAATTGTTGTAATATCCTAAAACCAGAAGGTAAAATAGAAATGGAGCCACAAGAAAGAAATGATTTAAATACTATGGACCCACAGTCTGGATTACACAGGATTTAGCAACTTTGACATTAAAGAATCAAAAGGCTTGTAATATATTACAGAGGGCAAAGGAGTTTGGATTACGGCTAAGAATCACCTATCCAGCAAAACTGAATATAATCCTTCAGAGATGAATGTGTAATGAAATAAAGGACTTTCAAGCATTCCTGATTTAAAGACCAGAACTTAATTTTTAAAAAAATCTTCAAATACAAAATACAAGAGATACATAAACAGGTAAACAAAAAAAAAAAAACAAGACAGAGAAAACATATGAGATTCAATATGGTTAAACTGCTCATAATCCTATATAACAAGATGGTATTTGTAACTCTTAAGAACTTTATCACTATAAGGGAAATTACAAGGAGTATACATAAATGGAAGATGTGGGTATGAATTGATTATAAGAGTATGATACATGGTGAAACAAAGTTAAGAGATGAGGAAGAAGATTGCCGTGGGAGAAGAGGAATGGGAGAGATGGATTGGGGTAAATTATCTCAAAAAATGCAGAAAAGAACTGTGACAGTGGGAGGGTAGATGCAAATGATCACGGACAACACTTGAAACTTACTTTCATCAGAATTGGCTGAAAGAAAGAATATCATATTGATTTAGAAATCTATTTCATCCTATGGGGAAACAGCAGGGAAAAAAGATAAGAGAAGGTGGGGTGGGGGAAGTCACACTGATATAGAGCAAATGGATAAGGGGGTGATCAGAAGTAAAATACTTGTGAAGAAGGACAGCATGAAAGGATAATAAAGGGGGAAAGAGGATGAAGGAAAATACACAGATAATTATCATAACTGTAATGTGAATAGGATGAACCATGCCATAGATAATGACGGGATATTAATACTAAACATATATCCACCAAATGATATCTACAAATGGAGAAGTTAAATTAAAGGAGAAAATCGACAATAAATTTATATTAGTGGAGAATCTGAACTTAACCCTCTCAGAACTAGATAAACTAAATCCCTCAAAAAATAAAAATATAAACAAGAAAGAAGTTAAGGAAGTGAAGAGAATTTTTGAAAATTTATATATGATAGACTTATGGAGAAAACCAAATGAGAATAGCAAGGATTATATTTTTTCTCAGTGGCAAAAGACACCTACACAAACATTGACCATGTATTAGAAAATAAAACCTTCACAACTGAATGCAGAAAAGTAGAAATATTAAATGCATCCTTTTCATATCATAATGCAATAAAAATTGCATTCAACAAAACACATTGGAAATATAGATTAAAAATGAATTGAAAATGAATTAAAAATGAATTGAAAAAGAAAAAGTGAGGCAAAGAACAACTCGTAGAAATAACTAATAATTTAATTAAAGAAAATATCAAAAAGACAACATGTCAAAATTCATGTGATTTGGCCAAAGCAGTACTTGGGGAAAATATTATATATCTAAATTTTTATATCAATAAAATAGAGAATGAGCATATTGATGATTTAAAAAAAAAAGAAAAAGAACAAATTAAAAATCTCCAATTAAACACCACATTGGAAAACCTGAAAATCAAAGCAGAGATTAATAGAATTGAAAGAAACCATAGCACTAATAAAAGTATAAGCTGATAATATGAAAAACAACAACAACAACAACAACAATAAAGTAGATAAATCATTGGTTAATTTGGTTTTTTAAAAAAGTAAGAAAATGTAATAACCAAAGAAAAAATTAAAGTAATGAATTCATCACCAATAAAGAGAAAATTAAAACAATTATTAGGATCAATTTTATCCACACATATGCCAATAAATCTGAGAATCTAAAGAAAATACATGGATAGTTACATATATATATATGTATATTGACCAGATTGGCAAAAGAGGAAATAGAATGCTTAAATAACTCAACCTTAGAAAAAATAAATTGAAAAAGCCATTGATTAACTCCCTAAAAAAAAAAAAATTCCACTGTCAAATGGGTTCAGAAGTGAATTTTATCAAATATTTTAAAATAATCACTCACACTACTGTATTAATTTTTTGGAAAAATAAGTCTAAATAATAACATAAAAAATCTAGTTGAAGCAATTGAGAATTTGTGAAGTTGCAGGACACAAAATAAACCCACATAAACCATCAGCATTTCTACATGTTAGTAACAAAGTCTAACATTAAGAAGTAGAAAAAGGAATTTCATTTAAACAACTGTATGCAATATAAAATATTTGTGATTCTATCTGTCAAGACAAACCCAGGAACTACATGGATACAATTAAGAAACACTTTTCACACAAATAAAATCAGATCTAAATAAATGAGAAAATGTTAAGTACTAGTGGGCAGGCCAAGCCAATATAATATAAATGACAATTCTACCTAAATTAATCTACTTACTCAATGAAACTTTTACAAAATAGAACTAGCAAAATAATTCTTCAGTAAGAACACAAGGTCAAGAATATCAAATAAGTCAATAAAAAAAAAATGTGAAGGAAAGTGTCTTAGCCATTCCAGATCTCAAACTGTATTATAAAGCAATAATCATTAAAATAATCTAGTATTGGCTAAGAAATAGAGTGATGGATCAGTGGAATAAATCAGGCACACAATATGTTGCCATACTGTAGTAAACAACTATAGAAATTTGACATCTGATTAACCCAAAGATCCACACTTTGAGGACAAAAAGCAATTATTTAACAAAAAAATTTTCTGGGAAAATTAGAAAACAATATTGCAAAAAATTAGGTACAGATCAATATTTCACTTTCTATACCAAGATAAAATCAAAAAGAGTGATACCATAAGCAAAGTAGGTGAATACAGAATAGTTTACCTGTCAGATTTATGGATAAAGGAAGAATTTGGACCAAGCATGATATAAAAAGTGTTACTAAAAGTTAAATAAATAATTTTGATTAGAGAAAAAAATAGTTTTAACACAAACAAAACCAGCAAAACCAAAATTAGAAGGAAAGCAGAAACCTGGGAAAACAATTTACACAAAGTATTTTTATTAAAGGTCTTGTTCCTCAAATATAGAGAAGTTAATCAAATTTGTAAGAATAGAGTGCATTCCCCAATAAATAAATGGTAGAAGGATATGAACAGGGAGTTTTCAGACAAAGAAATAAAAATTGTCTGTAGTCATATAGAAATGTTCTAAATCACTGTCTAACAGAGAAATGCAAATTTAAAAATCTCTGAGGTATCACCTCACACCTATCAATTCAAAAATTTAAAAAAAATGCAAATGTCTCAAGGGATGTGAGAAAAATGGGACACAAATGCACTGTTTATGGAGCATGAACTGATCCAATCACTGGAGAGCAATTCACAACTATGTCAAAAGGAAAATCAAACTGATCCTTTTCATCCAAAAATACCCTTACTAGGTTTGTATCCCAAAGAGAGCACAAAAAAAGGGAAAAGAACCCACATGTACAAAAATATTTATAGCAGCTTCTTTTTTTTGTGGTCAATAAAAATTTGAAATTGAGATGATTCCCATCAACTGGAAAATGGCTCAACAGTTGTGGTATATAATTGAAGTGAAATATCATTGTGCTATAGGAAATAATGAGAAGATATTTCAGAAAAACCTAGAAACACTTGCATGAACTTATACAGAATGAAGTGAGCAGAACCAAGAGAATATTGTATATAGTAATACCATATTGTATAATGAACATCTGTGAATGACTCAACTATTTTAAGCAATTCAATGATCCAAAACGATACCAAATGACTCATAATGAAATATGCTATCCATCTCCAGAGAAAAAATTGATGTCATTTGAATACAGATCAAAGCAAACTATTTTTCACTTTCTTTTTCATTTGAATGTTCTTGCACAAACCCGTAAAACCCAGAACACAATAGCATTTACTTCCCAGGATTTTGAAGATCAAATTAGTATTTGTAAAGTGCTTACAACAGATCTTGGCACATAAAAGGCACTTAAAATGTTTATTTCCTTCCTTCCATTCTACTTTCTGAATTGGGTCTTGATATTATAGCTGGCCTCTGTGGCACCTTTGCTCTTCCTGTTGCTGCTTTCTTGGGTTATTGAATGTTGTGTTTTTCCAAAATCTCTGGTAAAGACTAAGGATCTATAAACTTCTGGATTTGGTGTTTTATAGGACAAAGTCTGATTGCTGACCTCCCTAGTCTGACCTCTGTAAGTTCTTGACCCTAATTTGTGTTTGAGCAATAGCAGACTACTTCTGCCCCCAGCTCCTATCAGAAAGCTAGAAATGCCTCTTGGTTCCAAGTGGCAGAATTGAATGCTCCGCTTTTATCTAGGATTTTGCCTTGGTTATTTCTCTGTAGGCAGGACTAGATGCTAGAAATAAGATACTGTTCTCCCCATAGATTGGTTCTTATCTAGCAGAAACATACAAGAACTGTCCTTTCTATGAGACAAAGTTGCCTTACTGTTACTGGACCTTTACACATGTTCTGCTGTCTGCCCTGCTTTTTCTGTTTCTGTGGATTTTTTGGACCCACGCTACCATGTTTTGTTTTTTGAACAAGGGATTAAGATTATCTAGATAAATCTTGCATATCTAATCCAAAAGGATATTAAAGTAAAAAAGATGAGCAAGAAGTATGACTATGCCCAGATTTCCACAAAGCTAGATGCCATAGAGAATAGCTGCAATCGAGGAAGAACAGAAGGTGTGATACCAATAAGTTAGCAGGAAATAATAAATGAAGTTGGAGAACCCCTAATTTTAAATTTCTATATTAAAAAAAAATTTAGATTTCAGATAAAGAGGTAGATTTCACCACAGAGGTTTTGTTGAGACTTCATAAATATTGGAATTAAACAAGAGTAAAAGCATTGACAATAATGGAAATAATTTCTTAAGAAATTTAAATGAGACAAAATAAACACAACAGTGACAAGACTTTCAAAAACTCCTTCCATCACTAAACCTTTAATCTCTATGTCAAATGGAGAAATATGACAGTCAAAAAGTAGCACTGATTTATGGAATAACTGGAGGCAGCAATATAAACTAGAAAAAAAATTTGTGTTTTTATTCTATGTCCCAATATATCGACATGGATCTGAGAACTCATAAATTAACAATAATAATATTGTTATTCATAACTCATTTATGTCTGTCCATCCTGTGTGATTCTGTCAATTAATTTAACAAGGGAAGAGGGTGGGGGAACACCCAATATACTAGAGGCCACTCTTACTTTCTCTTAATAATTGCCACATAATCATTCAAATATCTCTTTCTATACATTTTGATTGATGGCATCTTAAATCCATTTTTTAAAATTCTTTTTGGGGCCATGCTGCAACATATTCATACCTGCTTTGTTCCACTCCACTGTTCTCTGTTATGATACTCATTTTTAGTTTATTCATCCTCTCATTCATTCACTCACCTAACTATACTCCATGCTTTATAACATAAGTTGTAAAAATGTTTAAAAGACTGAAATTAGAAAAGTAGCTTTATTATCTCCCAACAAAACAAAGAAACAAAAAGATCACTTATTCCTCCCATTAAATTCTGGGTCTAACTCAATGACTAGTGTTTTCTCTATACCAAACATACATACTAAAGAACCCAGTCTAAATCCTCTTGAAATCTAGATAATAGACATTCTTCATTCACTTAGTCATTCCAGGGTGAATGGACTTGCCAAACTCCTTTGAATCAATACAGATCTCTTTTGGGAGGATCTGCAATGTCTTGGGATCAGATGCCATGAACACAATGTCATTTACAAACAGGAATACCTGGAATACCTCACAACTGAGTGTGAATCCTTCTTCAACCCAAACTTTACACTGCATCTCTTCCATCATAGTAATAAGTACTATTAGTGAATGTACATCTGCCTCCTGTATGCCCTCCCTGTTATTGATTATTACAGGATCATTGAACAGAGTCATTTCTGTTTCTATATCTTCCAAAGAATCTGTAATAATTTGGATGTTTGACCAGGAAATACATTGCAGCTAAAGTCTCCAAGGTGGTATTATATTCCACCATTTTTTAAAAATAATCTATAGAAGATGGCAGATTAGAGAGTAACCCAAATGAATATTCCCAACATTCACCTGCAAACGACTTTGAAATCACTCTTCAAACCAAATTCTGTAGGGGAGCCAACAGAAATTCAGAGACATTTTTCCAACCTAAGAAAACTTACATCAGCAGGAGAGGTTCATGACACCTGGGTGGGGACCACCCCAGAGTGCAGAATGGCACAGCAACATCATCAGTGAGCATTTAAGACGGTTTTGACAGTAATTATGAAAGCAACATTTTGAGGAACTTTCCCCAGAGACAGTAATGTGGTCAGACAAATGACCAGAAAGAGATTACAGGTGAGCCCTGGATGGTGCTGTGTGGCTGGTTGATTAGCAGCAACCACATACAATTCTAAGTCACAGTTCCAGGGTAATTAGGGGTGGATAAGGTTCATCTCAAAGGATCAGGTGCCTGTGTTGCATTTCCAAGGTAAAGAACAGCACAAACCCTTGTGGCTAAAAGAGAAAAAGGGACTTGGTTAAAGTTCAAGGGCCAAGAGAAGTAGAAGTGGTGATTATGGCTGCAGAGAAATGGGAGCATTTGTTGAGTAAAGACCAGAACACAAACTAGGAAAGCAGGGAACACAGTTCTCTCAAAATCACTCTAACTTAGAAGGACCCGAAACTGTCAAACCCCCCAGAGCTAGCTCTGAAAGTAGTAATATGAAAAAGCTCGAAACTAGTGACAGGATTTCCCTACCCAGAAATGAGTAGAATTCAAATTTAATTTAAAATTCAAAGGAAAGAAAGAGTCTGGAAAATTAGCATACAACAAAATAAGAACTTGTCCATAAAAAGCTACTATGGTGACAGGAAGACCGAGACATAAACTCTAAAGAAGAAAATTTGAAAACAACTACAACCAAAGTCTCAAATAAAAATGCTAATTGAGCTCATGCCCAAAAGAATTTCTGGAAAACTTAAAGAAACAGATGAAGGTGGTAGAAGAAAACTTGGAAAAAGAAATCAGAGTAATGCAAGAAAATTATTTTTAAAAAATAATAACAGGTTGATAGGACAAAAAAAAAAGAACCAAAAATACGAAACAAAAGATCTCTAAAAATCAGAATGGGTGTGCAGAAGCACAAAATCAAGATAGGGGAGTATAAGCAGGGATTTGCTTGAGATCTCCCCAATACCCCTCCAAATTCATGTAAAAATGACTCTAAACAAATTATAGACTAGTGGAACCCATGAAATGGAAGAGTAAAAGAAATTTCCAGCCCAAGATAACCAGAAAGGTCTATAGGAAAGGTCTGTTGCACCAGTCTAAGAGAAGACCACAGTCCAGCTTAGGCCTATCCAGAACAGAAAGAAAAGATCAGGCCTTAGGAGACTGAACCGCTGTGGTGGTTTCCAGACTTCTCAACCCACAAATGCCAAAGACAACTTAGAAGGTCAGTAGGAAAAGTCTGTTATACCTGGGTGACAGAAGAACACTGTCTGGCCCCATCTACAAGGTGGCAACTGCGGTGGAGTTGGAAGTGTATACTTCTGAAGCTCTCAGTCCACAGGTAGTGGGGGGGGGGGGGATACAGCCACTGATCTGAGTTTAATTGCACTGATATTTTTGGTGGCACTGAAGTAGGATTCTCTTACTTTACCCCTTCTTCAATCTGGGTCACAGTCCTAGGTGGCTGTCCCAGAATGAGAAGGAATGTTGGCATGGCAGAGGTCATGGTAGTGGTGAAGAAAGAATCCTCCTCACATTTCCAAAGCAGAAAAGAGTGCTTGTTGTCACTCACAGACCAGAGTACAGAACGGGAGAGGAGTAAACACCTCTCCTTTTGTTACACAAAGTTGCAAGAACTGAAAATTTATCAAACCCTAGAAATATCTCTGAAAACAGTTGCACAAAACCCCTGAAACTTAGACCAACATATCCTCCACAATGGAAGCAGAGATGTGCTTAAACAAAGAGCTAAAAAGTCAAGTAATTGGCTAGGAAAATTAGAAAACAGTAAGAAAAAAAAATCTAGCTACAGATCTTCCTTGGTTACAAGGAAGATCAAAACATACAACCAGAAGAAGACAAAAAAATCAAATCTCATATATCCAAAGCCTCCATTTTTAAAAGAAATTTTAAAGAAAAATAGAATTGGTCACAGGCTGTGGAAAAGCTCAGAAAAGATTTTGAAAATCAAGTTAGAATAATACAGGAAAATTTGTGAAGAGAAAAGAGAGTAATACAAGAAAATCATGAAAAATATTAAAGAAAATAACAACTTTAAAAAAATAAACTAACCCAAATGGCAAAAAAAAAAAAAAAGCCAATGAGTAGAAGAATGTCTCAAAAAGCAACATAGACCAAATGAAAAAGGAGGTCCAAAAACTCACTGAAGAAAATAATTCTTTAAATATTTAAATAATAAAAGGGAGCATATAGAAGCTAATGAATTTATGAGAAATCAAGAAATTATAAAACAAAAACAAAAGAATGAAAAATATAAGACAATGTGAAATATCACATTGGAAAATAAACTGACCTAGAAAACAGATCTAGGAGAGATAATTTTAAAAATACCTAACTACCATGATAAAAAAAAAAAAGAGCCTGGACATGATTTTAAAGAAATTATGAAGAAAAAACTGCAGTGATATTCTAGAACCAGAGGAAAAAATAGATATTGAAAGAATCCACTGATCAACTCCTGAAAAAGATCTCCTCCCAAAACTCCTTGGAATATTGTAAGAAAATTCCAAAATTCCCAGGTCAAGGAGAAAATATTACAAGCAGACAAAAAGAAACAATTCAAGCATTGTGGAAACACAATCAGAATAACGCAATATTTAGCAGCTTCTACCTTAAGGGATCAAAAGGCTTGGAATATATTACAGAGGACAAAAGAGCTAAGATTAAAACCAAGAATCGCCTACCCAGCAAAACTGAGTGTGATATTTCAGTTGAAAAAGATGGAAATTCAATAAAATAGAGGACTTTCAAGCATTCTTGATGAAACGAGCTGAATAGAAAATTTGGTTCATGAGACCTTTCTCAGTATAAAGGTAGATGTAAGGAATGTAGATAGATAGGTAGATAGATAGAAAGATAGATATCAGTATACACATATATGTATATGTATATGTGTGTAATTACACACACACATATACGCATTGTGTATGTGTAGACAGAGGACACAGGGTGTGAGTTGAATATATAGGAATAAAATCTAAAAAAAAAATTAAAGTACAAGAGAGTAATGTACTGGGAGAAGGAGAAAGGGAGAGGTAGAATGTGGTGAATTTTCTCACATAAAAGAGAGCAAGAAAAATGGAGGGGAATGGAGGAGAAAAGAGGGGAAGTGAGATGGAATGAGTGAATCTTAGTCTCATTGGATTTGGCCTAAAGAGGGAATAACTTACACACTCAATTGGTTATGGAAATCTGTTTTATGTTACAGGAAAGTAAAGGGGAAGGGGATTAGAAGAGGCAGATGACAGAAAGGAGGGCAAATGGGAGGAGGGGATAATCAGAAGCAAACCCTTCTGAGAAGTGATACAGTCAAAAGAGAGAATATAATAAATGGAAGGTGTGATAGAATGGAGGGAAATACAGTCAGCCTTTCACAAAATGACTGTTGTGGAAGTGTTTTGCATGACTACACATGTATAGCCTATGTTGCAATGCAAACAAGCACAATAGGATCTTATATTGTCTTCATTTTTCAGTTAATTATAAAATGTTAAACATGTGCTCCATTGAGCTTAAGGTACTCTATATTCATGTTTACATGTAGATGACTAGACCTAAGATTTTTGAAAACATAGAGTAATTAGTCATATGTCATATAGGTTAGAAGCTATTGGTAGTCTCAGATTTTTTACTTTTCTTCGTTTCAGTAGGGTTCAAAATTTTAATCATACCTTGATCACCTTCTCCTTCACATGTCTTTTATGAGTTGTTAAATGCCCTCCAATTCCTTTTAACTCTAACACACATTCAAATTTAGTCTATATTTTTCCAACTTTAGAGATACTTCTAATTTTTCTAAAGACAAATCTGAATATCTTATATTAGGGTCCTAGGATCCTATATTAGGATCCATATCTTTACTGTCCTTGATAGAGAAAAAAAATAATTCTGGTTTTTTCATTTTTTCCAACTGTTGTCTTCTCATTTTCATCATTGAACACCCTTGGGATGTCTTTGCTTAAATGGATACATTACAAACTTTCTTTAAATTAGTTTTATCCTTCATTGTTTTTCTCTGCCTTCTCTGACAATACTGCTTATAACCATCCATCATCCTTCTTCATGAGATTTTATATACAACTATATAACCTAAGCTACTTTTCTTCTTTAGCCATCTCATTCCATTTTGAAAGTATATCAGATTTTTGCTTTTTATGGCCCTTTGGCCTCTATCTTGGTCTTTGTGTAGTGGTAATTAATATACATTGATTATGGATAAAATTATATAGTTAGTGTCAATTTCATTATATTTAAGATCCTAACTTCACAACATCACTGTATACCCTTTCTATACACTCATGCAGTCACTACACTGATATAACCCCTCATCACCCTGTAGTTGAACTACTGCAACAGCCCCTTGATTGTACTTCCTTTGTTAAGTGTATGGCCATTCAAATTTATCATCTGCTTAGCCATCAAAGTAACCTTCCAAAATTGCAGTTTGGACAATTTAACTCCCAGACTCAATAAACTCCAATGATTCTCTATAGCCTCTAGGATAAAATATAAAATCTTCTTTTATGATTTTAAAATCCTTCACAATCTTGTCCCTTCTTATCTTTCCAGTCTTCTATGGCTTTAGTCCCCTCTTCATGCTCTGTGGTCTAGTAACACTGTCCTTCTTTACAATCCATAGATGTGGCTCTGCATCTCACCAATCTGTCATTTTGCTGACTGTCCTCCATATCTAGAAGGTTATTCCATCTTACCTTTATCATCTGAACTTCCTTGCACTCTTTCAAAATTCAGAAATAAATCCACCTCCTTCAAGATGCTTTTCTGTTTCCTCAACTGTTCCTTCCCTCTGGGACTACCTTCAATTTGCATTGTATATGTCATACAGATACCTTTTTTTTTTTTTTTTGCATAGTGTCTTCCCATGAAGAAGAGACCTCTTTGGGGCCTGGTTCTAAGAACTCTATAAATGGCTGTTGACTGAATTTATAAAACTTTCTTCCAACAAACCAAGTCTTTTTTCCTGAAGACCAATCTGTGTAGCTACAAAGAGACACCTTATCAATAGGCTGTCCACCTTGTGATGAAATGTTTTCAGTCATTGAACTGCATGAAACAAACAAACAAAAATCTACAGTATTCCTCCCTTCCATTTCTGTAGCAATGGTGACTGAGTATCAGGAAAGGAGAGCAGAAGGTGTTAATAAGGTGTTAATAATCATAAATCATATTGTTTTTAGACTGTCAATATACCATTATTTGACTATTGGTGTTCTAAATATGAAATCATTGTCTAGTGATTTATGTGTAGATTTACTGCATATTGATCTTGACATGGCTCCTGGAAATAAAATCAGAAGAAGGAAGTTACAGCCAAATGAAACATAGCACCCAAGTACTACTTAGAGAAGAAACAAAAGAATGGTAAAGAACATTTTGCATTTTGTTGTATAGCTTAAAGTAATGAGAAACATCATTTAGTTATTACACATTGTAGTTCTGATAAGCAATTACAAAAAGAAGGGCATGCAAGTAATTACAATTTATGCACCAGTTGTTGAAAATGAAGTAATAGAAAAAACTATGAAGATGTTGATATGGCCTTAAAGTTGCATGAATCTGGTATTTGGTGACTTTACATCAACAGTGGGGAAAAGGTGAAATTAGGATAAAATATAAGGGAAACCATAGGTAGAGAATAAAGTGAGAAAAGTAACGAAAAATAATCTGATCCCACAAAAGTTTTATGTTTTTACATAATGAATGTTTTCTCTAAAAGAAGAATGAATAAATTCCAAACTAAGAAAACATAAGAATTACAATAGATTTAAAGACAGAAAAAGATTTATTGACATGAGTTATCTTTGAAATGTTTAAATATAGATACACCAATGGCTCATTAAAGCCAGTGCTCTGATTATATTTAAAGTCTATGTCAGTCTCTTTGATTCTCTCTGTGTGTTTCTCTCTTTGTCTGTGGCTCTCTTGTGTATCTGTGTCTATTTCAAATATTTTTAACTTAACTTTTGATATCTAAACACATCGTCTTTCCCTCCCCCTTCCCCTGAAATTGTCTATTTCCAATTTAACTATTTGCATCAAATGCACCAGTTTCTCAGTTTATATCCTGGCCTTTATCCTGGAATCTTCACTCTACTTCAATTCCTGTACTCAAGCAGAAGCTAAATTTTGCTGCTTTTACCTTCACATCTTTCCCATTGGACCCATTCTCTTCACTTATACAGTTAGCATCTTAGTTCAGTCCTTCATTTTCTCTCATCAGGATTATTGCAACACCTTTCTAATTGGTCTCCTTGCCCCGAGTCTTTCATTGCTCTACTTCAGTGTTTCTTAAACTATGGGTTGTGACCACACATGGGGCCAAGTTACTGAATGTGGGGGTTGCAAAAAAATGGCAGCAGTAAAAGGTTTCAGAATTTGCAATAACCAAAAATTAATTCCAAATCAAACATATAATGAATCTGAGACATTTCTGGCAATGCTTGCCCCTGTTGTATTGTGCAACTTCACCTCAGCCTTGGTTCTGAACACACAACATTTGCACTTTGTATTTTGCATGCCATCGTACCACATGGAGGCAATGAATTCTGCCAAAAACACCTCAGGAAGGATTTAAGACGGTTCCATGTTATGAATTGTAGTGTTTTTATTGTACATATGAAATTGTTAAATGAATTTTGGCTTAGGATTATGACAGAATTTCCAGAAATTTTTGAAATGGCCTTAAACATACTTTTGCCATTTTGTACTATTTATGTGAAGCAGTGTTCTCAGCATTGAGGATTATAAAATCATAATATCAATCACTTCTGAAAAAAGTTGAAGATGCTCTATGTCCTGTATAATCAAATATCCTGCCAAGATTTAATACTTTATGTAAAAATAAACAAGCATATCCATCTCACTGATATGCAAATTTGCTTTTATCTTTAATAAATGGTAAAACTCTTATGTATACCAAAGAATTGTTTTAAAATAAATTTCTTTATAATTTATTATCAGTAAGTGTTTGATTTGTACACCTATTTTATTTACCTGTATACTCAGAATCCTGTAAAAATTTCTCAGGTGACAAGGAGTCATGAGTGGAAAAAGTTTAAGAAGCCCTTCTCTAACCAGAGTCCAGTACTGGCACACCTACCATAAACCTTGACCTCTGTCTAAAGCCACAGGGTAGACCTCAGTTTCTACTCATCCTTTAATTCTAGGGCAATTATGGATGGAAGTTACTGTCCCCTTACTCTTCACCCCTTCATTTAGGATGGTTAAAGCTGAATCGTTTTACAGAACCTCCCTTCCCTCCTCTAGCAGCCAGAAACTACTAGTTAAGCTTTTAACATCAAGTGCCTTATGAGGAAGGGAGGATAGGTAACAGGGACTTGAGGTGCAGTGTTCTTAATTCCTGACCAGCATAAAAGTCTAAATATGGCTTCTGTGTATGATCTTCCTGGAGTTTTGAGGACCACACATAGTTATAACAGGAAATACAATAACATTCTGTTAGAAACTGTGTTTATGTATGCACACACACACACACACACACACACACACACACACACACACACACACACACGCACACTTTGGCTGCCAAAGTATTTTTCCTTAAACATAGACCTCACCATGTTACCTACGCAATCAACTTAAGTGGGTTCCTATTGCCTTTAGTATAAACTCTTCTGCTTAGTTTTTAAAGCCCTGTACAACCTAGACTCAATTCTCTTTCCAGTTTCATTTGACATTATGCTCCCTTCCTTCCTCCCTCACTTTGCTTTCCAACTAAAATACCATTATCGCTTTTTCTCACACATATCACTTACAGTGTCTTTGTAGTGCTTATTTTTAAATCAAGGAATATACTCCCTCCTTGCCTCTGCTTACTAGAGTCCCTTTTGTGCTTATGAAGTACAGGCTCTGGGAATCCCTTTGAGTTCTCCTTGAATCTTTGAGGTACAGGCTCTGGAAACCCCTTAAACTCTGATTGAATCTTCCCATTTCATGAGGCATTTGCATGAGGCTATAAGCTTTTCATTGTGGCTCTGACCAGACCTCTGTTGCCAGCCTAGCTCTCCATTGTTCATCTACTTCCCACTCTTGAGTCTATCAAAATATCAATCCACCCCTGAACTGGCCTAACCCACCATTATCTGTCCTCTCCAGGTAGTCTCCAGCAATTTCCTACCTTTAATCATTCATTATTGGAGTGTGACCTCATCTGACTCTTCCTGAAGACCCTCCCCAAACTCCTTCTCTAGACCATCCCTAGATTCTTCCACAATTTTTCTGTATATAGGACCCCATCTTCCCCTCATGTGTGTGAGAGCACCATAGAATGACCTAGTGCAGACTTGCTATGTTCCGCTTGCCCAATGCAAGCATCACAGATACCAAGGCTCTTTAAGAGTCTACCCAATATGGCAAACTTAATAAACTTTGCTTTTCTTTGGCTGAGAGAAGAATTGAGTTGAGTTCATTTGGCGGGACCTGGGGTGTTGATATTTTGGGGTCATAAGCAACCCTAACCCTAACTACATCACTTAGGGGTACAGCATCAGCACCATCTTCACTTTTGTATTTAACCTTTGTATGTGTATTTTGTGTATTTCTGTGTCTGTCTCTATCACTCTAAATATGTGTGTATACACAAACACCCACATCCAAATACATACGAATATATTTTATATAATTTATATATGTATATAAATGTATATATTCATATATTATATATAACATATATAAGTATACATATATATTCATATACATACATGCATGCATACATACATACATATGTGTGTGTATAAAAGTTTATATTGTGCTTGTAAGAAATGATTATTAATAGCCAATCTGTTGGGGAGATTCATAGAACTCTCCTTCAAAGGCCTGAAAGTTCAGTCTGAAGGACATTATTAATAATGAGATTGCATTAAATTCTTCTCTATCTCTATCATACTCCACCCTGTATTAGAGAGAATTTATTCAAAGGTTGGGAAATCCATTGTGTCCTATTCAAGCCTGGATGGAGACAGATCCCTTTGTCTACTTAGTTCAGGAAAGCGAGTGGTCTGGCATAACTGGAAATGGACTGGTATAGAGATATTTTCTCTGTCCAAGGGTGACATCATCCCACTCACCAGAAGGGTGAAAAAGAGGCTGAAGTCTCCCACCGCGTCCAGGGCCATCTCCAGTTGTCCTTTCTTATATCTTGTCACTGGACCCAGGATGCCAAAAGGAGAAAATGAGGCTGTTGACTTTGCACATTTCTCCCCAGTTTGAATCCAATTCACTTGCAAGTCATGGAATTACCTTCCTGACACCATGGCCCTCTTCAGGAATGAAGGAGAAAGATCAACCTCTGAGTAATACAACTGGCCCCTGAGAGTCCAAACTGGCCAGTTGCAGTTGTTTAATACAACTCCACCCTCCCTTCCTTCTTCCCCTTCTCCTTTCCTCCTTCCTCCACCTCTGTCTGCATAGAGTATCATACCCTTACCTGTGCATACTCTATCTAAAAGAATGTCAATTTTGATCACTGAAACCTCCCAAGATATCTTTGGGTTTACAGGCCTGATTTCTTTCTTATGGACTGTGTCTTAAACCCAATTCACTCTGGTTCTCATTGATCAGTGAATAATAGTCCCAGATCAAAATATCAGTGGTCATTGTTTGGATGCTGACTGTCTCACAGCCAATAGAAATAATAATTATTTGTTTTTGCCAGATACTCTAAGGGTATTCCTCTCCCAGATTCATTTTTTTAACTAGATAAAAGAGATCATCCTTTGTCTCATTTCTTATCTAGCCTTAATCACTGAATGGACATTGCCTCAGTTAAACTGAGACCTGGGAAAGATCTTAGCTTAAAAAGACCAAGGTCTCCCACTGCATCTGGGGTCATCTTCAGTTTTCCTTATTTATATCTTGCCACTGGATCCAGATGACTCTAGAAGAGAAAGTGAAGCTGGTAACTTTGTAATCCAATTAAATTCAATTCACTTGCAAGACATGGCATCACTTTCTTGATGCCATGTTCCTTTTTGAGAACAAAGAACACACAACTACAATAATGTTGGAAAGATACATAAACTGTGAACCCACTACCATGACTATCTTAGATCTAAGAGAGTTGACAAAATGACCATTCTTTTATTAATAACTTACTTGTTTTATTAATAACATGATTAAATTACCTAGAAAGTATGTCTCTCAAACCTTTTAAAACATTATGTACTATATATTATACATATAAAGTATATATTACTTAATACATATTATGAATGTATAATTTCCAATATAAGTAATACATCAAAAACAAATGCAACTTGTATATGCATTTGTCTTATTATATATATCATACATGCATAGCATGTATATATTACATCCATAAACATATGCATATATACAAAGTTTTGTGCTGATTAATTTTATTTTTTGGTCTATAAATTTTCACATGTACTTTTCTCTCACATTGGAGTATAAGTTCATTCTGAGTAGAATTTTTTTTTTCTTTGCATTAATATTCCTAATGTCTATCCTACTTACTGGCATAGAGTAGATTCTTAATAAGTACATGATTGATCTTAAAAGAACCAAAATTACAAATATTTCAAAGATAAATAGGTATTTGTTTAGCATAAATGTCTAATACAGCATGGTTTCAGTGCAACAACTAACATAAAACACATAAGCTTTTATATAGATGAAAAGTTTTGGGCCAGTTATACTTGCCAGGAGAATGAGACATACTCCTGGCTTCCCTATTGCCTAGAACCATGTCTATGTTTTCTCCATCTTCCAGATATCCTTATTTGTTCCAACTGGAATCTCTGCTATTTTTTTTAAGGTTGAACTCCATAAAAAGACTGTTTATTACAGATATCTTCTCCTTTCTCCCTCTCCCTTTTTGTCTCTCCATAATCTCTCTTCCAATCTCATAATTTAACCCAAATTGCCTCTCCATGGTTACAAAATTGTCTGGATTTCTTAATTGCCAAATTAAGTGGCTTTTTACCAATCTTAAATCTTATTGATCTCTCTGCAGCTTTTGGTATTGTTAATCACCCTCTTTTCCTTAGTATTTTCTGACTTTTGTGATGTGATTCTCTTTTAGTCCCTCTGTCTCTCTGACAATTTCTTCTTAGTCTTTTTGTAAATCTTTATCCAGGTCATGGATATCCCTCAGATCTATGTCAAAGGTGCCCTTCTCTTACAGTATTTTACTTTATAGTCCCATCAGTTCCTATGTATTTAATTATTTCTATACTAGGATTCTCAGATCTACCTATCTAGCCTAATCTCTCTGTTGACTTCCTCTCTTTAATCTCCAACTTCCTATTGGACATTTCTCATAGAGATCTGAAATTCAACATGTCCAAAACTGAACTTATCTTTTCCCTTCTTTCCTTCCAAACTATCCTATTGCTTTTAAAGGCACCACCATTCTCCCTGTCCCCAATGCTTTCAATCTAGATATAGCCTTCAACTTCTCCCCCTTATGTATAGTTTGTTGCCAAGTCCTATCAATAGTACATTTTATATATACCCCTCCTTTCCTCTAATACTGCCAATATCCTTTATAAGACCCTTGTCTCCACATGGTTCAACTATATAGCTCTAGCAGTCTTATAATATCTGCAGGAAACAATATAAGATCCTATTTGACCTTCCCAGTTTTCTCTATATTTCTAGTCTTCTAACAACTTACCTGTACCCTTCATCTCCATGTACTCTTCCATGAAGTGACATTAACTTCTTAGTTTTTCCTTGCACAATCCACACTTATTTCTATATCTTGAGCATTTGTGATGGCTTTCTCCCATGCCTAAAATACTCCCCCTCCTCATCTCTACTTTTTGGCTACTCTTGGTGTCTTTCAGTACCACTTAAAATCCTATCTTGTACAGAAGACCTTTCTTAATCTTTCATGATTCCTCTGACCTCTTTATGTTGATCATTTTCTGTGTATACTGTATGTAGCATTAGATGTATAGTTATTTATATGTTGTATTTCTCTTTAGATTGTGAACTCTCTGAGAAGAGTTACTGCCTTTTACTCTTTTGTTTTCATCCCAAACACATAGCACTGTATCTGGCATATAGAAAATGCTTAATAAATGTTAATTGTCTGATTGAAACCTCAGTGTGCAATGCAAATGCATTAAAACCAGAGCCAAAATGGTGGAGAGAATCCAGGAAGTTGCCTGAGTTCTCCACAGTTTCCATCAGAAGCAACATTAAATCAAGCCTATTAAAGGTTTCTGGCATGGAGAATCCATAAGAAGATGGAGTGACACAATTTTCCACACCAAGAAAACTTAGAACAATGTCAGGATAAAAGAGGAGCATAGCCCAGCTCATGTGATGTACAAACAAGCCAGTTGGATACTCTTAACCAAAGTCCGGATCAGCAACAGAGACCCCTTGGTTCAGGCTCAGCAGGCTAGCAGTACAGCAGGCCAGTTGTGAAGGCTTCAGTGCCCGCAGAGCAGGTAAACTGCCAGATTCAGAACCTAGGGCACAACTGGGGCAACTAGGCTAAGCCATCCTAGAGCAGTGGGCAAGCCACCAGCAACTGAAGCCCCAGCATGGAAAGCCAGTAACTAGGCCTCTGGTCTGCTGAAGAAGAACCTTGATAAAGTGCCCCCTATGACCCAGTTATAGAGCTCAACATTAAAAAATGATCACACACACACAAAAAGAAGAAAGCCTTGAATACAGAAAACTGCAATGGCTACTGGGAAGATGAAAACACTCAGAAGAGGGAAACAGTGTCAAAATTCTTGTGCTTGAAGTCTCAAAGGGGAACACAAATTTATCCCAAGCCCTAAAAGTCCTGTTAGAGGAGCACACAAAGGATTTTAAAAATCAAGATATAGAGGAAGAAAAAAAAATTGGAAAAAAGAAATGAGAATTATAAAAAAAGATCATTAAAAAAATGTCAACCACTTTGAAAAGGAAGCAAAAAAAAAGTGCCTAAGGAAAACAACTCTTTAAAAAATAAGGTCAAATGGAAAAAACAAAAACAAAATTTTAAAAAAATCCACTAAAGAAAAAAAAGTTTTTTAAAAGTAGTATGGGCCAAATGGTAAAGGAGATACAAAAGCTAAGTAGAAAAAAATAATTTATTAAAAATTAGAATTGGGCAAATGGAAGTCAATGACTCTATGAGACATTAAGAATCAGTCCAATGAAATCAAAAGAAGGAAAAAAAATATAGAAGAAAATGTAAAATACCTCATTGGAAAAACAATTGACCAGGAAAATAGATCTAGGAGAGATCATGTAAGAATTTTGGAGTGCTTGAAAGCCATTATAAAAGAAAAAAATCTAAACAGTATCTTTGAAGAAATTTTTGAGGAAAACTGTCCTAATATCCTAGAATTAGAGGATAAAATAATCATTGAAAGAATCCAAGGATCCCCTCCTAAAAGACATCCCTAAATTAAAACTCCAAGGAATATTGTAGCTGAATTCCAGAATTAGCAGGTCAAAGAGAAAATACAGCAAGCATCCAGAAAGGAACAATTCAAATGTCAAGAAGCCACAGTCAGGCTTACACAAGACTTAGAAGCTTCTACATTAAGGAATTGGAAGGCTCAGAATATGTTACTCTGGAAAGCAAAGGAGTTTGGATTAAAAACAAGAATCAAGCTACAATACAAGCTACAATACAAATTACCAAGCAAAACTGAGCATATTTCAGGGGAAATGATGGACATTCAATGAAATAGGGGACTTGCAATCATTTCTCATGAAAATGTCACAAAAAAGGCAAACAGGAAAGAAGCACCGTGGTATTCAATAAGGTTAAATTTTTTTACATCCCTACGTGGGAAGACAATATTCTTAAGAACTCTATCTCTATTAGGGCAGTTAGAAGGAGTATATTTAGGCAAAGGGTGCAGGTATAAGTTGACTTATATGTGATGGTAAAAGGAAATAATTAAGTGGTGAAAAATGGAAAGTACTGGGAGAAGAGAAGACAGAAGGGAGATAGAAAGCAATAAATTCTATCACATGAAGAAGCATAAAAGACCTATTAGAGTAAATGGAAATGGGGGGCCTTATTTGAATACTTCTTTTCATTAGAATTGGCTCGAAGTGGGAATTACATAAACATTCACTTGAATAGAGAAATCCATGTTACCCTACAGGGAAGTAGAGGGTAAAAATGGAAAGAAAAGGGAGGTAGGGTGGGGGGAGGCTGATAGAAGGAGAACAGATACAGGTAGGTGGTAGATGTTTGCAAAGCACTGGTGAGAAGGGACAGGATGAAGGAAAGAGAAAAGGATAAATAGAGGAAAAATAGGATGGAGGGATATATACCATTAGTCATCATGACTTTGAATGTGAATGGGATGAATTATTCCATACAATGAAAGCAGATAGTACAGTATATTAAAAACCAGAATCCTATAATATGTTGTTTACTGGAAACACATTTGAAAAAGAGAGACACACACAGAGTAAAAGTAAAAGGTTGGTGCAGAATATATAATGCTTCAACTGAAGAAGGAAAAAAAAACAGAGGCAGCAATCTTGATCTCAGACAAAGCAAAAGCAAATAATTAATCAAATTACAAAAGAAAAGGAAGGAAACTGCATCTTACCAAAAGGTACCATAGACAATGAAGTAATACCAGTACTAATCATATATGTACCAAGTGGTATAGCAAGTGCACCAAGTGCTGAAACCTAAATCGGGAAGAGTCAAAAGAGAGGAAGAATATTATAGACAAATTTCCCTAATGAATATTAATACCAAAAATTTTAAATAAAACTTCAGAAAAGAGATTACAGTAATCTATCACCAGGATAATATATTATAACCATGTAGGAGTTATACCAGGAATGAAGGGCTTGTTCAATAATAAGAAAATTATTAGCATAATTGAGCATATAAATAAGAAAACTAACAGAAATCATATGATGATCTCAATTGATGCAGAAAATGCTTTTGACAAAATATAGCACCAATTCCTACTTAAAAAAAAAAAACCTACTAGAGAGTATAGGACTAAATAAAATTTACCTTAAAATGATAAGTATTATTTATCTAAAACCATCAGTGAACTTTATCTGAAATGGAGATAAGCTAGAAGATTAGGGGTAAAACAAGAATGCCCACTATTATGACAGGTATACATTATTGAAACAGAAGTGTTAGCTTTAGCAATAAGAAAAGAAAAGGGAATAGGAGGAGTTAGACTAGACAATGAGGAAACAAAAAATACCACTCCTTGCAGATGATATGATGGTATACTGATCTAATAAAAATTACATAAAATATTAAAAACTTTAACAAAGTCACAGGATATAAAATAAACTCTAAAAAATCATTAGCATTTCTATATATTACCAATAAAGTTCAGCAAGAACAGAGACAATACAAAATATTTGGGAATCTACTTGCCAAGACAAGACCAGGAACTATATGAACACAATTGCAAATTACTTTCTCTAATAGAAAGTTAGATTTAAACATTTGGAAAAAATATCAATTGCTCACAGGTAGGCTGGGCTACTATAATGAAAATGACAATTCTACCTAAATTAGTTTACTTACTCAATGCTATACCAACCAAACTACCAACACAATATTTTATGGAGGCAGAAGAAATAATAATAAAATTCATCTGGAAGAACAAAAGTTCTAAAATTTCAAGGAAATCAATGGAAAATAAAACAAAAGAAGGTAGCCTAGACAGAGATAATTTAAAACCTTATCATCAAGCTTCCATTTTCAAAACTATTTGTTACTAGCTGACAAAATAGACTGGTGGATAAGAGAAATATATTTGGTGCACGAGAAACTACAGTCAATAACTATAGTAATTTACTGTTTGACAAACAAAGAAAGCCTCCAGTTTCTAGAATATGAACTCACTATTTGACAAACAAATGGTGAAGAAACCAGAAAATAATATGACAAAAATTAGGCATAGACCATCTTACACTATATATATCAAGATAAGATCAAAATGGGTACATGATATAGACATAAAGCATGATACCATAAGCAAATTATGAGAGTAAGAAATAGTTTGCCTGTCTCATCTCTGGAGAAGCTAAGAATTCATGACCAAACAAGATAAAGAAAACATTATGAAATGCAAAATGAATAATTTTGCTTATATTAAATTAAATAAGTTTCACACAAAGCCAATGTAATCAAGATTAGAAGGAAAGCAAAAAGGTGGGAAACAATATTTATGGAAAGTGTTTCTGATAAAGTCCTCATTTTTACAATAAATAAAAAAGTTAGTCAAATTTATAAGAATACAAATCATTCTCAATTAATAAGTGGTCCAAGGATATGAATAGGCCATTTTCAGATGAAAAAAAGTAAACCTATCTATAGTTATGTGAAAATATACTCTAAATCACAATTGTTTAGAGAAATACAAATTAAAACAACTCTGAAGTACCACCTAACACATACCAGTTAAGTTAATATAACCAAAAAGGAAAATCATCAATATTGGAGAGGATATCAGAAAATTGAGACACTAATGCATTGTGGGCAGAGCTGTGAACTGTTCTAACCATTCTGGAGAGCAACTTAGAACTATGCCAAAAGATTGATCAAACCCTTTTGAAACAGCAATAACACTCCTAGATCTGTATCTGAAAGAGATCATAAAAAAGGGAAAAGTTCTTACATGTAGAAAATATTTATAGCAGCTTTCTTTGTGATGTCAAAGAATTGAAAATCTAGAGAATGCCCTTCAATCAGGGAATGACTGAACAAATTGTGGTATGTGGATATAATGTAATAATATTGTGCTATAAGAAATGATGAGCAAGTGGATTTCAGAAAAAGTTGGAAAGAATTACATGAACTGATGATAAGTGAAGTGAAGAAAACTGAAAGTACATTGTACACTATAAGAGCAACATTGTAAAATGATCAACTATGATTGACTTAGCTCTCCTCAGCAATAGAATGGTCACAGAAAATTCCAAAAGACTCATGACGGAAAAATGCCATCTTTATCCAGAGAAAGAACTATGAAGTCTGAATGCAGATGGAAGCATAGGATTTTCACTTTTTTGGTGACTTTTCCCTTTTGTTCTCTTTATTTTTTCACAGCATAACTACTGTGGAAATATGTTTATATGATTGTACATGTATAACCTTTAATGGATTGCTTGCCTTCTTGTGGAGGGAAATTGTGAGGAAGGGATGCAGAAAAAAAAAATTTGAAACTGAAAATCTTATGAAGAAATGAATGTTGAAAACATGGATATGAATATACAAAGATATGTTGTTTAGGTATGATCTGTTTAGGTAGAATAAATAGCAGTACTAATGTCACCAAAATCTATTGTAATATCAAAATATGAGAATTATGTGACATTACCCATGGAGACCTTCCAGCTCTAGGATTTTATTGTACTAAGAATTACTAAATGATACACTACCAAAAGGATATGTTATCTCCTTAGTTTTATACCACACCACCTGACATAACTCACAGCTACTCTTGTATATTCTCTTGAAAGTACAACTTTAAGAATTTTATCACAAAAATCCATTACCCTGTGACCAACATGATCGTGAGAAAACCTGTATGTAACTAAGTTGATTTTCTGACTAGAGTCTCAAATATCATCCATCAATGAACCTGGATTTGATTCCCTGTCAGCTTGATGTGACCCTTGAAATAACCAGTGTCACTTCCATTCCATTTGGAAGCATCATAGAAAGATATTGAAACTATGGCAGAGAAATTGTCCAAGTAAATAGGTATATCATATATATATTTATATACACACATATACATACATATATGCATATACATACATACAACATATGTATATACATATACAGCTGGACACTGTGGATTTCAACATGGAACAGGAACTGGACAAGGAGCTGGACAAGGAGTTGGAAATTGCCTGCCCTTGAACCCAGGTGAAATTTGGATTGATTCAAATAGGAGTTGGATCCACGGAAGAGGAACCATGGAAGCTGAGAGCCAGCCTCCAGTCAAGATGAAATGATCTCTCCTTGGGTATCTAATGAAAATTGAGAAGATCATAATTTAATGTAATCTAGGGGAGGCAAGATTTTGTACTCTGTATCCTGTACTCTTGAGGATAATTGAATAAAGGATGGTTGGAAACTAATCTCCAATTAAGAAGAAAGAAAACTTTTTGACTGAGAGATTAAGACAATGTGACCTAGGGGTGAAGAGCACTGACCTTTGTACTTTCTATCCATTAAGAAGGCTTGCCTCCTTAAGGAC
>CM053590.1:167948396-167965509 GCA_028646515.1 Pseudochirops corinnae | reverse complement strand
TATATATATACACACATATATTAGTCACATCTAATTATGTTGTTTCAGAATTCAGTAGATTTGAGGACACTCAAAAGATTCTATCCTTAAAGTTCTTTTAAATTGTATTATAGGTTTATTATGACTTCTTTATGTAATCACTTTAATTTAAAAAAAAAAGCATATTTAATGTTGCAAAATGGCATGTCAGAGTAAAAGAGGATAATTATATGACTTTGATTTAATTGGTTAATTTTCTACACTAGAATGTTGTCCTGAAAAAGCTTAGAGAGAAGAGAGTGTCTAAAAGTAGTCTAACACCTATGACAGACATTAAAAGATCAAAAGAATTTCAGGGAAAATAGCAAAGTGCAATTTTTCATTTTTATTTAATAAGGTGTGGTCCTATAAGGGTAATATTGACTCTCTTAACAATTTCTGTTTAAATTTGAAAAATTATATTAACTTTCTTTTTTTCCTTCTCCACTCTTTCCTCCTTGTCCTTGTCCTTGTGCTCCTCCTCCTCCTCCTTTTACTTCTCCTCCTCTTCCTCCTCCTCCTTGTTCTTCTTCATCCTTCACCCTTTTTTTAATCTACTTCAATTAAATTTTCTTGTGGTGAAAGAAAATCTCAATGTAAGTGTAAGTGTCCTATAAATATCTTGCTCTTTATTGAATGCTTGAGAACATTCTCATTATCTGCTTTGGCTAGAATGAATCAACTGTAAGTACCTGAACCGTCTTATCACATTTTTAACTTAACAATCTGGATTCTGACTTCATCACTCAGCTAAAACTACTCTCTCCAAAGTTACTAATACTTTCTTTGTTGAAAAATAAAATGACATTTTCTCTAAACTTCTTGATGTCTGTGCAATATTTGATACCTTTAATCACTTCTTCCTTGATTCTCTCTCCTCTCTAGGTTTTTGTTCATTTGTTTATTTGTTTTTTATACTGCTCTTCCCCAGTCCTCTTTTTACTCCATTTCACCCTCCACTCAACTGTCAAGGCATTTTTTTTCTTTCTATGCTTGTCTCTATTAATTACATTAATTTATTATAATATAATAATATTCTATTACATTCATTTACCATAGTTTTTAGCCAAAGATGATGTTTTGAAAGCACAAGTTTGACTATATCATTCCCCTCCCCCATCAATGAGTTTTAGTGACTCCCCACATACATAGAATTTTAAAATAATAACAATTATGGCTTACATTTGCATTGCATTTTATAGTTACAAAGTTCTCATGTACCAAAGCACTTACTTGATTCCCATTTAAAAACAAAACAAAGCTAGTGCATAATCTCACTTGAGTTCCTTAAAACCCCATAAGACAGCCACCATATATTTCTTCTGACTCATTTTAGACATAAGTAAATTGATGGCAAAGACATGAGAATAAAACAGAACAAAGAATCCAAAACAGACATAAAGATGTCATAAAACATTTAAAAGCAATATCTAATTATATGGACACTGCATGCAAGTTAGCAAGCTTAGTCTGTCAGTCAACAGGCATTTATTAAGCACCTACATTTAGGCCAGCACTTTAATAACTACTAGAGCCACAAAGAAAGGCAAAACCACAATCCCTGTCCTCTGTCAGCTCACATTGAGATGGGAGAGACAAATATACAAACAAATATGCATGAAAAACTTATAATCAATTCCCAACATTCACTTGTTTCACTCTCAGGATTTCAAGCATTCAAATGATTTTATTAGTAACCTCATTTTCACTTTCATGTTGGCAACTTCACACATTATTGACCATGCACAATAGAGAAAAAAATATAGAGGTGTCATGCAGATAAGTTTGTGGAGTCAATGGTATCCTACTATGCTGTTTACTCATCTTATTCACCCTAACATTGTAAAGAGCTCCTTGTGTATTTACATCATATTTTCATTGTTTGCCATCAAAGCACAAGTTTTGTGTTGCAATTATGCCCCCAAAGTGTAATGAAAGTCCTTTGAGCTTAATTAAGCCCATGTGTGTAAAGATAGTGATATGGTTTAGTGAGAAAGTAAAGGTGTTGGATAAACTTCATGCAGGGATGTCTCCAGCCAGCTGCTGTCAGCTAATGGACCAGCTGGCTAGAGACTTTGAGGCTGTCAATCCCATCATTAATCACAACCTCAAGGTTAAATGTCAACTTGTCTCTGCTGTGCTCCAACACTCCAAGACCCTTAAGGATCTCAAACCACACATGAAGCAGATGTCATTGATGGGCTATTTTAAGCCAGTGCAGCCTTCAAGATCTCCAATGCCATCCACCAGACCATAAAAGACAGCATTGGAAGTGATGTCTAGACATTGCCAGTATCAGTATTTTCCCAAGAACAAACTAAAATCCCAGTAAAGTCTCTCATAGTTTTCAGAGGGCAGCCAAAGTAGAGAGGTTTATAGCAACATAGAGTACAATGCCCTCATGCCACAATTTAACACAATGGAAGATAAGACTCAAGTGAAAGAAAGTTTTAGTTTTAAGCATTGTACTATATTTGCTGCACAGTATTTATGGTACTGTCAATTTCATGTTTTATGAAAAATGAATACTGTCTGGAATCAATGCTTTTTTATTGAAATGTTAACTCAAAAGGTCACAGATAATTAGTAACAAGAAAAATGTTTTGCATGTTACCAATTTTATTTTCCCATACTGCTTTTCATGGGTTATATCATGGTTACTGTGTTAGGAAGAAATGTGTACTATGAGAATCAATATTTTGTTATTAGCAATTGCATGCATGAAAGTATATTTTCAGTAATTCATAGTGAAAGATAACAGTTTTGTGTGGTCATGAAAACCTAATCCCCTATTTTCCAAAGACTAGAAAGCTAAGAATGGCCAGTGTATAAAAAGTTTTAAAAGTCCAAAAGAATTTTATCCTCAAGGTAATTAGGAGCCTCTGGAGTGTGTGTGTGTGTGTGTGGGGGGGAACTTGGGACATGACATGATAAGACCTGCCCTTAAGAAAGATTAGTTTATAGCTGAGTAGAGGGTAAATTGAACTTGGGATAAATTAGAAGAAAATAACCCAACCACAGGACCATTATGATAGTCCAGGTGGGGTTATAAGGGCCTGAGGCCATACCATATGGTAACTGAACTAGTAGAGACATATACAAGAGATGTTGTAAAAGTAGATGCAACCATACTTGTTAAAAGATTATATGTGAGTTATAAATCCAAACTGAGATGGCACCAAGTTTGCAATATTAGGCTATGGATAGAATGGTGGTACCATCAATCTTAATAAGAAAGTGAGGAAGAAGAGAGGATTGGAGGGGGTATAGATGATGAATTCTATTTTGGGCAGGTTAAGATTGAGATGTTTATGGCTCATACAGTTGGAGACATCTAATAAGCATTTGGAGATACGAGACCAGAGTCATCAAAGAGGTTAGGACTGGATAAGTTGATCTGAGAATCATCTCTATAGAAATGATAACTAAACCCAACAGAAAGGATGAAATCATCAAGTGAATTTGTATATAAGTAGAAAAGAGTTCACACTACAGAGCTCGTGATAAATGAGCATGATCTGACAGAAGATCCAGCAAAAAGAGACTTCAATGTGTTAAGATAAGTAGGAAGAGAACAAGGTAAAAAAAATGGTTTTACAACAAACAAACAAACATAGAAGAGAGAGAATCCATGACAAGGGGATAAATAAATGTAGTCTAAGGCTACAGAGTTCAGGAAGGATGAGGATTCAGAAATTACAATTAGATTTGGCAATCAAAAGATCAGTGGTACTGTAGAAAGTACAGTTTCAGTTAAATAATGAAGCCAGAAATCAGAGCACAAAAGATTTAGAAGATAGAGAAAAAAAAAAGAAATTAGGGTCATGATTGCATATAGCTTTTTCAAGGAGATCAACCAAAGTGGTAGGAGAGATACAGTCAGGTAAATAGGATTGATGGTCAGATAAAAAGAGAAAGTATTTAAGTACAAAGAGGACTTGGGCATATTGGTAGGTTGTAGGCAGCAGGGGAGGATCAAGTGTATAAGAGAGATTAAATATTAGTAAGAGAGAAGGTAGAACAAAAGAGGCAATCTGTTGGAGAATGCAAAGTGGATAGGAGCAAGGATGTATATTAATTGATTTGTATTAGAGAGGAGAAGGATCACTTTATTTGAGATGGAGATGAATGATTAGAAAGTGGGAGAAGACATCTGAGTGATTTGAGATGAGGATGAAGGGAGAAAAGGGAGCTTTCAGAGAATTGTGTCATCATCTTCTTCTCCTCTTCCTCCTCCTCTTTCCTCCTCCTCCTCTTTCCTCCTCTTCCTCCTCCTCCTCCTCCTTCTTCTCTTTCTTCTTCTTCTTCTTCTTCTTCTTCTTCTTCTTCTTCTTCTTCTTCTTCTTCAACATAAGGCAATGTCTTCAGCTGAGAAAGTATAAAAGATTCACTGAGAATCTAGCTGGCTTCTATTGGCATTACAAATAAACCTTGCTACTTTGACTGAGAAAAAAGCTTGAGTTGTCAAAGTCTTTCAAGGAAAACCCCTTGTACCCTTGCATTTTGGGGTTCCCAGCACTCCAAACCACAACATATTGACTAATTGTTAATTGGAAAAAAATCAGAGAATTATGTTACTGTAATAGGAGCAGCAATTCACAGGACTCAACAAATTGAAGAAGGGATATGGAGGAACATAGCATAAAATTGATATTTATAAAACATATAGTATTTTCTTAATCAAAAAGAAAACTAATTTGCAGAACATTATTCAATGTGACTTTTCTTACATTATAAATCACATACCTTTTTATATGTTCTTGAGTTAGCATAACCATTTAGTTTTGTTAGAAGCTTCTTAAATCTTTCAAACACATGGAGCAAGCAAATTTATCTATGTGTATATCAATCTATCTCTCTATCTATCACTCTTTCAGTTTTTTTTCTTCAATTCTTCCAATGGAAACATCAGTATTAATAGATGCAAGAGAAACAATACATAGAAGAAAAATATTTCCTCAAATTCTCCTAATGAAAGGTAATAATTGGTGGCAAAAGGGAAAAAAAAAACTCCTACTTGATGTGTCAAGAGTGGTACAGTGCAAAGAGCATTAAATTTACAAAGAGTCTGTGTTCAAATCTTGTTACTGCCACTTACATTGTAATTATTACTATGTAATCTTGAAAAAATTGCGTAGTTTCTCTGTGGCTCAGTTTTCACATTGACAAATAAGAGGAGTCTATTTAGCCTTTGAAGTCCCTTCCAGCTCTAAAACTATGAGCCTATGAGTAGATGCTCTTAACTCCTGTTTTAAGAATGAATCAGCACTATTGATGTAATCAGGTACCATCCAATCTTTCAAGGAATTAAATCTAGAGTGAGAAAGCCCAATGTGTTATTCTCAAGCTTGGGTAGGGTATACATTCTTTGAACTGATAACCTAAACCTATGGGCCCTCTGTATAGAGATATTTTCCCAATCTAAGATATACTCAGCCTTTCATTTTAATGCAGCCCACCTACAATCATATTGACCAATTTGATTTGATTGCTATTTAATGGACCACCTACTGTTCTGAAGGGTATAAACTGTGAGCTCCACCATCATTGTCTTTGGTCTAAGAGATATGGGCAAATGACTATTGTTTTATTAATAACCTATTGGTTTTATTAATGAAATAATTCAATTACATAAGAACTATGTCTCTCAATCTTTTTACATGTCATATTTTCAGGACTTGGACCTTGCTATCCTTCTAGTCTTTTTATACTTTATTCCCCTTAGGGGCCTTATTTTCCAGTGACATTTATCTCCTTGCTGTTGCTGGTACAAGATACTCTTATCTTCAACTTTTGTCCGACATGCCTGCAACTCTGACTTCTGCTTTCCTGGATTTTTCAAATCTGATGTAAAGTCCTACTTACAGGGTTTAAGCTCTGTGAAATTCCTTGAACTCTGATTGAATCTTTCCACTTGATGAGGCATTTGCCTGAGGCCATAAGCCTTTCATTATAGGTAGGCCCAAATCTTTGTTACTCTTAACCCAGCCTAGACCTTCATTCTTTAGCTACTTCCTTCCCTTGATCCTATCAAAATCTCTTACCCTTAAATTAGTCTATCCCTCCATTGTCTGCCATCTCCAGGTCGTCTTCAGTTATTTCCCACCTTTAATCCTATTCCTGTAGTCTGACCTCAGGAGTCAAGATCCACCTTGAACTCCCCCTCAAGACCTTCCCCAAACCCTTACTCTAGACTACCCATATCCTGCCCACAATCTTTCAATATATAAGATCCATCTTGCCTCCATGAAGGTGTCGAGATTCAATCTAGTGCAGACTCAGTCTGTGTCAGATTTTTCTCGCCTGCTTGTCAATGTGAGGGTCACAAATACTTAGTCCCCTTAAGAGTCTACCTATATAGAGAATCTTTAACAAACTTTGTTGTGCTTTGACTGAGAGAAGGCTTGAGTTGAATTCAGTTGGCAGGACATGACATATTGATATTTTGGGGTCTCAAGCACCCCTAAACCTTAACATAAGCTTCTGTGAGAAGACTTTCTCTATCTCCCTTGCTAAGATTATCACCACTTTATCTAGTAGTAGTGTTTTCTGTCTCATTAGACTGTGAGCTCCTTGAAAGAATGGACTTCCTCACCTGTCACCTCCACCCCCCAATTTCTTTGTATCCCTAGGATTTAGCCCAATGTCTGGCACAGAGAAGGTGCTTATTAAATGGTAGGTAGCTTACCAGATAATAAAATACATTGCTATCTCTGTAATATCTGAAAAAGAAATTGGACTATCTTTCTATGTGCTTCTCAAAGTCACTCAAAGTAAGGAAGAGAACTACAATCTATGCAAGACAATACGAAGGGTCATCTCTAAAGAGCAATGATATATTCAAAGGTTACATATATAATCAAATTAGCACAGTTCATTAGATCCCAGCTTCTCCCCATATCATTCAAGCAATAAACACTTATCTTGACAATTAACATAATACTTAAATTCTTTGAGGACTTATGATTTCATCACTGCATTTTCTCCTCAATCTCCCCTCATTTCCCAGATAATCAGCAAATCTCTTTTTAAAAGCTGGTCCAAACTCAGTTAGTGACACTGGTGGCCAGGCATACTTTTTCTCTTCAATCAGCACATGAAAACTAACTATGTTGTTTCATGAAAAATACTAACTTTAGAACTCATGCTCCATGGACATAGCTTAAAAAAAAAGATTACCTTTGTGAATAATAAAAGGGACAAAGAAGAAATACAAAATGGGAAACCAGTGTGAAATACACTTATAAAAAGGAAATGGGAAAAACTAAGAAAAAAAACACAATAGAAAAAAAGATAGAGAATAAACTATAAAAAGCAAATATAGCTTTTGAGGTTAAAATGATAAAAGATTTAATTATTATGTTTTTCCTTTCATTTTTCTCTTGCTAGGATTATTTAATAACTAATTCATTCATAGACAAAAAATGATGCCTTTCAGATTATATCTCACTAATTCAAAAAATCAAAAGAACTAACAATAAAATAAATAAGAAATTTCACAAATGAATTAATAAATTCATATAGGTACTTGAACTGTCCTTTGTTCATTCTGCCATAAGGAGTTGAAGGGGGTGTTCGAAATCAAGCCTTCTTTCCTTATGGTCTGTGGATAGATTGTTGTCATCTTCCCAAAAGGGGACATTCAAATCAGATGATGCAATGGCCACATTGAGAACTCCAGTCTCTTGACTTTCTGATATATGCTATTTTTATTTTCCAGGCAAAACATAACTATTTTCTTCAATCATGCCTGATAACATACAGTTTTCTGTCCTCTAGTTTGATTCACACTGGCTGTCCTCTGCTAGATGTGTTGGATTAATCTGAAAAAAAAACCATCAACAACAACATTTTGTTGGATCAAACTAACCTTGTAAAACATGCAAAAATTAATCTCCCTTGACAATTGCTTAATTGCTTCCTCTCTTCCTCTTCCTTTTGTCATAAGTACATAACTAGTAAACAAAGAGCTGTCTGTTTTACATAATTTTCCTAGCTATTCTTGCAGAACAAAAAATATATTGAAACCAAAATTGCTCCTACATTAGCTGGGAAGATCTCCATCAAACATTCTTTTCAATCATCCAGAATAATTGAAAGGAGGAAAATTTTTGGAGGGTCCACAAAACTGAGCAGAAAGCTAAGCAAGTCTTCAAAATTGTGACAGAACATAAAGCAAATTATTTTTAAACATTGGTTGGAGAGACAAGGTGATATCACGAAATGAGTATGGAGTGTGGAATTGAAGGACCTCCATTTAAATATTAGATTTGTCACTCTATGAGCTTTGGTAAATCATTTACCAAATCTCTCTGTGGAGTTTGACGGGGAGAGAATGACCATTTATATAGTGCCTACCTCAAGTCAGGTAATGTGCAAAGTGTTTTATAAATGTTATCCCATTTGATGAGCTAATTTTTGATGTATCTAGTGATCCAATTCTAAATGTGCAATCCCATGTAATTGAAATATAATTAGGCTAACTTCAGATGTCTTATATTCACAATAGAACACTGAATTTAGGTTCCTAAATAAGATGGGTACCTTGGAATAGTAATTCACTTCTTTCCACAGCCTTTTGTTGTTCTCTTATTTTTCAATCATGTTCAAGTCTTTTTGACCCCATTTGCAGTTTTCTGGACATAGATACTGGAATGGTTTGCCATTCCCTTCTCCAGTTCATTTTTCAACAGAGGAAATTGAGGGAAATACAATTAAGTAAATTGACCAGGTCACAGCTTGTAAGTATCTGAGGTCAGATTTGAACTCAGATCTTCCTGACTCCAGGCCTGGTGTTCCATTTACTATGCCACCTAGATGCCCTAAACTAGCTATTGAAGTATCACAGAATCCTAGGGTCAGATCATCTAATTCCTTTCTGAGCATAAATCTCCTCCAAAACCACCAAAACAAGTGATCATGTGGTTTCCATTTGATAGCTTTAATGATGGAGAAATCATTTCCTCCAAAGTTGCTCATCATGGTTTTTGTGGAGAGCTATAGTTGTTATATGAGTTTTGCCAATATCATACTGTGGTCAGAGTCCGGCTCTGTGAGTTCAAAAAAAATAAATCAAATCCTGCTTCTGCCTATTTTTTTTTTCCAGGAGATCTATCTTCAGCCATTCCTTAAATAGTTTTTGAATCTACTTACAGTACCATATCTCTTAGATATGTTTATGTGAGGTTTATTTAAAATAAAATATTGGTGACAAATCTGGATTCAGAAGTCATGGAAAACAAGGATAAGCTTATACATAGTAAAAAAAAAGTTTCTAATAGTTGACAGTGTGTGAGATGAAAGAGTTCAGAGTCTGAATCTAAGGTCAGAAAAGGTCTTTATTCTTTCTCATGAGAAAGGACTCTGCCCCTGTCGCCCACATGGCAGCAGGGAGAAAGCAAAAGGTAGAAGCCAGTCCATGGTTATATAATCTTTTAATGCAGAAACCCAACCTCCCCAACTGGCCTTCATTCTTATTGGTAGGGAGGCTGGCCCACAACTAAGCATAGGAGACAAAGGACCCAGAAACATGTGAGTGTCCAGTGAAAGCAGTCTTAACCTTATTTGGCATATTTTCTGCTGAGCTGGCACTGGGGGAGGGTCTCCATTGCTCTAAGCCTCAGATTGCTGGAACCTCAGGTCTAGTAAATACTGAAGTCATTCTAGATTTGATTTTTCAGAATGGGGAAATTTCATTATAAATTATCCCTCACAACAGTAGTGCTGTAAATGGTTAACTAGGTGAAACAGGAGACAGAGCACTTAGCCTGGAGTCAGGAAGATTGAGTTCAAATCTGGCCTCAGACATTTACTAGCTGTATGACTCTGGGCAAGTCACCTAACTCTGTTTTCCTCAGTACCTCAACTGTAAAATGAGCCAGAGAAGGAAATAGCAAACCATTCCAGTATCCTTGCCAAGAAAATTGCAAATGAGGTCACAAAGCGTAGGCCATGAATAAAAAAAGGACTCAACTACAACAGCAAAAAAAATTTTCTTAATGCCCTCAGTTGCCTCTTGTTTCTGGTTGGGTAGATGAAGGACAAATGCAAGGCAAATATTATCTAACAATTATAACTGTCCAAAAAAAGAGAGAGAGATGAGCTCCTCTGGAGGTAATGATTTCTCCATCATCAGAAGTATTCAAGTCGATACTGCATGACCATGTATTTTGGTTGTTTTAGTGGGGATTCATGCTCAGAATGGAAATGGCTGATCCGACCCTACCCTTCTGTGATACTTTGATAACGACTTCTGTTCTCCTTGTCATAGGTCTCTTCAAAATAAAAATAAAGCAATAAATTGGTTTAATCCACCTAGTTATTAAAGGAAGAAATAATAAATGTAATTGCAGAGTTCTTAAAATAATAAAATAATTAATTTCTCATTTAAAACATGAAAATGTTCTGTCAACAGAAGATAAAGTCAGAAATCTGGACTTACTTTGTCATCTATAACATGTATGCTGTAGACACCATTCAGGAATATTTGTTAATTTTTAAAGGTGGGTGTTAAGAAAATTACTAGACACGGTAATTTTTATTTCTATTTTAAATTGAATATTTTCCAATATAAATGAATAGTTCTTTTGTAGGTAGACTGGATTTATTATGTGTTATTCCAAAAGAAAGAAAAATAAATGCCAAAGGAAGGGGAAAAAAATCTAACAACAACAAATTTCTGTTTAAAAATGCTTTCAAAGGACATTTTTGTGCAGTATGTTTTTCTTGTTTTTCATTCTTTGTTCAGTTATTTTCAGGGGGCATGTTAAGGAATGCGGGGGAAAAAAACCTGCTTTTTCTGATGATAGTCCAGTTTTTCCTGTTCCAATAGACTATTTCCCTGAAACCTCATTCTGATATCTTTCTTTTCAAAGGAAGAAACTAACAGACATTGACATCTGAATAACAGGGATAATGAAGGCAGTTGTTTCCCATATAAATGCAGGCTTTCAAAGCTCCTTCAAATTTCCATACCTGAGATAAAGTTGTTCACGTGGATGGTAGACATATTACAAGAATGTCCTGAAGTAAGAGTATGAAATTCTTTGCTCAATTTGATACTACCATGACTCCCTTGATTTTTGCTGAACTATCTCTAGTGAATGTCTCAGCACATTTTCAAGTAAAAATAGACAGGGTTTGATTCTGATAAAGTAGAAAGCTTCCAGAGGTTTGACTCTGTGATCTTGGCATCTGCTAAATTACCAGAAACCACTATATTCAGTAGCAGAAGGGATGACTGAAGCATGAATTCTTCTGAGAGTAAAATAATTGAGTTCCAAACAGCAGGATGTCCAAAGAAAATGTGTACCCATAGTAAACAAAAGATGAGTCCTTCTACTTAAACTGGGCATGCTTTCATTTGTATGTTTCAACACCTTACCTACTAAACTCTAAATGGCTATGAATATGTTTTTGCACATCTTGCAAATTCCTCTAGGTACATTCATTTGTGTTTCCTGGGAGACTGTTATCTCTTTAAGGACTGGAACAATGTTTTCTCTATGATTAAATCAGGCTGATGATCTGCACACAGTATCCTGACTAACCTAAAGATGTAAGAAAAAAAATCCAAGCAAATCAAGCAACCATTGTCCAGCAACTGTTAGGCTGAGGTGAGAGGGGCTAATGGCATTAAACAAAGCTTGTTCTTCACCTGCCTTTACAATTTATACTGGATTTGTTGCTCTGGGTTGCATATCTCCTTTATAGGAGAAGTAGATTCCTCCCAAGAGCATCAATTCCAACCTCTTCCCTCTTCTAAGAAACATTTTATGTTTGACTTTAGTCTAGAGGTTCCCAGCCAGGAGGAAGGGAAGAATTAAAGAAGGTATCCAGTATTACGTTGAATCAGATACAGAAGCAGAATACATGAATCGGATACAGAACAAGCAATTTCATTCCTACACAGAAAAAAAAAAAGGAATGTTAAGCAAAAAAAAAAAAAATACAGAATTATTAGAATCAGTGGAAAGACTGATTAGTCAAGCCTTGCTGGGACATTCGCAATAGGACTGCTCATTAACTATTTAATATTTTACTTTTCACTGAGCAAAGTTAGCTGAGCTCTTCCTCCTTCCTCTGCCCCAATTGTCTGTTTCTTTGTTGGTCTCTGTTTTTCTGTTTGTGTGTGTGTTTGTGTTTCCTTTTATCTCTGACTCTGTCCCTCCTTTTCTCTCCGTCTCTAGGTCTCTCTCTCATTCTGTTTCTCTCTCTCTGTCTCTCTCATCCTCTCTAACTCTCCCCCTACTCTGTGTCCTAAGCAGCTGTTCTAGAACTCCTCTGACTGCCTCTCAAGATTTCAGAAGGCTTGTTCCAAAGATAAGAAAATATGAAGAGGATGTCACCTCAACCAAGACACAGACTTGTTTAGGAAGCTTCTGGCTTGGCTCAAGGGAGAGAATCTCATTCCTATATTGACCCTTTGAAGCTCAATTATCTTTATACCTTTATAGCAGCAGAAATAAGAGGACCAAAACTTGAGAATTCCCCAGATGTTAGTAAGTGATTTCTTACTCAGAAGCTAGTTAAAATATTTCTCATATTTTGGCAGAAAACGAGGAAACTTCTTCAATGGGGATAAGGAGAGAAGGACCACTGCAGCATATCTTCCCAGGAAGATAATTAGCATGTTGATCATGGGTAAATTACTAGTATCTCTGGGATTGGTCAGTAACTACCTTCAGGGGAAAAAAAATAAAGCTATTTGATATTCGTTCCTTTCTGTATGCCTTTCTTATGGGAAAAATTAATAGTTGGGTTTAGGAGATAGGAATATGGGGAAAGGATTGTAGAGGTGCTTACAATACAATAATCTTTTTAACAATTCTTGTCTTTCATTGTCTATATACAGCATATCACTGTTATAAGGAAGAATGGAGATCAGAAATTCTCTACTTGTTTTATCAGTGTGAAGAAGAATCTCATTTTAAAGTATCTAAAAATGTTTAAACCCTCAGAGAAGTATGTTTCTTCATGTTACACATGAAAATCAACCTGGTCATTTTCTAGTATGAAGGCAGTTCTTTGCACATTATGTGAGCATGTGTTTGCACATTCCCATATTTGTGGAAGTGACACATAAAAGAAAGTGTCTCATAATGTTAAATGGTTATGAAGACAAAAAGTCCCTTTCTTTTCACATGTTCCTCCTATGTTATTATTGTTTTCAAAGAGGACCAATGATATCACAGGGTGATGTCCTGACTTACACGTGAATTGGATTTAAGTTAAGCACAGTTAACAAAAGGTCATCAACCTCACTCTCTCTTTCAGAATCATTGAAGTCCCGTGGCAAGACAAAAGTAAAGATGGTAAGTAATAGCCTGGGATGCAGTGGACCTTGGAATCTTTGATGTTTGCCTAAATTCTAAGCCTGCACAACACCTGTTTCAGTCATTTTCATGGTCATTTGGAAGAAATTATTCTCATCCACCCTATTACTCAGGATAGGGATGGGGTTGGTGGTGGAATCTTCATATGCTTGGGGCAGACATCCCCCTAACTCACTGAGATATTTGAGACCTGTCAGTTACTCTTAACCCAGTTTAGTCCATCTGCCAAGACAATTTTACAATTTTACAGTGGCCTATGTGCATGCTACAGCTTCTAGGAAACACAGATGAAAGTTGGGTAGGAGGTAGATACCAAAAGCAGATGAGTAGTCTTTAAAAGGGCTTGGAAAGCCCTCACACCAGTGGTGCTAGACCTCTCTGAACACCACTAGAAACACTTATTCAAAAGAAATAGATACCCATAAGATTTTTCTTCAGACCTAGCTTTTGCATTAATTCTCAGCCATTCCACTGGAAATGACCTTACTTTTTTCTTAGGCAAGGGGGTGACAGAACTATTTACAATGTAGAAATTGTCTTTGCTTAAAATAACTTTTAATGTTATTATTATTACTCTCACCATAAGTCAATCATGGAATTAACACTGTATTTAACTTTGTAAAAAGTTGCACAACATGAATAATTTATCTTATAAACACAAACCATAATTACAGAATGTGTATCCAAGTTATTTAGAAAATCAGAAGTTAAAGCCAGGCAAATATAATCATGGTAGTCATTTCATTAATAAATGAGAATAATCAAAGTGTTCCATATATTAGATATGTTGATGTACCACGTTTGATTTCTGAGATGTGAAAGCTAGAAAGTCAATTGTTTGTGTATGCATTCTATTACAGATATTATAATTATTATATTTAAGCATTTACTTCCTTCTTAAAAAGTTGTACATCCAAATATTTCCATAACATTCTTTTCTGAATCAAATTTGCCATATGCTTAATTGCTCCTCAATTTACAGTCTGGCTATATTTTCATTGGAACATTTTAAAGAATTAGAAAGAGCCCTCCTAGAATCCAGGAATACCTGTCATTATGCCTTCACAATTTTTTAGGCTGAGGAGCTTAGGGTATAACCTTAATTATGGTCTGATTATGTAAGTAAGTAAAATCCTGTTGACTCATTTAGTATCCATAGGTGTTTTAACAAATCAAATTCAATGGGAAATTTTCATTCCAACTCCAAGTACAAAGTTGAACTTGATCAGGAAGTTTTGATTGTCATGTATACTGCCAGAGACTTTTTTTTGGGGGGGGAGGGGAATGGTTTATTCACATTCAGCTTGCCTTGATTTATTTATTCTAAGTTGGCTTTATATGATAGATATGTATAAACACACTTATATTCTATTTCAAAAGTCAGCTGTTCCTCATAGCATCTTTGGATCTTTTCCCTGTCTTCCATTTGTTTGTGTGTGTGTGTGCATGTGTGCATGTGTGCATGTGTGCGTGTGTGCATGTGTGTGTGTGTGTGTGTGTGTATCAGGGACTCATTTTTATATTCTTTGTACTCCTTCACATCTCCCTAGCTCTTTCCCCTCTGATTCTTTATCCTAGATTCTGAGTCAATACAAAATTGTCTTCATCCAAAACTAGTTGAAACATAAAAATGCTTTTTTGCAGCATTCATCCTGCTTTGAGTTTTAACAGTGTTTTCCAGATCTTGTTGTTCAATGTTTGACATTTTCATTGTTACAACTTCTAAAAAGTATGATTCTATTTTCCCCAGATATTGCTTTTCTCACTTAGCATCTCTGTGGAGAAACAAGAGCAAATGCAAATTTTTTTTTACATTATTTTGAAAGCCAAGATCTATTGTTGTTGCTGTTTTAATTTGTTTGTTTGTTTGTTTTCTGGGAAGCACATGTGCCAACTTTCTAATCCTCTTATTATTTATACATTTAGATCATAATTGTTCTGTCCCTAAAATGGCAATAGACAATCCTAGTGCTAGTTTTTGGTCTTGTACTCACTAATCTCTTCGTCCTTCTTCAGACACGTTAAGATCAAATTTAATTATTTTATTAATGAAAGCTGAATTTTGACATGACAAAACAGAAAATTATCTTGATTTATTTATATTATTGTGTATTCATATCTTTTTGTCAATCTAGCAATATTGATGGAGTAGCAGAACTGGACTGTAAACCAAAGGTAGTACAAAAGATGCATAGAATATTTTATGACCTTTCCCATAAAGGAGCTTTTCATCTCATTGGGAAAGAAAATGAACCCAAGTGAAACATTTAAAGAACTAACAAGTTGTAATCTATTTATTGTGGACTATAAAGAGAATAATGGGATTTCTGACAACAGATCTGACAACAGATCAATGTGGGCTGATGCATTCAGTAAACATTTCCTAAAGCAGGAGCGTATCAGTTGGGACTTCAGCTCTAAAGAATCAGTCAGAATTAGATGAGGTAAGGTACTTTCAAGTTAAAAGAAAAATATATGAAAAAACAAGGCACAGATATAGGGCTAACTATGCCATGTGCTGAAGCTAGGGAAGCAATAGGTCTGCCTAGAGTGGAGGGCAAGTATTGGGAAATAGCGGAAGGTAAGTTCAGATAGTTTTTCTTGGGACTTATCATGAACCAGATGTCCTTTCTTCTTTGTTGTTTATCACAGAAGATCAATGATATCATTAAATGAATTGAAATGATGATGAAACACTTTGGTAATTAATTTCTTTGTTTTCATCCTTTGAGAGCATCATCATGCTTTATCCTACAGCTAGAGTGATCAACTTGTGTTTCCATTTAGGAATACATTATTCCAGATATGGTAGAAACTATCCTTTACTTAAAAGGAAAACAAAGCCTCAAAGATCACACATGTCCCTTGAAATAAGGAAGTGCATTTTCATAGCCTCATGAATATTTGAAATATTTCATGCTCTAGATTTTGCCTTCTTTGCAGCATTTTTATTTGTCTTTATTGGAGATGAAATTCCTCTCTAAATCTCTCATTGTTTTTAACAAATTCAGTTCAATTCAAAGCAATGTTGTTATTGTTTTTATTTGTTTGTTGGTTTTGGTACCAAGCATGCATAGAACACTATGCTTTATGCTGGGGAAAAATGAAAGATAAATGAGACCCAAGCCTTGCCCTCTGTGAGTCTCTGTTTTATTGTAGCATATTAGATATACATATATAATAATTATAACAATACAGAAGTACATTAAAGAGATGTGAAATACAATGTTTATTGAGGCACAAGAGGGGAAAAATAACAACCTTTAAATGTAATAAGTTATAAAGGTAATAACCTGGGAAAGGGTAGGTGTAATGTAGCCTTCCCAATCACTAAGGAAAGAAACCTTGGAGAAGTTTGTGTGCTAAGTAACTTTGTCAGAGTAAGAGCATCAGTAACAGCAAATAGTACCTTTCCCTCCAACAGTGAGTTTGAAAATGAATTAGTCACCAATTCCCTGGGATTCTTCCCTTTTTCTCACACACCTGAATCAGCCCCAGTCCATAGGTTCAGACTTCTCATTTCTTTCTCAAAGTCCTGGTCTTGGTTGACCAATTGTATCAACAAGCACCCTAGCATACCTAGGGCGGCTACTAGCACAGGTTCTTAGATCTGCTTTTCTAAAGGAAAGCAACTCAAAATGGGTTAACAATCTTACTTTAATCAAACATATCATTTAACTAGTTCAGGGGGAAAAGTCAGCACCCTGAACTTCAGAGAATACAAACAGAAGTTACAAACAAACAGAAAAACAGATCAGCAG
>CM053590.1:167917863-167932011 GCA_028646515.1 Pseudochirops corinnae | reverse complement strand
ATATATATATATATATATATATATATGTACATAGACAGACTGCACTGGATCAATTGAATTGGAAGGGATGATATTTTAAAAGGTGAAATTGAGAGGTAGGAGAGAAAAACATGAGAGGAGACAGGGAGAGACAGAATGAGGTTAATCATCTCATACAGAAGAGTCAAGGAATAACTTACAATGGAGGGGAAGAACAGGAAGGCAAAAGGGAATGGGTCAACCTTACTCTCATTGAATTTGGATTCGAGAAGAAATGAAATAAATTCCTAATTTGTATCTTGCACTACAGGACACTAAGGGGGATGGGGATGATGGGGGGGATGATGAAGGAGAGAGCAGGGTGTGTGGGAAGGGTTGTTAGAAGCACACACTTCTGTAAAGGAACAGGAACAAAGTAGAGAATAGAACAAGGGGGAGGCAAGATAAGAAGGAGGGCAATATCATCAGTGTTATACAATATGTCCATTGTGGAGATGTTCTGCATAACTACACATGTACAGCCTGTATTGAATTGCTTGCCTTTCCAGTGGGGGTGGCTGTTGAGGGAGGAAGGGAAAGAATCTAAAATTTAAAGCTCTATAATCAAATGTTATCTATCTATCTATCTATCTATATGTATATGTATAATTATTAGTGTGATCATTATTATTTACATGCAACTGGGAATTAAGATTTACAGGCACTGGGTAAGGGAACTGGCCCTGAATCAAGAAATATTGCTTAACAGGAGAGGCTAGCCTTCTCCCACATCCTACCTGAAGATGATTGTAATGACAAGCAAATAAGTACTTAGCATCTTGTTTCAGCTACTTAAGTATTTAGCACCTTGTTTAAGTTCAAGTTTATTTTAAGTCTTGCCAATGATTATATCAAGTTTTTGTTAAGAAACAGAACTTGTGAACCCCAGAATTTGTGAACCCCTGTTGCTGATGCAACAGGAAGGGGTAGAATAGAGAGGAGCTAAAGAAAATATATGAGGAGAAGCCTAAGCTGGGAGACAGCAGAACTGAGAAGAGAGCACTTGTGGTGGCAGAATTGAGAAGGGGAACTTTGTGGTGGCCAGGCACACTTTCTGTTCTGCTTTTGTTGATTTTTGTTTGTAATACTTTGTACAGAAACCTTGGAACCTTACTGGAAGCCCTGAAAGAGGATTTTCTTGTTGTTTGTTTATAGAAGTGTTGGAGGAGGAATTTGGAGGTCCTGGGATTGTATTGATGATTTGTGTTGAATTCTCAGACCTTGTATGTGGGTATCTGTTGATTTCACAAGCAGATAGTGAATTAATGATGGTGCTGGCAATGTTCATGAATGTTGTTTTGACTCTGTTAATCTTGGTCTTCCCAGAAACAGAAACTGTGAAGGACTTGAGACGAACTAGACACTGTGAAATTCAACATGGAACTGGACAAGGAACTGGATGAGAAGCAGGACAAGGAGCTAAGAGCTGCCTACTTTTACATGCAGGTGACAGTTGGGTAGATAGAGGCAGAAGCTGGGATGATGGAAGAGGAACCAGGGAATCTGAGAACCAGCCTTAAGTTATGATGAAAAGACCTCTTCTTGGGTACTTAATGCTGACTGAGAAGATCATGATTTACTGTGACCTAGGAATGGAGAACTTTGACCTTTGTACTTTGTGTCCCTTAAGGAGGCTTGCTCCTTGAGGATGATTGAGTTAAGGACTTACTGAATGATATCTTTTGTTTAAAACAATGTGACCACTCTGGTGAAAACTATGTGGCCACTTTAGTGATAACTTGTTATGTTATAACATTGTTAATGCTGTACTTTGGTTTCTGTTAATGTTTTGTCTTAGTTTATTTCTGAATAAATAGAGAGTTCACTATACTATGTGATCATAACTTTTAAGGTTTTCATAGCAACAGTCCTCTGGAAAGCTGCTTGTGCTTGACTTTAGAATGATGAACCTCAGAACCAAGGCTATAAGACAGTCAAAGAGTAGAAGTTCTAAGAGTTATCATCATAACTAAAAGAGAACTGTAATACTATAGCTAAAAAGAACATATCACCTCTCAGTCAAGCCAAAGTTTTTGAGAGATTTTAGCAGATGAAAAAGAAATTGCAGCAAATCAGCAGATCTGTCCAACCACAAGAGATGCCATGTCCTGATAAAAGCCTAACAACTGAGTGACCTATGCAGCTAACTTGTAGCAACTGCCCTGTAGTAGTGTAGTTTGCCTGTTCCCATGGTCAGATGGCCAGGATCTCAGCAACCTACTTGGTTTTATCTAGAAGTAGCCCAGCACCCATGTGACCTTTCCAGCCTAGCCCAACAGGAGCTGTGACCTGTGAAGAAGCAAATTTGCTTATCCATACAAAGAGCAGTCAAGTCTTGTGAGGAGGCCAATTCAGTAACTGAGTAGCCTTCCTGGTTTAACCTGGCAGTGGAATGACTCATAAGGCACCATGTCTTGCAATGATCCAAACCAATGGAGTAATCCATTGCAAATGTCATATCTCAGAGTAAAATTCATTAGGACTCTAGAAAAAGAAAGGAAATTGAGGTGTTGCAGTTTATAATAAAGAACTAGAATAGAGGACAACTCTTTGATTTCCTTCATTTTTCAAATGAATCAACCAATACCCATGGAGGTTAAATGACTTGCCCAAGGTTACATAGGTGGTAAGCTTCAGAGGTGGTATTCGAAACCAGGTTCTCTAACTTAAGTTGCTTCCAGAATTATGTATTACTATGACTCTGTGTATTATCTTAATGTATGCTTTGCAACCATTGTATTTTAACTTTATGTCCATTGTTTATCACAAAAAATTTCTGCATATTTAGGGGAGAATGCTCCCCAGGAAATTGTTTGTGAAAACTATACTTTCTATGGAACTTGAATAAATTATTTTGCAAAAAGAAGTAACTAAATCTACATGGCTATTTCTTAAGGAAAAGTACATCAATCAGGCCTCCATCTGTGACAAAAGCATGACCACATATAGAGTCAGGTCTAATCTTAGACCCTCTGATAATGTTAAGGGCTCCCACTCTTGTTGTCTAACCTGTTAGTGCATGTGCAGGTGGGAGAATAGGCTGGAGGGATTGTTACACACTTTTTGTATTCATTTGATTTCTGTGCATCTTGTATTCTTACCTTGTCCCCAGATAAAATGCAATCTTTCTTATGATAAGAATTTTTTTTTTCAATTTTGTCTTTGTATCCCCAGAATCTAGAACATTGATTTGAAATTAACAGAGTTAATTAACAGTTGTCAAGTTGAATTGTCTCATGAGGTAGCAGGTTCTGCCTTAGTAGGAGCCTTCAACAAAAATTGGATAACCACTAGCTAGGTATAATAGGGATTATGTATAAAGGGAATCCTTGTTCAGATATGGGTTGGGTTTTGTGGCCTTTGAAGTCTCTTCCAACTCTGAGTTGCTGTGAATCTGTGAATTAGAAATTTATCAAGATGAAAATAGGAGAATTTAAAATGATATAAAAAGCAAGGTAAAAAAAGAGTTGCAGTGGGGAAAGTTTTCTTAGAGCCTCATCTGATACAATTAACAGTTGTCTTAGCCTAAAGATGAGAAAAAAGAACCACATTGATTTTCAGATTTTCAAAGTTAAAATAGTGGGAATATTATCTATTCTCATAAGACTACATCAATTAAATAAGCAGTTAACAGTAAGTATTTATTAAGTGCCAGATATTACAAAAACAATAATGAAATAATTCCTACCCACTCTCCAGAGCTTACCTGAAGTGCAGTAGTGGAGAGGTCCAGGTGGTGAAGAGGGAGGAGGCATCTAATATATCCATAGGTAAATATTTTTTGAGGGAGGACACTATACTTTAGGGAATTAGAAAAATTCCAATTAAAATATAACTGTAATTTCAGAGGAAATGATGGATTCTAAGTGGTAAAGAGAAGAATTCTAGGCACAGGAGATTGTCTATAAAATGCTGAATGTATGGTTGAACACCTATAACCTATATCTGAATGTTTATCACCTTAGGAAGGGGGGAGAGGAAGCAATGGAATTCAAACTCAAAACTTAAAAAAGGAATGTTAAGATATGTTTTTACTTGGAATTAGGGGAACATAAATAAATAAATAAAACCAATGAGGAGAATTTTTATTTGATTCTAAATGCAATAGATTCCCTGCCAAGTGTAAACAAGTAGGAAAGTGCAGTGGTTGCCTATTTGTTTTGGTTAAATCACTTTAGATGCTGCATAGAAAATAGTCTAGAAGGAGCTAAGACTTGAGGAGGGGAGAACAATTAGGAGACTGCTATAATATTCAGAGACAGAGGCTGAGGTCTACCTACCATGAATAAGAGTACATATAATATCTACTAGGTATTGGAGATAAACAATATGAAAGATATATAACAGCAATTAGAATGGTTTAATAGTGTGGATATTGTAGTGGCAAAATGATTGGACTAGATCAGGGGTTAATAACCTGGGGCTCATGAACTAGGAATTTAAAAATATATATTTCATTGTTTTATCTTTTTGTAGGAGGGAAGGCAGAGCAATTGGGGTTAAATGACTTGCCCAGGGTCACACCGCTAGTAAGTACTAAATTGTCTGAGGTAACATTTGAACTCAGGTCCACCTGACTCTAAGGCTGCTGCTCTTTTTACTACACCACCTAGCTGCCCCTAAAAAATATTTATTTCAGCAAATATTTTGACACAATTGCTTCCCTTTGCAATCTTTTGTGATTTTTTATATTTAGAAACATTATTCTAAGAATAGTTAGTTATTCTAAGTTATTCTAGTTAGTTAGAATAGTTAGTTATTCTAAGAAACAATATTCTAAGAAAAAGGCTCCCCCATCTTGTCAAAGTAGTCCGTGACATACACACATACACAAAAAGCTTAATTACCACCACATGAGATGATTTCTAAGTCATGATACTATCAGGAAGGATATATTTTCTGTTTTATTCTTTTTCAATAAAAAGGAGCTTTTTTTTAAACAATTACTAGTGCAGACAAAAGAGATGATTAAGGCTGGGAGCTGACATAATTATCCAAATATCTTGGCAACTAACCTTATTTTTTCAATCGTAATTTTCTCCGCTACAAAGTTGTACCTATACCATATTTCACCATATAAGCACTGCAGCTTTTATGCCAAATATGTTCACAAAAAAGTGAGATGTGACTATTATGTGAAGCTTTAGTAATGTGCCGGTATTGTTTTTCCTTTCATTCCCACAAGTCTCATATCAACTTTTTACTCACTGAATACTGTCTTTCCACAACTCTGTTTCCATACTGTTCAGCCCACACTCACTTTCAGCTTGAAAACCACAGAATACTTTTTTTTTATATTTTTGCATAATCAGAAAGAAATGCATTGCATATTCATGTATCACTGGCAGACAAACTGTATGGTTTAGGCAATGTAGGAAGACCTAAGCCTTATCATATCACAGGACTTACTCTGGACAACTTTGCCTGACTTTCCCTCCCCTCAACCTCGTACCTACTTTTCTTCTTTGGGTTGAGTGACAATACCTTTAGTACTGTAGCACTCTAAAGAAAGCACAAAAGTCAGCTTTCAAGAACGGATGATAATGCCTGCACACCGAGAAGAGAAAAATGTATATCGTGCCAGTGGCAAATGCATCGCTGTTCTGTTTTCCTTTCAAGTGGTGTGATCAATAGAATTATACCATGCAATGATTACATAATGACAGGTTATAAACGAATTTTAGACTAAAAAAAACACAACAGGGTGTGATTATTATGTGGTGAAATACAGTAATGTGTTTAAAAACATCCTGAAAATTTTGTAGTTAGCAGTCATTAAGACCTGAATAAGAATTTGAACAATATTGATGAACAAAAGAAAATAGGAACTGGAGAAGGTATTAGTTGGGAGATATTTCGGTAAGAAGGGATTAGTAAATGAGAAATGAGACTCATTTAGTATTTATTCTCCCTTTCTAGTTTTTATTTCTTTCTTTGTGCTTTTACACAAACTGCTCTCTTCTTCTATTCCCACATACCTAGAATGCATTCTTAACCTACACCTTTTAAAATCCATAGCATCTGTCTTTTTTTTCTTTTAAATAAAGAAAATGGGGGCAGCTAGGTGGTGTAGTGAATAGAGCACCAGCCCTGGAGTCAGGAGGACCTGGGTTAAAATCCAGCCTCAGACACTTGACACACCTACGCTTTGTGTAAGTCACTTAACACCAACTGCCCTTCTTCCCTGCTCCAAAAAGCAAAAATAAATGAATATTATTTGATGAATAATTACTAATTAATATTATTAAATGAATATATAATAAATAAATAAATAAATGAATGAATGAATGAATGAATGAATAAATAAATAAATAAATAAAATGAAGAAGATTTGAAAAATGTATGCTTCGATCTGTGTTCTGAGGTTTATCAGTTCATTCTCTGGAGGTAGATAGTATTTTTCACCATGAATCCTTTGGAATTATCTTGAATCATTGTCTTGATAATAGTAACTAAGTCTTTCAGAGTTGATCACTGTGTACAATATTCTCCTGGTTCTGGATGCTTCACTTTGGATGAGTTCCTTTAAGTCTTATCAGGATTTTCTGAATCAATCCTGCTTGTCATTTCTTATACCACAGGAGTATTCCATCACAATCTTGTTCAGCCATTCACCAACTGATGGGCATGCCCTCAATTTTAGATTCTTTGCTCCCACCAAAAGAGCTGCTATACATAGTTTACTTTAGATAGTTCTTTTTTTTCATTTTTCCTTTATCTCTTTGGGGTGTACTCCTAGTAGTAATATTGCTAGATTCAAGGGAATACTCAGTTCTATGATTCTTTGAACATAGTTTCTATTTTTTCTTTCCTCCTAAATGTTTAGACTAGTTCACAGCTACATAACTGTACATTAGTGTCCCACTTTTCCTCCAACATTTAGCATTTTCCTAATCTGATACATGTGAGGTGATACCTCAGGTTGTTTTAATGTGTTGTTTTTTTTTTTTGCTGCATTTCTCCGATCAATAATTATTTAGAACATTTTTATATGACCATTGATACCTTTGATATCTTCTTTTAAAAACTTCCTTTTCATATCTTTTGATTTTATCAATTGGGGAATGTCTTTTTTTTTGTTAATATAAATTTGATTCAGTTCTCTACATATTTGAGAAGTGAGGCTATTATCAGATAAATTTGGTGTAAATTTTTTTCCCCCAGTTTCTTGATTTGTTTCTAATTTGGGCTGTGTTCATTTTGTTTCTACAAAACCTTTTTAATTTCATATAATGAAAATTATCCATTTTATTTTCATTGATCCTTTCTGTCTCTTTTTTGGTCATAAACTATCCCTTTACCATAGATCTCTCAGGTTCATGCTTAATTTACTTTTGTTATCACCCTTTATGTGTAAATTATTTGCCCATTTTGACTTTATTTTGGTGTATGGTGTGAGATGTTAGTCTACATCTAGTTTCTGCCAAACTGCTTCCCAGTTTTCCCAGCAATTTTTGTTAAATGATAAATTCTTGCCCCAAAAGCTTGAATTTTGGAGTTTATCAAATAATAGATTATTATTTTCATTTACTATCACGCATTATATGTGTAATCTCTTCCAGTGATCCACTACTCTATTTCTCAACCAATAGCAGATTGCTGTGATGATTGCTGCTTTACAATATAGTTTGAAATCTGGTACTGCTAGGCTGTTTTCTTTTCCTTTTTTGTGGGGGGGTGGGGTGAGAGGGATTCCCTTGATATTCTTGACCTTTTGTTCTTCTGGATGAATCTCAATATAGTTTACATTGCCTCTACTTCTTTTAAATAAGATTTCTCTGTTTCTTTCTGTTGGATTTTATTGGTAGCAGGTAGAAAAGCTTATTTTATATCCTGGGACAGCTAGATGGCTCAGTAGATAGAGGACTGTTGGAAAAGGAAAGACTTTAATTCAAATCTGGCCTCTGAAATTTGTTAGCTGTGTGTTGCTGGGCAAGTCATTTGACCTTTGCTTCCCAAGAGGCAGGTAGGTGACTTAGTATATAGAGCACTGGGTCTAGAGTGAGGAAGACTTGGGATTTTATCCATCATCAAACACTTATTAACTGTGTGACCCTGGGTAAATCACTTAATTTCTGCTTGCTTTATTCCACTTAAAATGGAAATGGCAAATGACTTCAGTATTTTTGCCAAGAAAACCATATAGACAATAAGATTCATAGGTTAGTAAAGAATTGGACATGATTGAACAGCAGTAATTTTATATCCTGCAACTTTCGTAAAGTTGTTCATTGTTTCAAGTAGTTTTTTTTTTTAAATTAATTCCTGAAGGTTCACTAAGTGTACCATTATAGCATCAACAAAGGATGTGGTTTTATTTCTTCATTGTCTAATTTTATTCATTCAATTCCTTTTTCTCATCTTGCTACTATGGCTAGCATTTGTAGTGCAGTATTGAATAAAAATGGTGATAATGGACCTACTTGCTTCACCCCTAATCTTATTGGAAAGGTTTCATGTTTATCCCTGTTACAGATAATGTTTGCTGTTAGTTTTTGTTATGGGAAACTGAAGATCTTCCCTACCCTTTCCTTAAGTGGCTTAAGTGACTCTGAGAACCTTCCCAGATTTGAAAGTATACTCTGTCCCCTATTAGGCTGAATGCGGTCACATGGAGCCTGTGGAAGGAGGCTTGTTCTTCAGGAATGCCCACACCTTATTACTTTGTGATTAGGCAGTGCTTCAAGAGGGCTATGACATTCTCTGAGCCAGCAGAAGGCTATATATACACCATGATGTGAGGTTTTGTTTTGGGGCTCACTTTGAGAAGAGTTGTGTGATTTGGCTAGATGAGATTCTGGGAAGCTGTTGAGCCCCCCAGCTTTGAAAAAACCCAATGTTGGTGCTTCCCTCTCTGGTAACTGAATAGGTATGGATGTAATAGTCAGATGGTTGGAAGCCCATCTGATGATCTGTTTCTCTATCTGCTTGTAACTTGTGTTTTGTATTCTGTTTGTATTCTCTGAGTAACTTCTTGAATTTTTTTCTTCTTAAGATAGGATTATTTAAATATTTTGTTTCCTCTTCTGTTAATCTGAGCAGGTTTTATTTTTGTAAATATCCACCCATTTAACTCAGAATATAGGTTTTGCTGGCATATAATTGAGCAAATAATTCCCAATACTTGCTTTAATTTCATATTCATTTGTGGTGAATTCCCCCCTTTTATTTTTGATGCTGGGAATTTAGTTTTCTTCTTTTCTAAAAGAACTATAATTGACCAATGGTTTATGTATTTTACTGTTTCCCTTCCATAAATACAACTAGCAGTTTTTATTTTTTAGTTTAATGGGTTTTTAAACTTTCAATTTTATAAATCTCTCCTTTGATTTTTAGGATTTTCATTTTCATGTTTACTTGTAATTTTTTTTTTATTTTAGTTTTTTTAGTTGCATGTTCAATCTATTGATCTATTATTTCTCTTTTTGTTATTGATATACACATTTAAAGATATAAATTTCCTTCTATAGTGTTATTTTGCCTGCAACCCATAAAATTTTGGTATGTTGTCTCATTATTGTCATTTTATTTAATGACATTTTTTATTGTTTCTAAAATTTGTTTTTTCATCTACTGATTCTTTAGTATTAAATTACTTAGCTTCCAATTAATTTTTAATCTACACTTCTACCATCCTTCATTGGGTGTAATTTTTATTGCATTATAGTCTGAAAGGAGTGAATTTGATATTTCTGCTTTTCTGCATTTGATTGTGAGAATTTTATGCCTTAATTCATGGTCACTGTTTGTGAAGGCATCATATATAGCTGAAAAAATGGTATTATCCATTATATTCTCATTCAGTTTGTTTTCATGTCTATCATATCAAACTTCTCTAAGATTATTTTCTTCTCCTTAACTTCTCTTTGATTTATTTTTAATTTAAGTTTCTCTATCTTTTAGAAGGGTAAATTCATACCCCCTCCTAGCATAATTTCATTATTTCCTTCTATAATTCATCCAACGTTTCCATTATGAACTTGATTGCTCTTCCATTTAGTGCATAACTGTTTAATATTGACAATACTACATTTTCTATTATTCCTTCTAGCAATCTGTAGTTTACATACTTATCTTTTTCAAATTACTTCTATTTTTGCTTTGGCTTTGTCTGAAATCACGATTACTACCCCTACCTACTTTGTCAACTGAAGCATAATAGATTCAGCTCCAACCTCCTATTTTAACTCTGTATGTCTCTCTGCTTCATGTGTTTCTTGTAAACAGCATATTGGATGTTGCTTTCTAAATCATCCTTCTATCTAGTTTTGTTTTATGAGTGAGTTAGTCCTATATACATTCACAGTTACGATTACTATCTGTGCATTTTCTTCCATCCTATTTTCTTCTGTTTATCTTTATTTCTTTTTAGCTTGTCTGTCCTCTAATGTCTCCTTTGTTTGTGACCATTGTCTTTTATCATCCTCTCATTTATCACCACCACTTCTTTCTCTTATCACTTTCTCCTACTACTTCCCTGTTGGACAAGACAGGTTTCTATCCTCAGTTGTTGTTTATTTGTGTGTGTGTGTGTGTGTGTGTGTGTGTGTGTGTGTACTCTTTCAAAGAGGTTCAAACATTGCCCACTCTCCACCCCTACTGTAGCTTTTTTTCAAAGATCCACTTAAGTGCCACTCCTTAGAGCAGAAGTTTTCAACCTGGGTCCATGCACCCTCAATATGCCTGTAGATAGATTGCAGGGTTCCATGAACTTAAGTAAAATGAAAGTATTTCATTTTTATTAACTTTTTAGGGAAATTTTGAATTTCCTCCTATTATTAAACATGTTTTTTTTTTCCTAAGAAATGGTTAAGAGGCTTCAGCACATTGACAAAGGGGTCCAAGACACAAAGAGTCTAGAAACTATTTCATAGAGAAGATTTTCTTGTTTTCCCTTAGCTGTAAGTGCTTCATCTCTTTTCAAAATTGTACTGTATATAATTATCTAACACTTAGTAATCGTTATTTAGACAATGGGAGCTAGGATAATTTCCTATTCCCTCTCTTTGAGGGGTCCTTTGCTCTGGACCACAGCACGTGGTTTGGAAAAGATTTGTTCTAGAGGAACAAGGCCTCTAGAGAAAAGATTTAGTATTCCCTTTCTCACACTCTCTAAGCTCAATTAATGCCCAACCTGATCTCAGTCAAGGGCAAATTATTTCAATTTTAGATTTTGACTCAGGTTTAGGGCCTCCCCAATGGGAATAGGCAGGGAAGAATAGAAAGGTACTTAATGTACAGCATGAATCAGATATAGATGGCTATCTACTTCCTATGGGCAAAATATTGAAGTACAAAAGATTCTTAAAATTCATAGGAAGGGCAATGTAAAATATAACTCATTAACTTTAGTTATAATTCTTGTTATTTTTGGCAACCTCATCAAAATACAAAGTAATTTGTAGGACTGTCCAATATGCGTGTACTTTAACTGTATACTGTCCAAATATTCCAAGTCATTCTCCTGTCAATTGTTATCTTCTCCACTGGCACTCACTTTGCTGCTAGTCACCTGAACCAAATAGACCTTTGGAATTCCATGCCCACAACATCACATCCAAATTTGAATATGTCCATATTCAGGTTGATGCTCGGTCATCTGATCAATAAAGGAGGGGAAAAAAAAGAAATAGAAAATATCCCTAGAGTCTAAAGCCCAAGCTCACTTAATACCATGCCTTTACTCAAGTTGCCAAGTGAAAGTTTTCACTATGATACTAGGATGTAGAAGAAATAGCTCTTCCCCTATCCCACAATGAGAGTTTTGAAGTTATTTTATGATACCTGGAATATTTAAGGAAGAGAGTGAGAATATGTGTTTGGGGAGGGAGGGAGGCACAGGGCCTATCTCTCCTTTTAACTACAGCAGTGCTTCACTGATGGTATCACAAGGTGAGGAAGAGGGCAAATGAAAGTCTTTTCAATGCTGGATCAGTAATTACCTAGGAACATATAGGGAATTGGCCATCTCTGACATACTAAAATACCGTCAAAGTTCTGGAAGCAGTCATGGAATATCTGTGCACATTCTAGGTACCCCATACATCTGTTTTCTATTATATATTGCATTCCTCTTTAAGGAACTGAAGTTCTTGAATGCAAAAAATATTTTTATTTCATTAACATGGTACAAGAATCTTGTACACTGTAGACAGAATTTTAGACTTAAAGCAGAAACTCAGTGGTCATTTAATTCTAGTTAAATAAAAAACCAAATAAGAATCTCCCCAACAAGCATTAATTCAGCCTTTACTTGAATATTTCTTGTGAGACCAGTAACTCCTTAAACAGTTTATTCAATTTTTAAATAGCTCATCTTACTAGGAAGATTGTTTTTCTTTCCCCCCAATGTCAAGTCTGATTGTTCTTTTTCATATCTTACACCCATTGCCCTTAGTTCTTATAAATCCCTTTGAGAAAGAAAGGAATTCAATAAATTTTAGAGGAGTAGATGCATTAGAAGTGCATTTGTGTGTGTACACACACATGAGGATATGGATATATGTATATGCACACATGTGTATATGTGCATATAAACATACATACGTAAGATTGTATATATGTGTCTACACATGTACATACAAGCACATTTATATCAACACACAGGTCTATTTGTATACAAGCCTATACACATACACTTACATATATAGTCAACTGTATCAATTGACCAAAAATGCAATGTAGAAGAAATTCTGAAGAACATGCTACATTTAACAAGTGTTTTTTAAAATTAACTTTAGTTTGTTTTTTATTTACATCATTGATTTCTACAAGATTTTGAGTTACAAATTTTCTCCCTATCTTTCCCCTACCCATCCCCCTAAAACAGCTATTCCACTGTATACCCCTCCCTCAATCTGCTCTCTCCTATATCCTCCTCTATCACCCCTCTGACTTTCTGGTAGAGCAAGATGGATCTCCCTATCCCAGTACCTGTATATCTTATTTCCTAGTTGAATGTAAATAATAATAATAATTATATATATATATATATATATATATATATGTATATGTATATATGTAAATAAACATGTGATTTTAGAACTTTAAATTCTAGATTCCTTTCCTTCCTCCATTTTCACCCACCCCCACTGGAAAAACAAGAAATTCAATACAGACTGTAGATGTGTAGTTAAGCAGAACATCACCACAATGGAAATACTGTGTAATACAGACAATATTTCCCTCCTTTCTATACCATTCTTCCCTTGTTATATTCTCTCCTTTGTCCCTGTCCCTTTACAGAAGCGTGTGCTTCTAACAACCCTCCCCCCCAACCTCCCCTTCCCTCCATCATCCCCACTCTCATCCCCTTCCCCCCTACTCTCCTGCAGGGCAAGATACCCAATTTAGAGTGTATGTCATTCCCTCCCTAAGCCAAATTAAATGAGAGTAAGGTTGACCCATTCCCTTTTTTGCCTTCCTGTTCTACCCCTTCATTGTAACAGTTATCCTTTGCCTTTTCTATAAGAAATGATTTTCCCAATTCTGTCGCTCCCTATCTACTCTCATTCTATTCCTCTCCCATCTCTTATTTTCACCTTTTAACATATCATCCCTTCCTATTCAATTGATCCTGTGCCCTCTGTCTACGTACACATATATACTCACACTCCCATATATATTCATATGCATTTATACCCCCTATATAGACATATGTTTACATTTATATTCCCTTCACCTATCCTCATACTGAGAAAAGTTTCATAAGTTATGATTATCATTTTTCCATGTCGGCATGTAAATAATTCAACTTTGATAAGTTCCTTATGGTTTCTTTTCTATGTTTTACTTCTCATACTTCTTGTGTTTGAATGTCAAATTTTCTATTCAGTTCTGGTTTTTTGAGCAAGAATGCATGAAAGTCCTTCACCTCATTGAATGACCGTATTTTCCCCTGGAATTTTTTGAAAAGAAGTTGTTAGCTGCATATTGGGCTTTGGTAGAGACTGAACAACTGACTCTGGGCCATGAAGTGATACTAAGACCTGGAATTCTGATTATGACCTGGGTAATGAGTACCCCAGCTTCTCATAGAATTGGACATGCACAAGAGGCTGGCATAGTTAATTGGAAGTGGTATATTCAAACTAGAGATAAAACAGGCAAAAGGAAGAGTCTCTGTATCAC
>CM053590.1:167892109-167908727 GCA_028646515.1 Pseudochirops corinnae | reverse complement strand
GTGATGAGGGAGGAAGGGGAAGAATCTAGAATTTAAAGTTCTATAATCAAATGTTAAAAATATATATGTGTATATATATATATATACACTATTATTATTATTATTATTATTATTATTAACTACATCTAACTGTGAATTAAGATATACAGGCACTGTGGTAGAGAGATCCATCCTGCCCTACCAGAAAGTCAGAGGGGTAGGGGGAGGACATAGGAGAGAGCAGATTGGGGGAGGGGTTATACAATGGGATGGCTGTTTTGAGGTGTTGGGTAGGGGGCGGATGGGGAGAAAATTTTTAACTCAAAATATCATGGAAATGAATGATGTAAACAAGAAAATAAATAAATTAATTTATTAAGAAAAACAAAAAGAGGACCCTAATCTTGGCTAATCTAGTCAGAACCAGACTGGCTTTCACCATGCCATTCAGTTGCAAAATTTCACCTAAGTTCTAAGCTGATCTTTCAACTAAGTTAGTGAGGCTGTTGTGATTGAAATAAAAACAGAAATATGGGAAGCACTGAACACTATGAAGAAATAGTTTGACTTGGGATATCCAAAGGAATAAACCAGGATGACAAATTTACAAGTCTAGGTAAAAAAAAAAGTCTGGGGGAAAATGTCTTAGTTGTAAAGATTATAAAAAGTACTTAGGGAGTGGGGGCCAGACCAAAGATGGCAGAGTGACAGCAGAGATTCATTCAAGCTCTATAACAGACTCCTTCAGACACCTCTAAAAAGTGAATCTGAACAAATTTTAGAGCAGCAGAATGCACACAAAGAGACAGAATATGGCAGCTTTCCAGTCCAAGACAACCTTGAGGGTTGACAGAAAGGATCTGTTGCACTGACCCAGGAGATGAGCCTAGAGCAGGCAGGCTAGACTGGAACAGACCTGATCACAGCAAAGTTGAAACAGACACCAGCAGATTAAATTGCTGGCAGTAGTGGCAGGTGCTTGGTGCAGGAGGGGGGTTTTTTTGAGCTTGGTGAGAGAGTGGTGTGGTCCTGCATGGGACCTGCAGTGGCAGTGGCAATAGCTACTTCTGGGACTATCAGTCCACAGACTGAATGTTTGAAAGTCACCTAATTAAACTTCTGGGAGCCAAGATGGTGGAGTAAACCATAAATCATTCTCCCCCTCCCTTGACCTAGAAAAACCCAGAGAATTTTGCCTCAAGAAAAATCCTGGAATAGTGCAGTCAGCAGAAAGACAGGTTATGGCACACATTCACTCTGGCTCAGGAGGCCAGGGGATTAAGAGGAAAGCTCCTCTTGCCATGGCTGAAAGGGACCACTGCAGGATTGGAGGCAACCCAGAAGATCAGCAGCAGATCCCACTTCAGTGGAACAGCAGGAGATCCTGAGGCCCAGGGTGGGGAAGCAGGCAAGCACCAACATCAGGCACACATTGCCTCGTGCTCAACACCAGATCAAATATCAGACCACTACAACATATAACTGCAAGCACCTGAGTACCCAGTGCAGAAAACCGGTAACAGGCCCCTGTCCCATAGTGCAAGAAGTCTGGGACAGTGCCCCTGAACCCCAGAAGGAGATATAAAACTTAAAAGTAAAAAAAAAGTCAAACACCATGAGCAAGAAGAATGAAAAAGATTCAATGACCATAGAGAAATATCTTGGTGACAGGAAAGATCAAAACACAAATTCAGGAGACAATATCATGGTCAATATACGCACATCTGAAATCTTGAAGGGGAATATGAATTGATCTCAAAGCCAAAAGGCCCCTTAGAAGAGCTCAAGAAATCTAAAAGTCAAATAAGAGAGGTAGAACAAAAAATTAAAAGTACAATTGATAAAATGGAAAAAAAAAGTATGCTAAGGAAAACAATACCTTAAAAACTACAATTGAACAAATAAAAAAGGAAGTAGAAAAGCTAAATGGAGAAAACAATACATTAAAAATTAAAATTGTGCATCTGAAAGCTAATTACTCTATAACATATTAAGAATGAGTCAAACAAAATTGAAGGAATGAAAAAAATAGAAGAAACCATAAAATACATCATTGGAAAAACAACTGACCTGGAAAATAGATACAGGAGTGAGAATTTAAGAATTATTTGTCTATCTGAGAACCACAACGAATAAAAGAGCCTGGACAGCATCTTTCAAGAAATCAAGGAAACTGTCCCCAGGTCCTAGAACCAGAGGGTAAAACAGTCATTGAAAGAGTCCACCAATCACCTCTTGAAAGAGATCCCAAACTGAAAATTCCAGGGAATATTGTGTCCAAATTCCAGAATTATCAGATTAAGGAGAAAATACTGTGAGTAGCCAGAAAGAAACAATTCAAATATCATGGAACCACAATCAGGATCACAAAGGACCATGTAGCTTCTACATTAAAGATCAGAGAGCTTGCCATATGATATGCTCCGAGGCAAAAGAGTTTGTATTAAAGACCAATTACCTAGTCAAGCTGAGCATGGTTTTCCAGAGGAAGAGATGGTTATTCAATGAAATAGGAGACTTCAAGACTTTCCTGATGAAGAGACCAGAGCTCAATTGAAAATTTGATCTTCAAATATAGTACTCAAGAGAAACATAAAAAAGTAAACATGGGGAAAAAAAAATTAAAACATGTTATTCAATAAGGGCAAGTTGTTTACATCCCTATATGAGAGGATACTTGTAAATAAATCTTGAGAACTATATATTTATTATGACATTTAAAAAGGATATCCACAGAAAGAGGGTGTGGGTATGAATTAGGTGATATGATAAAAACAAAAACTAGTTAAGGTGTGCAAAGGGATTATAATAAGAGAAGAGTAAAGGAAGAGGCAGAAAAGTGCAAATTACATCACATAAAAAGGCACAAAAACTTATAGTAGAGGTAAAGAAGGGAGGGAGATGAGCATTGTTTGAACTTTACTTTCATTGGCTTTGGTTCAAAGAGGGAATAACATACTCAGTTAAGTGTAGAAATCTTGCATGCCCTACAGGTAGTAGGAGGGGAAAGGAGAAAGAAGAGTCTACCAATGCTGGCAATTCAAAGAAAAGCAAAATACAAAAGCTAGTCAAGAAATTTAAAAGAGCAATAGAATTTTAGGAAAAAGTAGATATGATAGGTCTTAGGGAATTAGTGAATGGGAAAAGAAGGATAGTTTATACCTCTTACTTGTACACAACAGTTTTACAAAACCTAATCATGTATTTGGCATAATGACATTGACCAAAAAATGGAGAGAAGGATTTGACAAAAGCTGCTAGGGATACTGTAGAGCAGCGTGACATAAATTTGGCTTATACTCATATCTCACATCATAAACTGAATTAAGCTGCAAAGAGATAAGTGTCTTATCTAAGAAAAACTATATCAATAACAAATGATAGAGACAAAGAATAAATTACCGTTTGGATTTATGGATAGAGGAGGAAGTCATGACTGAGCAAGTCATAGAGAGGATTACACAAAATAAAATAACACTTTTAATCATATATACATTTGTTTGCAATAAAAAAAATTAAAATTAGTAGAGAGTTAACTGGGAAAAGATCTTTGCAGCAAATTTCTCAGATAATGGTCTCATATTCAAGATCTATGAGCAACTAATAAAAATTTATCAGACTGGTTCATTCTACAATAGACAAAGATATGAGGAGGCAGTTTTAAAAGAAGAATCCAATCTATCAAAAACCAGAACCAAAAAATTTTTTTAATCCGTAATAATCAAATAAATATAATTTGATACAATCTGGAGGCTCCTTCTTCTACCTAGCAGGCTGGAAAAGGTAGCTAATTTGGGAATTTGTTTTCATGAATAATGCATATTTGTTATGTTGTTTTTTCCCCACTTTATGGCAAACTCTCATTCAGAATGCAACTATCTAAACTACTTAGCTACATTATAACATATAAACTGCATATAATATATATATATATATAAAACATTATAATTATATATTATGTATGACATGTAATTACATAAATATATTAAGTTATGTGTACCACATTTTAAGGTCATTGAAGAGATAGAAATCATACAGAGAAAAGCAAATGACATGGTAAAAGACCTTAAGTTCATACCATATGGGAATCATTTAAAGCAAAAATAAGTATTTGACTTTATGAAGCAAAGACAGTCTCTCAGCAAGGGAGTGGAGGGTGGGACAGGACCTCTGTCTTCAAGTATTCATAGTCTCTCTCTTGGTTCCTTTTCTTCATGAATCTACTGAATATTCCACAGTATTCCTGTTTTCTTTCTCCATTTGACTTCTTTATTTTCTTCCAAAATGTAAGGTTAATAGAATAGGAGGATCTTTGCTGCCCATTAATAGGCCTAACACGTGGAGCCTGAGTCACATGGAACCCAGTGTGGGAGGAGCTTGCCCAAAGAGGAGAGAGTAAACAGGAGCAGAGAGTGAAAGTGAGGCAGAGCAGAGAGAGAGAAGCAAACTGTGAGTGGGCACACAGAGGAATTTGTCTAGGGGAACTTGCTTTTGTGGGGAGACGTAACAGAAAGAAGTTTTAAAATGTAAGTGTTCCCTGGATCAGGGATAAGTACTCTGGTTAAATCTTATGTCCTGTTATTCTAAAGATGTTACAAATAAATATTTTGGTTTTTCTTTTGAGGAAAGGAGTTTATTATATTTTGAGAATCTATTCTGGAAACATGCATGCATGTTCATACTGGCTGCTATGAGTATCACATTGGCATTACACAATTCTACATCCCACTAGCCAGGCCTCAGTGCCTCCTTTTGGTGAAGGATTCGTGTAGCTTAGAACAGTGGTTCTCAACCTTCCTAATGCTGCCACCCTTTAATACTCGTATGTGGACATATCTGCATGTGGGCAGACCGGCCTGGAGATGGATAGAGGAGTGGTATCTCGGTTCCTACGACCATCAGAAATATGTGTTTTCCAATGCTCTTAGGTTACCCCTGTGACCCCTGTGAAAGGGTCATTCAACCCCCAAAGGGGTGGAGACCCACAGGTTGAGAACCGCTGGCTTTCTTCAGTGATTAGCAGTTCTACTTTTTTGGCAACAATAGTAAATTGTGCTGGAGAGTTTGAGTTAAGGAAAATCCAGTCCCAGATCATATTATACAAGGGAAAACATTGTAATAAATAGAATTGAGCAAAAGTACCGTGAGATACCTTGAAAATTAGTGGGTTCTCAATTATTAGAGTTCTTTAAGCAAAGTTTGTAGGGGAACTTTTCTGACATTTGTAAAGCATATCTTTTTTAAAACTTCAGTTAATCTTAATACAATTAATAGCTTGAAAATGCTGAATAAACAAAACTTAAAGTTGAGAATATCATTAAGGAATAGACATGGGTTAGTCAGTCAATCCTAGATCAGAAGTTACCACTTGAAGTCTTAAACAGAATAGTTTAGGACAAATAAAAGGAATTGGCACTCCTTATAACTGGTAATAGAATCACAGAATTCAAGGGATCTGAAAGACTACCTAATAAATTTTACAAACATAACAGAGTTCTTGCACATATGTTGAGGACCTCAGCAGATTGGCCAACCTGCTTCTGGGAGAGTAATGATAATATAGTTGATATATAAGGGAAGTGCCTTGGAATGATAGTGAAGTATTGTATAGATGTTCTGTTAACTGGTTGTAGTCAATTAACAGCATAAGAAATGGGAGATTTGAGGCTGAATGCACAGGAATCCAAAACATCTTAGTTGGCTTCTTCCATCTTTTTTGCCTCAGTCCTTTTGGCTATTTTATTCATTGTTGCACTTCATTCATGATTTCTAGTCAGTGGATATGCTAAAAAAGGTATTTGTCTCCTCTCCATTAAGACCATATCATCCTTAGAAATAGGACCTGGTCCTCAATCTTTACATTTGCTATTTTCCATTCAAGATGAAGGGAGCAAAGATTCCAATTTTGATTTTGTGAGGTTTGAAAGATAAGGAATATGTCCCAATATCCTGGCATTCCAGAGTTCAGACTTTCAGCAAGGTCAACAAAAAATATTCTGATTAGAAAAGAAATAATGACTATCTGGACTTTCAGAACCTAGGCCAATGGTAACTAAGTTAAGGACTTATCCAACAATGATCAGGACATGGAACCATATTATGTAGGAGGTAAGCAAATATACATATCCCTGAGGTTTTGGGAAGAAATATTTGTACATTTATTCTTACTCTATCTTTGAAGCAAATAGCTCTTTATAAAAGCTAATAGATGTCAATTTATTAAAGGGCCCTAGGATGTTAGCCACTCTCACATTATAGTTATGGAATGATGGTAGTGAGGCCTCAGTTATGGTAAAAGTAAGGCATCTCCAAACTCCTTAACTTACCTTTGAACCATGAAGGATAAATGTAGCCTCCTGGGTCTGGAGAAATTAATGAGAATGCATTCAGTCCACAGGTAAAGAAGTTATACACAGAAAGAAGTGACCATTCCAAAGTCACAGTTAGTTGGTGATAGAGCTGAGACTAGGACCCAGATCTTCTGATTGCAAAGGACCATACTTTCTACTGCTCCTCATATACAGCTCCCTCATAAAAACAAAACAAAACAAAACTTGAGATAAAAAGCAAATTTTTGAAACTAATTCAAGTACATTCAAAAAGTGTTATAGACAGAAGACATATATAGCCTTGATGATCATTAAATATCATATTTTTGGCCATAGTCTGAATTAATCAAATAGACTGCTTTGCTTTGCTTTAAAAATGCCTTCTCCTGTGTCAGCAACTCCAAAGACATATAGGGCTGAAAGTGTGATTTCCCCTTATCTTGGGACATAGTCCTTCCAGGAAGAAAATGGAGACATCCTGAGATCATAAAATGGACCCAACATCTTCTTTGTTCTCTGAGTAAACTCAGAAAATATGCCTTGCTATGTAAATAACTACAGATGGGGCTAACTTAAGAGCATTCTTTCTTCTGCCAAGGATGAGATCCTGAACTTAAGACATTATCTTGAATAATGGAACCTTTTCTTATCTAAATATTTTGTGAGGTACGTATTATGTTATGGCATGTTAAGGATAAAGAAAACAGTGGTTTCAGGTTGTAAAATCATTTGACATCTCGTCAACTCTCTTACTAAGAAAATTCATTTCTTGCAATTATAAATTCGTTCCGGAATTGAACTGGCTTTAGAATGTATTTAAGCTTTCTAATTATTTTGTCCAGACAGTTAGAACTTAGCTTCTAACTCCTTGTACAAGTTTGCTAGTTTTAAGGGAATAAAATGAAATAACTGTATATCACTATTCATTTGTCTCTTTTAACCAAACTTTTAAATGTTAACAGCCTCAATAAAAGTAGAGTGGGAGGTGGTCAGACCTCCCTTTCTTTCCATGATGTTCAAATTGTATACGTAGAATCTGAGTAAGAAAATGTACAAAGGGCAATAGAGATTTATCTAAGTAGAAAATAGTGTATTTAAGTCAGATGAAACAGGACAAAAGAAAAACAATGAAAAATAGAAGAGGTGGGGGCAGGGGTTTGGGTGCAGGGAGTCCTTTATCATGAAGCCTCAAATGACAGAGAACATCTTTTTGAACAATTACCACCACCCAATCCAGGGTGGTATGATATTCAGAATTTAGGGATCAATGCTGTCTGCAGAGAGAGGATTCTTGTTTGTTTTTTTTTTCCTGACCTAGTGTGACATTGTTCTTGAAGACTGTTGCCACCATATCCCAGGAAATGCTTGTGTGAGAAAATAAGAAAGACACAGGAAACCATGACTGAATTCTGAGACAGAAATAAGCAAGGATGTTGTGAGGCTGATATTGTGAGATAATAAGTATAAAAATGTTTGTAAACCTTAAAATACTATATAAATATGAAAATTATTGACGATGATGGTAGCCACGGTTTGTTTTTTTGTTTTTTGTTTTTTGTTTTTGTTAGCCTTCAGTCAACAGTCCTCTAGTCTGTTCATAACTGCATTTCCTGTGTCTTATACTATACTCAAGCTGATCTCATACAATATTTATAGCACTATATAGGAATGTATAAACCTGAATTCAAATGCAGCTTCAGATCCATACTAATATGACCCTAGTTAAGTCATTTAACCCTGATTGCCTCCATTTCATCTTCTGAAAAAAGAGCCCCAGAAAAAAATATCAAACAACATCAGTATTTTTGCCAAGAAAACTCTGAATGGGAACATAGAGTTGGTCACAAGTGAAATGACTGAACAAGAGGTGTTTATGTGTGTGTGTGCTTGTGCATGCACACACATGTATATATATCTATACATATGGATGTGTATGCATGTATATATAATATATACATACATATATATATTTCACTAAGAAATGTTTTAAAATTTTCTTCTGCAAAAACAATGTACTTCTGACAGTCCGTGTATATACATGTGCATGCATATACATGCATGTATGTCTATATATATATACACAAAACATACTCAAATATATGTATATATGTGTTTGTTTATACAAAGAGACTTATAAATTTAATTTACAATATTAATACTTTCTTACATCCAGACAGTCAATAAAACAAGAAATCAAGTTGTAATTTGTAGGAATTGTCTATTTCTGAGGTGAAAATGCTCCCTTTGTAAATACAACAATGGCCTCTTTGGAGCCAATCTGACCTGCCTTAAGCACACTGCTCTGAAGAAGATATATCATCTTCTTTCATTGTGCATGTATGTATGCACGTGCATATGCATATGTATATACACATACTTAAAAATATATAAAATATATACATGTGTAAACATACATATAGATATATGCATACATATATTTTTTCAAACATAAAAGGTAGAAATAAGACTGTTTTGTTGGTTCAAAATCAACAGTTGGTACAAAAACCAACAAAGTCAACTTAACTTTCTCCTACTATCTATACAGCTACTACAGGCATTAAAAAAAAGGATGTTTGAGTCCCAAAGCTAGTCCTAATCCTCAAGAGGCTTTGAAATTTCTTTGCAGAAACAGGGGTTACACACATGATTAAAAACCAACATGAAACAACAGTGATCTTCCATCTGTCTGTCACCATAGCACTCATTTCCTGCCCTATCCATTCACCCCTTAATCATAAACAATACTGCCTTGTAACATCCCCTGTACTTTTAGTTTCTTTTCCTGTTTAATTCTTGTGTCACTTTGCTTTTGTTTCAACCTGTTGTTCTCAAATTTGTTGAATTAAAAGCAAGGACCATAGTTTACGTTTCTTCGTATTCCCCACAGCATCTAGAACAGCAGTTCTCAACCTGTGGGTTATATTCAATTTGTAACAATGAAAATACATCCTGCATATCAGATATTTACATTACAATTCATAACAGTAGCAAAATTAGAATTATGAAGTAGCAATGAAAATAATTTTGTGGTTGGGGATCACCACAACATGAGGAACTATATTAAAGGGTTGCAGCATTAGGAAAGTTGAGAACTATTGATCTAGAATAATGTTATAAACCTCATGAAGAACAAAAAAAAAAGTTGCTCAGTAAAGTTGATGCGTGGGGGATAGCATGCTGGATAAGGAATCTGAGAACAAGAATCCTGGCTCAAGTTCTTCTAAAAACTACCTTTTTAACCTTGGATAAGTATCTTCACTACTCAGTGCCTCAGTTTCCTAATGTTTAAAATGAGAGCTTGGACTTATGATGATTTAGACACCTTCTGACTCTCAGTCCAGTTCATGAAAGTAACATTGAAAAGGCATTCCTACTTGCTGTGCTATAGTAGCTAGAATCTTGTAGTAATTCAAAATAGAGAATAAAGTTCCCATCACTTACACTTTCAAGTTCTTTGTGTACTGCTCTAACTTTTGTGGACACCTTACAGTATTAACTGTTTGATTCACTTTCTCTAAATACTTCTGCCTTCTATCACAATCTGCTCTGATTTTTAGAAATGAATCTTTTGCCTGCAGATTTTCAAGGGGCAATGACTGTCCCAATTGATTTTGTAATGTCCTTCATAGAAACTGAAACAAATGGAGTAGCAAAGAAAAAAGACAGAAAAAGAAAGAAAGAAAAACACACACATAAGGTTTTAATCTAAGTACACTGAGCATATTGCAAGAGCTTTCAAATATTAAGTGGCTGAATTGTTAACTCTGAATTGTTGCTGGGGGAGGACGGGGTATTGAGGGAAGAAAGAGGAATGAACATGCAGCTTGATGAAAGCCATTTCTATTCATTAAGAAACGCTCTGATATTTTCTTCTGGAAGACCAAAGTACTTCTGACAGAGTAGCTAACAAATTGTACACTCTTCACCATTTATTTTCATGAACTTGATTGACCATTTTAGGAAAGAAATGGCCCTTTATGATAAGAAGATAAAAGCTGTTAATTGACTGAAATGCTTGGGTCTAGCTAGACAAAACCACTTTCAGCTAATGGAGACCTGAATAGAAGGTATGAAAGTTTTATCCATTTTCTTGGAAGGTCACAAAGTCCCTCATCCACTTCCATTCCCCCTCACCCACATATTTTTGAAGCTTCAATAAAACAAGATGCTAGGCAATTCTTCAAATATAAAAAGGAATGGCGATTTGAAAAAGAAAAAGAAAATGAATCATTTAGATTTTTGTTTTGCAGTTCCATGATATTTTGTATGCTATATTATATTAAAGTGAAAAAAATATTTTTAGATTTTGTTTCCCCCCCCCAGGAACATGTTAATCAGAACAAGGATATTTTATGTACATGTTATCTAAGGGACTTTACCGCTTTAAGAAATCTGGCTCAAAAAATGAAATGACATATGACAAATGTTTGATAATTCAATAAGGAAACTTTGTGCAACTAAAAGCAAAGCACCAAAGGATTGAGTACCCCCTCCCCCTTGAGCATCAGTCATACTTTTACCTAAAAATATAAATTGCCGACAGTCAAAGCAATAGATGTAATCCATGTAATTCAATTGCCTAATAGCAATAGCTAATATTAAGATAGTTAAGTCTATTTTTGAACCACTTTGAACCATTCATTTCTCCCCATTGTATTCATTATAACCACTGATGTGTTTGAATCATTTCTATTTTTAAATTGCCGCGATTTTTCTTGAAGATAAAAAAGATAGGAAATACTATAGTCCTAGCTATTAAAATCATTCCTATTTAATGGAGATTATAGCCTAAAATGGTTTTCTTTATCTCTAGTAAGCAATGGAACAAAAGCACTGTCAATTAGCGCGTGGTCAAATTGGACATGGCTAAAAGAATCAATCACTCCAATTCATGACAGCCCCGCTATATGGTCCTTTAAGAGGTAAAGACCAGTAAATAGCTGTCTTGCTCATTAAATGGCACAATCTTAATGAGCCTTGACTAATCATAATGACTGAATCTTTTCAACATTTCCAATTCAGGACTGGCCATGTAGATATGGCCAAAATGAGATTTAGTTGCAGATAAAATTCTAAAGGGGCTTTCCAAAAGTCTGCAATGTAGGCTAGTTTAGCTCTTTGTTATTGTTGCTGTTATTTTGTTTTAATGAGAAACTTCGGTGAAAAGCAATTGGAATATAACAAGTTAGTTATAGTAATTGATGTATTTAAAAGAAGGGGCACGATCTAGAGGAGGGGATGAATAGAACCAATTCATAGACTTTGTATTTTATTTATGCCTGTATAATTATAATGGTATTTAATTTTCTATTAAATTATCCTAGCCCTTATTAAGTACAGAGGGACAAGCAATTTGGTATTAATAATTTATACAAATAAAAACCACCAGTTTATAAAAATATATTCTTGTAAATATGTAGATAATGATGGAATATTTGAAGCCTAAGGGATATAAAGAGTGGAGGGATTTTCTTGATAGACTCAATGCCTTGTTAATCCTTATGGTCCCAGAGAATAGAGATGGAGTAGTGATAAGACAATGGCAGATGGTCAGAAATAAAGTAATACAGGAAACCTCTGTGATTCAGAAATCATAAATCATAGTTTGAGATGCTTTTACTATGACATACTGGTGTACTGTGTCTCCCAGAACAGTATGATAATATTTTGTTCTTTTACCTTTTTATGTATGCCAGGAGGAGATTTTATAGTAATGCAAGACTATTTGTTGAAGGTCGGTTTTCTCCCTGTCTGATTTACTTCTGCCTAACCCACAACACTGCTATGATTGCTTTCCATTCTATAAATTACAGCATTTCAGGATTAATCCACAAACTTAATGATGATAACTAAGAGAAAAGTGGATAATAATACAGTGAAGGAGTAAAGATTAATGCTTGAAGGGGAGGGGGAAAGAGTAACGGAGGACAGTACATTGTTTTCACAGCAAAATGTGCCTGGCCCTGATCTTTCTAAGAATATTGAAAGCTCATAAAGGATCATTTCAGATGCTTCAGAGTCTATGGGTTTAGCAAAGCCTCAGTTGCTAGCATATGGAACATTAGCTTTATTCTGAATTATTATTATTATTTTTCTATAAACATAGTTGGTTTTGTGTCAGTAACACATTATTATTCTATTAGTAGAACCACATGACATTTTTTTATTCCCAGGATTATAAAATGTAGCCCTTGCACATGGTGAGAATCTTCAGCATTTAGTTATGGAAGTATATAAGTATGTATTTCTCCCCAGATCCAGTTATGAAAGAATCACAGACACTCAGTTGGAAAGGACCTCAGAGGTAATCTGAATAGTATAATCAGAAGCTGAACCAGAATCTTCCCTCCCCCCCCACCTATAATGTTCCCAATAAATACTTCAAGGCATTTCAGATGTCCATTAAGGGAAAACCCATTCATTGTTTCCTAAGGTAACCCTTCCCCTTTGTTAGGTCTGTCTGAGAGTATTTTCTTATATCAAGGTTAAATTTTAATTACTTGCAACTTCTAGTTGGGACAGCACTTTGTGAAGCTTGGAATCTCCTTTGAATTGAATTATGCTTTGTTTCTGTAGTTACTATATATATACATAAGAAATTAGGTTCTGCATGCATAATTATTTTATATATCAATGATATGTGATGTCAGTTATAGATACTTTTTGCAATGGTACAGGTTGCATCTAGTTTATGCCTGTATGATTCTTGCTCATTTAGTCTTCAAAATCATCCATAGAAGATCTATCCTAAATAGGTCTGGAGGTCTTCCCTTAGATTTTTTTTTTAATACTAGTGAAGCAGTTGGGCTATTCTTCATTTGTTACTCTTCTTTGCCTATTATGTAGAGGTGTGCTGAAGTCCGCTTAAACTGGTTCAGAAGAGTGTATTGTAAAAGTTTCATCATGAACATTTCCACACCAGAAATCAGCAAATGCTACAAATCAGGGCTTAATTTGTTATTTTGTCGAGTGTCTAGAAATTTTTTGTTTTTGTTTTTGTTTGTTTTTTACATTTGATTTGTTTATTAACTTTTTGTTTACAAGATTCAGTTCCATAACCTCTTGAGTTTCAAATTTTCTCCTCTCTCTTCCCCCACCCCTCATGGCGGCATGCAATCAAGTATAGGATCTGCAAATATTTTCAAACTGGACATTAGTCTGGTTGTATAGAAGGTTGTAACCAGTGGGGTGAACAATGGGATAAAAGAAAGAGAATCAAAAGTGAAAAGAACAATAGCATGTAGATTGCTTCAGTCTCCATTTAAACTCTGTTCTTTAAGATCTTTCTCTGAATGTAGATATCTCCTTCCATTCTGAGACTTGTAGAGTTGTCTTATAAGCATGAGTTGCTGAGAAGAGTCCAGTTTATCAAAGTTGGTTGTCACACGTATGATGTGTCTAGAATTATGTTCAAATTTTTCCTGGTTCTTCTCTTCTCACTTAGCATCAGTCCGTATAAGCCTCTCCAGGTGAATATGAAGACTGTCTCCTCCCCATTTCTTATAGCACAGTAGTATTCCATTACATTCATATGCCACAACTTGTTTAGCCATCCCCCAATTGATGGGCATCCCTTTAATTTCCAGTTTTTTGCCACCACAAAGAGAGCTGCAATAAATATTTTTGTGCATATGTGTCTTCCTCCCACTTCTATGATCTCTTTGGGATACCACCCCAGAAGTGGTATCACTGGGTCAAAGGGCATGCAATTATTTATAGCCCTTTGGGCATAGTTCCAGATTGCTCTCCAGAATGGCTGTCTCAGTTTACATCTTCACCAATGTGTTAGTGTTCCAGAGTGTCAAGATTTAAGAAAGTGATCGGGAAAATGCTGGTACTGCACATTAAACTTAAAATTGTGTCATGCATGTATTTCCCCCTACCCACCTACCAAGAACTGGTTGTTAAGTATTTACTTGCACAACTCTGCTTTTAAGTTACTTCTTACATATGTGGCATTATTGAAAAATTCATATATTCTACTTACCATCCCCATATTCCTCTCCATTGCCCTCAAAGGTAATATGAATTTTAGTCTTCAGAGGCTGTGCTGTCCCATGATTGGTAGCCATGTAGAATTTTAGGATCACAAATTTAGAATTGAAAGGACCATAGAAAATATCTAGCCCAATTTCTTTATTTTACAGCTAAAGAAATTGAGGCCCCAGAGGTTAAATAACTTCTCTGAAGTCCTGCAGACTTTCTTCAATAAGTAGAAGATCACAGATTTAAAACATAGCTTTCTGACTTCGAGTTCTAGTATTCTTTCCTCTGACCCACTCTGAGTATGAAAGGATGAATTTTTTGTTTCTGGGAGCACAACAGAGTTGTTAAAAGTACTAGTTAGTTTTTGAAATGTAATCAGGCTTCCTCTCTTGTTCCTATTCAATTCTGGGCCCAGTTAATTGTCTGTCTTCAATCTATCTAAGATAAAAACATATGGACTAATTCAAAGGGCTACACATCTGATGATATAATGTTATGCAGTTTTATATGCTACCATTTTTCATATATTTGTTTTGTTTACAGATTTATTGAGGTGACTTTGAAGAATACTTGATATTGATGCAATAGTCAGCTTTTGACTATTAGCAAACAGTGCTGTCTAGAAAATTTCCTTAACCATGTATAGGGAATCTCCTCTCCTTCCCAATTTGGACACAGTGCAGAACATTGCCCACTACTCATGTGAACTCATTTTTTTTTTAATTTTCCATCATATTTGTTTTGATGATGGATTGTTCAGAATGTGTATTTTATAATGGGCTTAATTATTACAGGTCACGGAATCAATATGAAATGCACCATAAGAGTCAGCACTAGAATATCATTCATTCTGCTCAGAAGCTGCCTTGATTTCAAGGAAAAGATCTTCATGGTTATTTCTAAATGAAGAACATGAAGAATGCCATGTATGAGCAACAAGGCAGGTTTTACTGGACTGTGGAATATAGAAAATGAAATAATATAGGATGAGGTTAGATAAGTAGTTTTCTGGTTGTGAAGGTCTTTAAATGACAACTAGATGCATTTATATTTGATCCAAGATGTAGTAGAGAGCCAGTGGAGTATATTGAATATGGGATGAGATAATCAGACCTAGACTTAAACTCTATGTGAAGGACGAACTGGAGTAGAGATATATTTAAATTAGGAAGATCATTTAGGTGGCCATTATAAAAACCCAGGTGGAAGGTGAAAAAGTTTTGCAGTAAAGTAGTGGTTGTATGAATTCTGAAAATGGGTCAGCTATCAGATATGTTGTGGAAGTAGAATCAACAAGATTTGGCAATTGATTGGATATATTGGATGTGAGTGAGTAAGGATCTAAGGATTAAATTCAGGTTGTGAAGCTGGGTGACAAGGTGGTTTCTGCAACAGAAATAGAAAACTTAGGATGAAGTGGGGAGATTTGTTGACTGAATTTGGATTCAATTTAATAAACATTTATTAAATGTTTAATGAATGAAAGGAACTTTGTGAGATACTATGGATACTAAAAAATGAAAAATAACATAATTCCTGTACTCAAGTAACCTACAATATCATAGGAAATATATGTGTGTATGTAAACACATAGATATTTCTATAATATTTACTAAAATATGTTTAAGTAAACAGATAAAAGTATGAAATGAAAGATAAAAGGAGGGCTATGAGGAGGGATGAGCATAGGTTCACAAGATTTATAGATAAAAAGAATATTCATGCTTATCCAATCAACTCTTAATAGAAGCATGGAGAAGGTACTTGAATTCTCAACTTAAATAAAATGGGCAACCTGCAGTACAGCTAGCATTTGAACCTCGAGGCTCAGATTCTAAAACCATACTTTCAAATGCAGGATCAATGAAAACCTTCATGGAGAAGTACAGAAATTGTCACTCAAAGGAAGATGTTTTGTGATGTCTATTGTGTCTGTCCAATTATTTCCACTGCCAGAAGGTCATTTTAGCATTTCTTCCCTCCTTCCTGTGTTTTTATTTTAAATAGTTTAGCTTATCCCAAGGGCTTTTAAAGATGAATCTAGAGGTTAAACATATTAAAGATCTGACATCATTTCTGTACTATTTTTTTTGTTGGTACTATTAATGATAGTACTGCTATCACATTTTGATTCTAATATCCCAGTCCACTTGCATAGTTGACAAAGTGGAAACAACTCTGGTGAAAATGAAATTAAGAACAGTGGAAATCCATGTTGGGGGTAATGGGCTAGAGATTATCAAAGAAGCAATACTCAAGATACCTGAAAGGAGAAAATGCAGAATGAGTAGGAAAAAAAAAAAAAAAAATATATATATATATAT
>CM053590.1:167860416-167891609 GCA_028646515.1 Pseudochirops corinnae | reverse complement strand
AATACTTCCCCAACTGGGACAGCAAGGAAAGATAAGGGGAGGGTCCCACCAAGGTGGGAAAACAGACAAAGGAACATAAAAGTGATTGACAGAAGCAATTTGAAAAGTTAACCACCCCAAATTGAGAAGTTTTCACTCACCCCATACATGGCCCTATCTAAAATCTTAGTCACTTCCATACATAATATTCCCCAAGGAGATGAAACTGAAGAAATTAGGAGTCATCACTCTCAAGGCCACCTTTAGTGCTTTATTGAGAGTAGAGACTATTGAGTTGGAAGAATTATTGAACTAGAAGATTTATTGAACTAAATGGGCTACTATCTTTTACATGGAGGAAACAAAGTCCTCAGAGCTAAGACTTTGAGGGAATAAGAAGGAATAAATTTCTGACAAGCAGAAAGAACTCTGTAGTATTGCATTTGAAAAGAACACTGAAATCCTCCATCCAAAGAAGGCCTAGTGCCATTCAGGCATGCCATTGGCTAAAGATGGAAAAGACCACTGAAGGTGGAAAAGATTGCAGCTGCTCTTCCAAGAGCAAGCTCAGGAAGTCCAGCAGATCAACCTGTTGAGCAGAGACAATGCAGCCTAAGAAAAGTCTAGTGAACAAGCAACCTACATGCACAACACCTCCCTCCTGTGCACATGAACAAACACAGGCATCAAGAGCCCAGCCACAGACTTCTTGTTTGCCACTGTGCAGCAGCTCCTGTCTACAGAGATTTCCTCAGTGCCATCCAACAGTACCTGTCTGGTGGAGTTGTGGCCTATCTGCCATTGTCCAGCAGATTTTATCTGGTAGCAGAGGAGTCTTTCCAAGCAAAATGTGGAGTCAGTGCAGTCTCTGAGTGACCTGTTTGACACAGTCTAGCAGCAGATTATCCATTCAACCACTGGGATTTAAGCTCTGGGAGCCCTCTTGAATCTTTCCACTTCATGAGGCATTTGGCTGAGGCCATAGGCCTTTCACTATAGCTAGGCCCAAATCTCTGTTACTCTTAACCTAGCCTAGCCCTCCACTGTCCAGCTACTTCCCACGTTTGATCCTATCAAAATATCTATACCCAAATCTGTCACCTTTAAACTAGCCTAGTCCTCCATTATCTGTCATCTCCAGGTAGCCTTCGGCTACTTCCCATCCTGAATCCCATTCCTGGAGTGTGACCTCACTTCTGGTCAAAATCCTCCTTAGACTCCTCCTCAAGACCCTCCCCAACCCCTTCTCTAGAACACCCCTATATCCCTCCCAGTCTTTCTGTATACATAAGATCCATCTTGCCTCCCTGAAGATGATAAGATTCAATCTAGTCCAGACTCAGTCTATGTCTGATTATTCTGGCTCCCTTGTCCAATACAAGTGTGACAAATACTGAGACTCCTTAAGAGTCTACTTTTTATGGCGTATCTTTAATAAACTTTGTTTAACTTTGGCTGAGAGAAATTTTGAATTGAATTCATTTGGTAGGACCTGGCATGTTGGTATTTTGTGGCCTCAAATAAAAAATTGGGAAGGAGTCTCACAGAAGGCATAGCTTTAGAAATCTGATGCACAAGTTGTTTTGCATAACAACCAAAAGTCCTTAGAAAATGAGTGGGGTGGGAGTGGTGAGAGAGGGAAAAGCCCCTTACTGGTAAAGTCTGGTCAGAAGGGTGTGTGTCTTTTCTGTTCTTTTTTCTTAACTCATTTCAACAGTCCTCTTTCAACTAGTTTTGATTCCCTTCAAGCAATTTGTATCCGTGGGGTCAGGCTAAATCAGTAGCAGCACCCATAGATTTACTCTGGGAAGTCTCGATTCCAGCACATCAGATAAATGAGGATTAGGTGAAGTCAATCCAGAGGTAAGGGGATATTGTGGGCATATAACGTAGCTCTGCTCTTTCACCTCCCAGCTCAGTGGTTATAGTATATAGACACAGTTGATGAGCTTTTAGTATTTAACAAATTGTATATCAGACATTGTAATCTCAAAACATTAGCAACTCTCTGAGTCAGGGAAAACCTTGGCCCTTTAGTTTTTTCATAGCAGGAAGAAATGTTCTCTCCCTCCTTATGATCTTGATGGAAGAATAGCAGTATTTCTAACTGAGATAAGTATGGATAGTATACTTACACGAGTATCCTATTCAATCATTGGTGAACCAGTTAAAAAGAGTTCAAGTTACAATGACAATTGAAACAGCAGATATACATACCATAGAAAGATATGGCTACAGAGCTAGTTGATAAAGGCCAGGAGTAAGTTAAATGGAATCAGTAACTCTTAGAATTGAGGAGTACCAGCTATTGACTTAAAAGGGAGCTAGTTCTAAGTATCTGGAGTGGAGCTGCAGAGAGGAATTCATGAAGGGAGACAGAATTTCAACACCTTGAAGTAAGTACCAAGCTATAACTTACTTTTTGGTGGGTTTTTCTTTCTCTTTTTCTTTTCTTTTTTTTTCTTTTTTTGCTACTTTGTCCAGTTTACTTTCTGACTTTAGATTTGATGTTAGTGCCAGATAAGTGTCCTCCAGAATGGAAAGTATAAGTTGGTTCTGTTTTGCTTTCTTGGGGCAATGAATACTACCTTATTCCAGGATGTCAGGGACAGTACATGAGGAGCAGCAAAAAGTTTTCAGTACTCTCAGAGGTTTAATTCTATGTAAAATCTGATTGCTGCCCCTTGTCCTGACTTCTATAAATTCCTAACCTGGGTTGGGGACTGAACAACAGTAGACTTCTGCTGGACTACCCTATCAACCATGTGGGAAGTTCTGCTGGTTCAAAGGAACAGAACTGCAGGTTCCCTTTATAAGAAACTGTATTTTATTTTTTCCCCAATTACATGTCAAGACAATTTTTAGCATTCATTTTTACAAGATTTACAGTTCTAAATTTTTCTCCCTTCTTCCTCTCTTCCTAAAACAGTAGGCAATTTGATATGGTTATACATGTGCTATCATGTAAAACATTTCCTTATGTCATAGTTGTGAAAGAAGAAACAGATCAAAAGGAAACACATACACACACACACACACATGCAAAGAACAAAGTAAATGAAAAAAGTATGCCTCAATATGCATTTAGAGCCCATCGGTTCTTTATTTGCTTGTGGATAGCATTTTCCTTTCTGAGTCCTTTGTACTTGTCTTGGATCATTGTGTTGCTGAGTAGAGCTGAGACATTTGTAGTTGATCAATTGATCATCACACAACGTTGCTGATACTGTGTGCAATGTTTTCCTTGTCCTGCTCATTTTACTTTCCATCTGTCTGGCTAAATGAAACAAGAACAGAAAACAAATACCATGTCTTTGGGCTAGGTTTCATAAGAGGCAGCAGAGGGTGACTCTTCCTCACCCAGCTTACTTCATGTCACCGCTTCTAGGAGTAAATAAGATTTTCATTCCTGGAAGATAGTGGGAAGAGAAAGTGATTGAGTCTCAGATTTATTAAAAATGTAGTCTGTTCTAGTTATGCAACCAATGGTAAAGGTTACTGTTCACTTGGCGATGTCTCCTCCTGTTAAGGTTTAAGGTTTAGGGGTGCTCAAGACCCCAAAATACTAACATGCAGGATCCAGCCAAATGAATTTGACTGATATATTCTCTCAGCCAAAGCATAGTAATGTTTATTAAAGTTTCACCATAATGAGTAGACTCTTAAGGAGCCTAAGAATACTTTGACAGTTGTATTGGACAAGCCGGCTGGAATGATGTGACACAGACTGGGTCTGTGCTAGATTGAATTCTGGGCCCCTTCATGGAGGCAAGATGTGGCTCATAAACAGAAAGGTTGTGGAAGGATTTAGGGTTGGTCTAGAGGAGGAGTTTGGGGAGGGTCTTGAGAGAAGTCTAAGGAGGATCTTGAGGATTAATGGTGGGAAGTATCTGAAGGCTACCTGGAGATGACAGACAATGGAGGGTTAGGCTAGTTTAAGGGTAACAGATTTGGGTATAGATATTTTGATAGGATCAAGGGTGAGAAGTAGCAGACAGTGGAGGTTAAGAGTAAGAGATTTGTGCCTAGGATAATGAAAGACTTATGGCCTCAGGCAAATATTTCATCAAGTGGGAAGATTCAATCAGAGTTCTAGGATTTCTCATCATTCCCCCTCAAACAAATGGGACCCAAATTCCTTTGAGGTAAAAGGTGAAAGTCTCAGCTTCTGAAAGTCCTTCCTGCTGGCAAGGGGCATAGAGCTGTTCCTGCCTCTCTGGGTCCTGTTCAAGGGGTCAGATTTCACATTCAAGGGGTCAGACTTCAGAACATGGCTAATGCCAGATCCACTGGGCTGGGGACCTTGGATTCAGTCAGAGGTTGGTATATAGCCTGAGTGGTCATCTAGAGGTTGATGGCTTGAACCCTCCAGGAGACAAACCTGACAAGGAGGTTAAGCAAATGAAGACCAAGCAGGCATAAAAAAAAAGTATAAAGAAAGGAATATTTCCTTGGTATAAAAGACAATTTTCCTGGTTGGAATTAAAGAGGACTATGGCAAGAGTAAAAGGAAAAGGGCATGTTTTATAGGGGAATTTTTTTCTCTCTGATATCCCCTTCCTTCTGAAATTGATACATGGAAAGTACATGGAAAGCAAAAGCAACCACAGAGTCTAATTGTTTTCAAAAACTGGTAACTGGTCTACAGTCAGTTCCTAAGGAATATATTAGGACTCCCAAAGCCTGTCCTCTCCTTTCAACATGAAGTGAAAGGTTTTTTCTAGACTGGGTAAAGCTAGTGCTGGAGTGGTGGTCAATTTAGTTTTCAGAGTCTCAAAAGCTTTAGCCTGGTCAGGGCACTACTGTAGAGGGAGTGAGTAAGGGCCCTGAATAGCAATTAATGGTTTCAGTCCTTCCCAGACCTTGGGCTTAATTGGATATAGATAACAATGGGGGAACACGTTAGGATCTAGCAGGTAGAACAGTGGTTGGAGTGGCAGAAGTAGCTTGCCCAGGAATTCCCTGATCCCAAACAATTAACTATCTCTCACCCTTCCAAGGGAACCTGGGGAGATCTTGGCTTCCCAATTTCACAAGGAGACAGGATAAGAGGAGAGTATAAAGAAGGAGTGTTCAAACAACAGATCCTCAAGTAGGCAGGGGACTGGGTATGTCTGGAGACACCCTTTAATTTTCCTTTCCATTCCCCTGACCAGGGGAATGTAGAGCTAGAGTAATTGGTTAAAGTAGAGAATTTAGCCATAATAAAATGGGTTACCTTGCCTTCAACCTTGATGCTAGCCCAGGGTTCAGTCAGAGAAAGAGAAAGTGGGACCACTGTCAAGCACCAGGCTTCCCAGTCATTTTGAGTCTTGAGAAGACTGGCCAATGGGCTACTGCGAAGTGGCTTTACCACTTTTCCAACCTCAGGGACAATCCTTTCTACAATGTCCCTCCTGGTCAGATGAGCATGGTTCTAGTGGTATTGCTTCCTGGGGCTCCCTTGGAGGTGGGGAGAGCCCTAGAGGGACACTCCTTGGATCAGTGACCCTCTTTGTGGCATCAAAAGCAGTTTTTCTCACTGTCCAAGGGGCTGGGCTTCCTCCAAGTTGGTGCCCTGGATGGGCTTTTCCTGGCCATGGAAGCAGTGAAGAATTGATCGTGTTCTCTGTCTCTGCTTTGTCCTCTTCACTCATTCTCCTCTGCTGGAACTAGGTCTCTGTTGTTAAAGACTCCAAAGGCTGTCTCCAGTAATTGGGCCTGAGGTGTTTGGGGTTCCACTGCCAGTTTCTACAGTTTCCTCACATGTTAAGGATTGCTGCCTTAAGAGTCAGGATCTAAATTCATTTACCTTTTAATAGCTTCTACTAGTCCATCTTGGAAAAGGGCAGGGTTTTCCTTTTCTCTCCAAGAAATTTTCCTAATTTTCTGATAATTTACTTACTTTGAAATGCAGTTCTGAGGCCTTCCAACAGGCAAAGTACCATATAGTCTCTTTTTCCCTTATCCTCACATGCCTGATAATCCTATCCTGGTTCACTAGTGGGAACAGCAGTTGTTCCTGGGGGTTATTTTGTGGAGTCATTGCTAGCCAAATGATCCCCAAATTTTTGGGCTTGTTCCCTGATTCTCCTCTTCTCCTCAGTGGAACAACAGGCAGAGAAGAGGATATGCAAATCACCCCAAGAAGGCTCAAATTGTAAGCTATGTCCCAAAAGCCCTCAGTTACCTTAGTTGAGTCTTCAGAGAATCTCCCCAGTTTTCCCTTAACTTGAAAGAGATTCCAAATAGAGAATGGAACATACACTCTAGTTATCCCACTGAGTGAGAGAGGAACTTCCCTTAGGGGAAAAAGCCCTGAAGGTTCCATGAGGAAAGGGGCTTGGAAAGGGAGATAGGAAGTTCCACTTCTTGTGAGAGAGTAGTGACTAGGGGGTGCTGGCAAGGTATCCAGCTGGCAAGGGGGAAGGTCAGTTGGCACCTGAGGTGGGGAAGGGATCAGAAAAGGAGATACGCCAAAGCTTGCCATGGGAGTAGGTCCTGAGGCCTAAGTGGGTGTTATCTCAGGGGGAGATGCAGGGTAGGAGATGTGGATTTGAAGGAGACAGGAAATATGGGGGGTTGGGACAGAGGAAAAAGGAAGGGAAACCAAAGAGGAAAGGGTTGGGGAGCAGCAAGAGGTGCTGGAGGAGCTGCCTCAATGAGACTTGTGACTGGGACCTGAGTAGAAGTTGCTGAGGGGGCAGAGACTGGAGCTGAAGCCCTGAGGGCCATAGGTGGGGGATCATTTAATTAGTCCCCATTTACCTTTTGTGGGGGGGTTCTAGCTTCAAGTATTTTACAATCTTTTTTGAAAACCATGTTCCAAGAGAGTTCCATGAAGGCCATTATGTAGGCAACTTCTATCCTTCTTCTTTCTCAGGACAGTATAATTCTAATTGTAAGAGAGTATTACCTTTTAAAGTCCTCCAAACAGGTCATGCTTTGTGGCCCTCTAGGTGATAATGAGGTCAAACAGTGTTGCAAAAGAACACCAGCTTTTTCTTTTTAAGTTCTTTAGAGAAACGACATTTTCCCCAATGTTGTAAAATACAACCCAAAGATGAACTTTTGGGAATTAAATAGGATCAATCCATTACAGGTATAAGGGCTGGAAGTTCCTTCCTCCATGAAGGAAGATCTGGGAGCAAGCCTTGAAAAAGAAACAAAACAAACAAAACAAAACAGGACAAAAAACCACAGAAAAGTACCTGAATTTTTCCCAATTCCCTAGCACTGAGAGAATTGAAAGATTGGGTTTACATTTCCAGATGGGGCATCTGTCCTTGTCCTCCATGCTACAGAAGCTGTTCCCAGGGTCACAGTCTCCAACATAACCACTGGATAGAAAACCTGAGAGTGTCAGGCTGAGTATAAGATAGCCTCCTAGCTGTCTGACCTAATGGGACCAGAGAGGTCAGGCCTCAAAAGCACTTCCAAGATACTTGGAGCGGAAGAAGGGAATAGGGAAACAGAGGTTTACATACCTTCCAGTCCTGGTTGGAGAAGAATTTAAGATTAGCAGTGATTCTCGGTCAGGGAACCATATAATACTGAGGTTTAAGGTTTAGGGGTGCTCAAGACCTCAAAATACCAACACACAGGGTCCTGCCAAAAGAATTTGACTGATATCTTCTCTCAGCCAAAGTAAAACAATGTTTATTAAAGTTTCACCATAATGGGTAGACTCTTAAAGAGCCCAAATATCCAGCGACACTTGTATTGGACAAGCCAGCTAGAATAACCTGACACAGACTAAATCTGTGCTAGATTAAATTCTGGGCCCCTTCATTGAGTTAAGATGCATCTCATATACAGAAAGGTTGTGGGAGGATTTAGGGGTGGTCTAGAGAATGAGTTTGGAGAGGGTCTTGAGGAAGAGTCTAAAGAGTATCTTGAAGATTAAGGGTGGGAAATAACTGGAGGGCTAGGCTCGTCTAAGGGTGACAGATTTGGGTAAAGATATTTTGATTATATCAAGGGTGGGAAGTAGCTGGACAGTGGAGGAGTAGGCTAGGTTAAGAATAACAGAGATATGGGCCTAGGATAATGAAAGGCTTATGGCCTCAGGCAAATGCCTCATCTAGTGGGAAGGTTCAATCAGAGTTCAAGGGGTTTCCCAGAGCCTGTGCCCCATCATTCCCAGAAGTAGGTTTCTGTCATCTCCATCTTGTAATGGTCTGATAATATTCTAAAGTTCCACTACAAATACACACACACACACACACACACACACACACACACACATAAACAAAACACATATTCACAGGTTCATTCTTTTGGAGGTGATTCAACATTAGTTATTTTAATAAGTTCTGCCACTTATTAGCTGTGTGACATAGGGCAAGTAATTCTATCTTCTTAGAAGGTTCAGATTGGGGAATCTTTCAATTTCCTTCTAGCTCTAAATCTGTAACCCCCCTGATGCCTATACATTTTATTTCTGCTTTCACACTATGGTTAGCTTATCATCTAAACTCATTTCCCAGGTCAGGACATCAGGAAAAACTGTTGAGTGAGTTCTCCGACTACTACTGAGGAGGCATCTTTTGTTCAATCAATATTTTAGGCTATTTCTAGAGCAGCCAGAGGCAGTACATAAAAGAGTGAGTCATCAAGTCATTTAATTACATGTTCACATTCCTTCTAAAACATTCCATTATAGACATTCTCTGCTTTTAAAAGAAGGGATGATTTGACATCTACCTAAGTGAGAGATTTTTAACTTCTATTTTCAAATACCTTTCAACTAAAGGAGTCATGAGACTTTCATATATCCTTCACTTCTGAAAATAGTCCTTTTCAAGAATGTCATTATTTAACATCCACAGGTAACAGTCACTGCATGAGATGCTAGGAACACATTGAGATATGGCTTATGCTCAAGGTGTTTACAAAATAAATTTAAAAGTACAAAGTATTAATTTATTTTTTGATATTGATTTAAAAATAGCATTGTGAAGGAGTTGATTAGGCATACTTCTTTTTTTTTCCAAGTTTGAATGACTTTTTTATTTACTTTTAGTTTACAAGATTCAGTTCCACAATCACTTGAGTTTCAGATTTTCTCCCCTCCCTTCCCCCTCCCCCCATGGTGGCATGCAATCGTGTATAGGATCTGCAAATACTTTCACATTGTGCAATAGTTTGGTTATATTGAAGGGTTGTAACCAATGAGTGATCACTGGGAATAAAAAGCAAAACCAAACATGAAAAAGAACGATACCATGTTTTGCTTCAGTATCCATTTAAACTAGTCTTTCTATATCTTTCTCTGAGTTTAGATATCTCCTTATATCCTGAGGCTTGTAGAGTTGTCTTTTAGCTGTGCATTATTGAGGATAGTCCAGTTTATCAAGGTTGGTCATCATATGTATGATATGTCTGTGATTGTGTACAAGTTTTTCCTGGTTCTGCTCTTCTGACTCAGCATCAATTTGTATAAGCCTCGCCAGATAATTTTGAAGTCCATCTCCTTCCCATTTCTTATAGCACAATAGTATTCCATTACATTCATATACCATAGCTTGTTCAGCCATTCCCCAATTGATGGGCATCCCCTATATTTCCAGTTTTTTGAAACCACAAAAAGAGCTGCAATAAGTATTCTTTTACGTATGGGTCCCTTTCCCACTTCTGTGACCTCTTTGGGATATAATCCCAACAGTGTTATTGCTGGGTCAAAGGGTATGCAATTATTTATAGCGCTTTGGACATAGTTCCAGATTGCTCTCCAGAATGGTTGTTTCAATTCACAACTTCAGCAACAATGCATTAGTGTTCCAATTTTTCCACATCCTCTCCAGCATTTGTCATTTTCCTGTTTTGTCATCTTAGCCAGGTGAGATGTGGTACCTCAAAGTTGTTTTGATTTACATTTCTCAAATCAATAGTGATTTAAAGCATTTTCCCATATGCTTAAAGATATCTTTAATGATTAGGCATACTATAAGCAGCTAGGTGAATAAATGAGTTTAATCAGGGCAACATTCTTGAGTGCCTTCATCGAGGTCACTGTGACTCTGTTGACAAAAGGGCAGTGGTAAATTGTTCTAAGAATTTGAGAAAGTTTCGCAAAGATTGGAGGACACTATAGTCTTCACCATCTTGTAACCAAAGCAAATTTATGTGAAGTCAGAAATGTCCATGGGAATATATTTGGATATTCAAGCATATAAGGAAAGGGTCAACTGAAATGAAGTGTAAAGGAAATCAAAATTTTGTATTTTGACACAAGAGTATAGTACATCAAATACTATAAAGTTGACTTGATCAGTATGGAAAATTATTTTAGTTATATGGATTAGAAAGTTCTATAGTGAACAAAGAGTACCAAATAACAATTTATAACTAGTTAGTAGAGTCTAAAAGCTTAGATTTATTGGTAGATATAGCCCATCTTTATAATCTCTCTAAGAAAGAAGTGATAGAATATAGAATATGTAGCATATTAGTGCCATTAGGAATGTCATGTGGAGAAGTTACAAAACCCAGAAAGTAATGAAATTACCTCACATTTTTGGACTTTAGAATAATTGGTACAGTAGTGAAGCCCATGACAAGGTAGAAATAAAGAGAGACTTAGATACTGTTGCTCAGTCATTCAGTTGTGTTTGACTCTTCTGTGACACCATGGACTGTAGCATGACAGGCCCCTCAATCCTCCACTATCTCTCAAAGTTCATGTTCGTTGTTTCCATGACACTATCTAATTCATCCACTCCTCTCCCTTTTTCATTCTGCCTTTAATCCTTCAAAATATTAGGGTCTTTTTCAATGAGTTTCATCTTCTCATTGTGTGGCCAAAGTGTTTAACCTTCAACTTCATTATTTGATTTTCTAATTTTATACACACACACACACATTCCATATATGTGTATATGTGTGTATATATGTATGCACATATATATAATGCTATATGTGTGTCTGTATATACATATATCTGTACATATACACAACTATCATGTAGGTTAAAGAGGTACCTATATGATGCCTTTATTTGTTTATATATGTATATACATACCTGAATATACACACATCTATGACACAGATTTAGAGATGTGTTGAGGCTCACAGAAAAACTAGAAAATGGATTAAGAGAGAAAATATTGCTATAAAAAGAAAAGCAAGGCATAACTATCTTTTTAAAAACAAGTCAAAGACAACATTTCCCAGACATTTGGTACTAATAATGTAAAATATTTAGAACAACTCAACAGAATAAGAATGAACTATTATCAAGGAACTGAATATAAGAAGGCAATCTTAAATATAGTTTTAAATGTCAGGGAGATAGAAAATATGGTGTATTTTGTAGTAGAGGCATGGACTTACACTCATAGAACTGGAGTTTGAGTAAGAAGAGTAAGTCACTTAAGCTATATAAGTATCAGTTTTCCCATATGTAAAAACTGATATAATAATATTGGTACCTCTCAGCTCATAAAATCTCATGAGAAAAGTAATTGGTAAAAATGTAAGTTGCTATTTAATTGAATCTAAATGATATAAGGAGAATTAAAACAAAAGAAGAAATGGTAGCATACTCTACAGAATCCCAACTTGACTGTTATGCAATGTAGATTAGGTTCTCACACTAGGTTCAAGTTATTTTATAAGTTGTCACTCCTAAAACAAAATGCCCCCATCACTGTGCTTACCTTTAGTTCAAAGAAAAGGCTTGTACTGAAATGGAATACAAGGAAAAATACCTTCAAAATATTAACCCCCACAAAAATGAAGCAGACACTCCCTTAAATATACTATCAACGGCAAAAGTGAATACACACATAGTGCATATTAGGACTGTTACATAGATAAAAAATACATGCAGCCAAAACATCTCATACAACTAAAACTGCAAGGCCAAGATGGCCTTTCTCTTTACAACATGTCCTTTGTTATCCCTTGGGAATAGCATCTATTGATCAGGTGCTTCATTTGGACTTCTAGAGTCTGTGGCTCTCCTTAAATCCAGAGCTTTGTTGGATCGATAGCTAGTTCTCTTCTCTGCTGGAATAGTTCACATTCCTCAGTGATAACACCAATGACTCTCTTAACAACTTGGACCTGTTGCCAGTTGAGTGCCATATTTCCTATTCAGCAAGTAGATCTGCTTTAAGATGTTATCATTTATGAGGGAGGGAAGTAGAGAAATACTCCATCCCTCCTTACTTCCCTTTGATACAAGAGGAAAAACAAAACTTGATCCTCTCTCAAGAACTGAGTTGTTCTTCCATGGGGGCTTTTTTTCTAGTCTGCCATGGGTCACAATAACTGAGAATGTTACTTGACACAATTGTCTCTAGAATTGGTGAGTTAGCTTAGTAAAAGTTAAACTAGATGTACTAATCTTCTACTCCTGCAGCATACTGGTGAATTTCAGAGGAAAATCAATTGGTCAGAGTGTCCTCCCAGGTCCTCCTCACTAGGAAAAAAAATCTGAGATAACTTAATGCATTAGTCAGGTTACTCCTGAATAACATATTTTGCACTTTTTTTTTCTTTTAGACTTGATATTTTGAAATTGTGTTCCTTAGACCGGTCTTTTGGTTAGAACAAAAGCAAAACTACAGACTAGTTGCACAGACTATATATGTGAATCACAGGAACTTCTCTTATATGACAGCAGTAACCATAATATAAGGTTCTTGAATTCTAGTCTATTCTTTTTTTTTCCAATGATGCATTTTAAAAAATATTTCCTGAAATTAAATTGCTAGTTTACAAAATGTATCACTCCAGGGGTGGCTAGGTGGCACAGTGAATAGAGCACCAGCCCTGGCTCTGTAGTGGTCTGCACCAGATGAGGCAGAGTCTACATCAATTAAATAGGTCTGAGAAAGGATCATTCATAGATTGGTAAACATTAAGGTAACTGAGCATTCAGGTATTTATTACTAAATATCTAAATATCTTAGTCAATTTTGTCCTCCCCCCCAAAAAAAGTCTTCATATTATTAACAATATTCTTTTTGTAAGAATTTGGGTAGTATAAAATGAAAGCTGAAAGAGAATTTAAAGGCTTAACTTTTCATATTGGTTCTAGAAGTGGCAGGATATAAGACCTTGGACAACTTATTCAACCTCCATTTCCTTATGTGTAAAATTATGTGGGTGGGTATGAGGAGGATTTTGTTATCTCTTTTAGAGTTTAATTCCTCAGGATCCATGGCCATGGCAATGTCTATTTTCCAGGTATTAGATAACAAATCCCAAAATAGCCCCAAGAATCCTTGATAGTAATTTCTAAAATCATAGTGATAGTCCTACTGAGGCTTCACCATGGGATATGGGGTAACATAATGTGGTATTTACTCAGTTTGTTCTGAATGATGACATTGCTAAAGTTAATCTGTGAGACGATTGCTGGCAAGATCTCTTTTTTTTCTGTTGCTCTATAAAGCAAGTGGGCACTGGTCTGGGAGTGGGGAATCCATAGGGGAACCCATGGGGGAATCCAGTTGTGATTTGGGTAATGCATAGAAGAATGTATGTATCTGCCTCAACTGACCCCCATTCAGGCTTGAAGAGATTTAGGGGATCACATGAATTGTATCTGTCTGCATTGACCCCATCCAGATGAAGGGATAGTTGTCCTATCCCACTTCATGCTGGCCCCTTTGAGAAGGGTGATTAGAAAATGCTGTAAGAGTTGATACTCATATTATCAGCAACTCCATTTGAAGGGAATAGATTGGAATAAAGTAAGATTATTAACCCCTCCAAAGCGGTCTTTCTTTCCTTCCTGTCTGAACAGATCAAGAGTGAATCTGTTAGAGATTGGAGTTCAAAAACTCAAGTACCTCCTTTGTGTTATCTGTGAAACAGTGTGCTATATTTAAGTTCCCCTCAAACTAACTTTCTGTAATTCTAAGATGACAAAGCTGTTTAGGGTAAAACTCACCTCTGCTCTGTAGTCTGATTACAACATTTTCAGAAACATTTTGTCATATGGTTATCCAGGAGATTATAAGGTCCTGATGCATTGATTAATGCTAAGCAAACTCTCAAGAGACTGATGAACTAGAATGATAATTTAATAATCTACACTGAAAAAAATATATTTCTTTGAATTAACTAGAATATTCATGTCACCTGGTCAGCACATTTTCTTCACAATAGAGAAATCTGCTTATGAAATCAAATTAAGATCAGAAGGCTACTTGATGAATATAGAATCAAGAGTTAAATTGTTTTTTTTAATATTATTTTATGTTTCCCAATTACATAGAAATGCAAATTTTAGCATTATTCTTTTTTTTTTTAATTTTGCCCTTCAAGCTCTCTTCTTTCCTCTTCCCACTGCCCTCTACCTGAGATGGTAGCAGTTCAATACAGTGTATACAAGTGCAATTGCAAAACATATTTCCATATTAGTCATGTTGTGAAAAAAGACAGATCAAAATAAACAAACAAATAAAATAAGTAAATAAATGAATGGATGGATGAATGAATAAAAAAATAAATAAATACATGAATAAATGAATGAATAGATAGATAAATGAATGACTAAATGAATAAATAAATGACTGTATAGATAGATAGACAGACAGACAGACAGACAGACAGACAGATAGATAGATAGATAGATAGATAGATAGATAGATAGATAGATAGATAGATAAGTGAAAATGTCATACTTTGATTTGCATTCAGTCTCCATCAGTTCTTTTTCTGGATGTGGATAGTAATTTTCATTATGAGTCCTTTGAAATTGTCTTAGATAATTAATTGTATTGTTGAAAATGGGAAATCATTTATAGCTGATCATTGTACAATATTGCTGTTACTGTGTACAATGTTCTCTTGGTTCTTATCATTTCATTTTGCATCAGTTTGTGTAAATTTAGGAATCTTCCTTTAGTCCTTTATTGTTTAGAATTTTTTGCAGATTACAAAATCTTGGGAGTGATAGCTACAATTATGATAAAAGCAGAATCCTAAATTTCCTTGACAGTCTAGAATGTTGTACTGACTCTACTAAGATTGAATTTAGTAGAAATAATCTTTTAAAAAAAGTCATCCATAGATTCAAAAGAAAAAAAACAAACAAACAAGCATACAAATTTCAGAGATGAACTAGACATTACTAGACAGCAGCTGATCAAGGGAAAAAAAAGTGAATTTTAGTGAACTTCTGGTTCAGTGTGACTTAAAAACAATATGGAAAGAAAAAAAAAGAGTATTGACCTCAAGCTTAGTAGGATAGTTCTTCTTCCTTCCTTAGTCTGTCCTCATTAGACCATAGCTGGAATATTGTGTTCAGTGTAGAAATAATAATTTATCCTATTGCTCTGAAAAAATATCACATAATTCATATTTAATTAGAGACTGTTTATACCTAGAATGTTGTCCTGATCCCAGTAATTCTCTGGGGATGCTAGAGATGATTATCAGGAATTTTGGGCTCCTTTACATCCCAGATCTACCCAAAGAACTCTTATTTGGGGTTACAACACTTAGGACATTTTAAGAGTCTGCCCATGCTTGTGTTTTGGGTTTTCTTTAGCTAATTCATGTGTGTGACTCCTACAAAGAAATACTTACCAAAATTCTAAATAATGTAAATTTTTCTGGGAGGAACCACCTACTTTTTCCATTTCTCTCACTCTATCAAATTCCCTAATAGATTTCTTTCTAAAACTATTTTAGATTTATGAGTTTGTTCTTGTGAGCAACATGTTTTATTCATTTTGTTTATCCCCATGTATACCTCCCTGAAAAGAGTATAAAAATCATGAAGGCAAGAATTCTCTGTGTATATACTTAATTTAGTACATATGTAATATAATAGGAAATTAATTAATGCTTGATGATTGATTGATTCCTGAAGCCACATTTCTGAAAAGCTGGTTTGGTAAGACAGTTTTTAACATTTTGAAAAGATAAAACTCTTAATAAATACTTTGATTTCTTCTTTTGAGAGCACTTGCTCTATATACTAAATACATAATGTTTTTCAGACATTATGGTATGGACTAGGAAAACAAAAATTAAAAAAAAAATACCCACCTTCCAGGAGCTTGTACATTTGGATCAGTGACAAAATCCAGTGGACAACCTCAGGAAGGAATTAGTGACTTCAAACTAAAGGTTTTTTGCTATTTATTTTAAATAATTAAGAAAAATCTATTATCTCTTCTTCCTACCTACCTTCTCCTAATGAAAGAAAGAAGGAAATAAATGTCAAGCCACCATTTCACTTGTGAACCCCCAAACACTAAATCTGGAATTTGGATATATAGAGTTATATGTCCTTTGAAGAGTAGGTGTTCCCAAGGGGTGCTAATCAACTCTGATTGTTCAGAACACTAGGAGGTGGGTTATATTAAATTTAGGTCTTCAGTTCATGACTTAAGTCACTTAATACTTTTTGAACAAGGGTTGATATCACCAGTCATCATTCTATCTTCAGAGGAAATATTTGTTCTGTCAAAATAGTTTCCACATCATGCTATATCACTCTCAGTCTTAGGTTATCTAGGCAGAAGAATCTGTCTCCACTTAAACCTAAACAGATTAAATCAGTTCAGTCCTGGGTTGGTGTTTGACCAGGATACAGAGAGGGAAGGCAATCTCATCATCAGTTATGTCCTTCTAAAACAGATACTGAATTTGTAAGGGAGTAAAGCGTAAGGGGAATCTGAGGCTCCAAGATACTGATTACTAAGATTTAAAATATTTTTTTTTTCACAGAAAGCAAGGAAGGAAGGAAAGGAATGAGAGGAAGGAGAGGAAGGAGAGGGAGATAGAGAGGGAAGAAGAAAGAAAGTGAGAAAGGAGGAAAGAAGAGGAAAGAAAAAGAGGAAGGAAGGAAAGAAGAAATTTCTTAATTGAATAAAATAATTAACAAAGATTTTCATTTTAACAAATATACATAGCCGATAGTCAAACAAAAGACAATCCCAAATTACTTTATAGAAATTTTCTTTCTCACTGTCCACTCTGAGACAATCACTTCTTTGTCATGAAGTATACAGCATGCTTCATCATTAGTCCTCTGAACCATTGTTGGTTATGGTGTTTCTTAGAGTTTTTAAATCTTGCAAAGTTAATTCAAATTTTTGATGTTGTTACTATGTAAACAGTTATCCTGGTTCTGATCACTCAGGATCTGTCCAAAAACTTTTTTCTAGATTTCTCTGAAACCATGCCCTTCATCATTTCTTAGCATACAATAGTATTCCATTAAATACATAAACCTAATTTGTTCAGCCATTCCCCATAAGATGGGCAACCTAATCATTCCCAAATATTTGTCAGTACAAAAAGAGCCCTTATAAATATTTTTTGTGCATACAGACCTTCTTTCTTTTTCCTTTGATCACTTTGAGGTATAGCACTAGTAATCAACAACACTCAATAAACGTTTAGTACTGGTCTACTATATGATAAGCACTGTGCTAAGAGTGATAGTGATGGAGTTTGGGCTCTGGGAACCCCCTTGGATCTTCCCACTTAATGAGGCATTTGTCTGAAGCCATAAAACTTTCATTATCTCAAAGTCCAAATCTCTGTTACTCTTAGCCTAGCCTAGCCTACTTCCCACCCTTTATCCTATCAAAATAGTATGCTCAAATCTGTTATCCTTAAACTACTTTAGCCCTTCATTGTCTGTCATCTTCAAGTACCCTTCAGCTATTTTCCACCCTTTATCCCATTCCTGCAGTCTGACTTCAGTATTCAAGATCCTCCTTAGACTCCTCCTCAAGACCCTTCCCAAATCACTCCTCTAGACCACACTGACCTGCCCACAGTCGTTCTATACATAAGAGCCTTCTCATCTCCATGTAGGTTCTGAGATTCGATCCAGAGCAGACTCAGTCTGTGTCAGATTGTTCTGGCCAGTTGTCTCATGCAAGCATCACAATACTTACTTAGACTCCTTAAAAGTCTACCCATTATGGTGAATCTTTAATAAACTTTGTTTTACTTTGACTGAGGGAAGGCTTGAATTGAATTCATTTGGCTGGACTTGCTTGGTACATTGGTGTTTGGGGTCTTGAGCACCCCTAAAACCTAAACCTTGGCAATAGGATTATAAGTAAGCGAAAGAAAAGATAGTCTCTGACTTCCAAGAGTTTATAATTTAATAAGAGAAGAAAATATTACAAAGGAACATTGAAAGGGGGGTTGGGGAAGACACCAGGGGGTACCTAGATGTTTGTGGAGTTAAAACCAAACCCAATCAATGATGGAAAATGAAGATGTACCTGGAAAGTTCTGAGCCTTTTATAAGATAAATCTGTGTGGGACATTCATTGCTCTACTCTCCAGGCTTCCAATTTAATGTTGATATTTACTAGGTCAAAGAGTAGGCACAATTTAGTTAATTTAGGGGCATAATTCCAATTTGCTTTTCAAATTGTCTAAACCAATTTCACAACATTGCTTTAAGTAGCATTTCTTTCATTATTAGTTATTAGGAGCACTCATTCATCTTGCTATTGTTATTTCTACACAGAAGTACTACTTGTTTTTACCTCTAAATAGGTATTCCCCACTCCTCCCCCAGGTAAAAAAAAAAATTCACCAGAAAACTAATTATCCTAGAGATTTTATCAGTTTTGGTATTCACATCTTATCAGAACCTTCAGTGTTCTCTGCTATTTGGATTTGAGGGTTGGATAGTAAAGCAAAATACTTCTCCCCATGCCCCCATATAAAGAGGGCTTAGAAACCCAGAAAGCATTTTATTTCCATCAGTTTCCCCTGGGGTTATTGTTCTCTCATAATAATTAGTCTGAATAATGTTACTAATGGAAAAGTAGTAGAGAGAAGATTGTGTATAGTAAAGGACCTTGGGAGGAAAAACTTACAGGTCAGGATGAAAAGAAGGTGGAGTAGATTTCCTGAAATGTCTTTAAAGCCAATAAAAGAGGTCAGATTAATGATATCTAGTGCTACTGAGAAACAGATGACTTAAAAGAGACTGTAGGCACTGGGACTTAGGAAATCACTGATGACATTTTAGTGAGCAGTCTCAGTAAGTTGTTGGAGATTGCTATCAGATTATCAATATATGAGAGAAGAGGGAGTAGTGATAAAAATTAAAACTGAGTGTTTGACAACTTTTTCAAGAAATGTAATAGTGAATGACTACTGGTATCTGCATGAGATATAGGAAGGATCAAGAGAGATTTTATTTTACAAAAGATTGAGGATGTTTGTGAAAACTTATAGTCAGATGCTAAGTAGCCAATGATATTGAAGATGCCCAAGAGGATATAGTTCACTGTGTGAGTATGGTCTTGGAGGACTTGGAAGGAAATGAAATCAAGCACATAGAAGAGATGAGTCTTAAGAAGAATCTCCTACTTATAAAGGAGTTAAAGAGGACAGAATGAATGATGATACTGAGACATTTTGAGAGATGGATAAAGGGAATTAAGAATAGGTGATCCCATTTGATGGCTCTTATCTTCTGAGAGAAACTTTTTAGTTGCAAAAGTACAAGAGATAGTAAAATGGTTTAGAGTTTAGGGAAAAAAGGAAAATATTTCTAAGAGTCATTGTAAAGGATGAGAGAAATGGATCAACCAGGTCAATATCTGCTGTTACTCATTTTTAAATCAAATATTCCAGAATTTATACAGTATCCTTATAGGATGTTCAGTTAGCATTTTTTTTTTAATACATCAGGAAGGTTTTTGTCTTTTTTTTCCTTTTTTTTTCACGCATGCACTTCCTCTGTGGCCAAAATTACTTGTTCCTTGGAAACAAAATTCTTGTGTTGAGCACCTGTGAATTCATCTAGTCTAAGACATGAGAACGATATGCATCTGGTTGCTAAGCCCATATTTTATGCTCCCTTGTAAGTACATGAATGGGTTTTTTCCTTCCTGCCAAAGTTTTCAAGAACCCACAGTCACTTCTGCATCCAAAGAAGACACCAGAATAAGACATTAGTCAAAGAGCTAACAAGTCAATGAGCATTTATTGCCCTTTATAAATACTTAGAGTTTGACTATATAAAGCAAAGAGACTGATTTTTAAAACATAGCACATATATATAAATTATTATTTATTTTGACAAATCAATCAGTTTAGAAAATTGTATATTTATTCTATTATGTCCTGCCTCACCATAGGTATAGAATGCCTCAAGTTATGGAATATCATAGTTATATAGGTCATCCTAGAATTGCCTTCTAAGTCTCTAAAACATTATTTTGGATTAATTCGTTCATTTATCCTTTTGTCTATTATATGCCAATCACAATCTGTACCTAAAGGACATCATAGGACTTAAGACTTGGACCTGGATGTTGTTAGAGATCATGTAGTCCATCTACCTCATTTTTCAGATGAGAAAAGTGATAATCAAAGGTTACATGACTTGTCTAATTAAGGTCACATAGGGAAGCTGGGTGGCACAGTGGATAGAGGATAGGTCTTGAAATCAGGAAGACTGATCTTCCTGAGTTCAAATCTGACTTCAGACACTTACTAGCTGTGTGATACTGGGCAAGTCTGTTTGTCTCAGTTCCTCATCTATAAAATGAGCTGAAGAAGGAAATGGAAAACCATAACAACCTATTTGCCAAGAAATCCCCAAATGGTGTTATGAAGAGTTGAACACTACTGAAATGATTGAACATCAAAGGTCATATCTAGAGGCCAAGTCTTTTCATTCATAGTCCAGTGTTCTTTTCATAAAATTGTGATGTGCTTGATACTATTACTTTAACAGTTTATATTTCTAATATTGTCCTCTGAGAGTTAAAAATGACTTTTTACTTGGCTAAATCATCTGTAGCTTCTTTTTTAAAAAATGGTTTCAGTAAAACGTTTTGCAAGAGCAGAAGTGCAAATTACTTTGCTAAATGATAAATGATGACTCATTAAATTATTTTGACCTTTATGAACTATTTTCCATTGCGACTCTTATTTTCTTTCCCTTTTTACATTGAATCCTTATTGGTCGAACAAAAATGGAAAAGGTGAAGGATAATGTTATATTTGATGCTCTGAATGCAAGAAAAATTTTGTGTGCATGACTTTTAGGTGACATCTGCTATTTTTTGAAGTCAAGAAAAATCAAAAGATGCTATTACCTTCAAGGTTTTTTTTTTTCTTTTTTTTGTTCATATTCACATTTAAATGATCGTGACCTTATTCTGCATTGCATTTCTATTATTAGGTACTTGCCAATTATTCTTAATAATTCATTAAAGGGTATTGCTTTTATACTGTTGTGCTTCAGAAATCTTTACTTGTATTCTTGCTTAAAATAAGATCCCCAGCTAGTAGAATTAAATCTCACAGTCATCACAGAGGTCATAAAGTCTAGCCTCCTCATTTTATAGATGAGGAATCTGAGGCCCAGGCAGTTTAAGAAATTTGCCCAAGGTCCGACCAGGAATAAGCATTAGGGCAGCCTTTGAACTCTAACTCCAGAGTCAGTATTCTTTCCTCTTATCATCTGCTACTTCCTGTTAAAGACTTGTTATGGAGTGGGGGTGACTCACCTTCTTGTGGTCCAAACAAGTTCATGTTCTGTCATATCCTAATCAATTAGAAAGGTTTTGAGTATGGGCCTGGTAACAAATCGAATTTCTTTTGTATGTGAATTAGCTTGATAGGTATGAACAGGCTCATCATCAGAATTAGTCTTAGACAAAAGATGATAGTTCTTTGCCTCCTCCACCTCCTTATGTATTTTTTTTTGGGGGGGGGGGGGTATAACACATGGACTCCATTGAGTAAAACATGGACTTGATGAGGTTTGTATTCATTGGTTGAGAAACTATGTGTAACAATAAAATCACAGATCATTTGAAGTATTGCTTTATAAAACCATACCATGTTAGACCTAGAAGGGACCTTGCAATCATAGGTGTTAGAGAAGGAAAAAAAAATAATTAAAATCAACTTAATTTTAAAAAGTATAATTCATCTACTAAATGCTATGTGCTATGGGAGGTGCTTGGGCACACAAAGACAAAATGAAATTGCTTTTGACCTTAAGGAAATTACGCTTTACATGCTGTTGAGGAGAAGTCATCTTACACAAATATGTAAGTATGAAATTTACACAAAGTAAATTTAAATTAATTTGAGGGGAAAGTGGGAGAAAACTAACTAGGGCAATAAGGGAATGCTTTATATAGAAGTTGATAGTTGTGTTAAGCATTGAAGTGGATATGAAGAAGGAGAACAGGAAGGTGTGAAAATGAATGTATGAGTGAATGAAGAATTACTAAGCACTTACTGTATGCCAAACACTGTACTGAGCACTACAGAAATAAAAAAAAAAAAGTAAGACACTACTCTCAAGGGACACATATTTTAATGAATTATGACATATATGGAAAATTTCAACTGCAAATCGGATGGAAAAGTCTCATTTTTCTTAGAGTGCCATGACAAAAACTCTTTTTAAAATATCATTTGTACTGGTAAAATAATCTCAGGTTGTTTTTTTTTTTATGTTGTTGAATCATTTGACAGTTTCAAAGATCTTAATGATAAGAACTGTCCCTTCTTAGTCATAAGATCATAGATCAAGAGCAGGAAGGAACTTCAAAAAGCATTTGATAAAACTGCCTTTTTTTTCCCAGATGAGAAAACTGAGTCTCACAGAATGAAAATTACTTGCCCAAGGCACATAAATAGCAAGCATATAAGGTGAGTTTTAAATCCAGGGATTCTGACTTTAAAGTTAATACTCTGCCCATTGTACCACAAAGTGTCCCCTGCAAAGGCACAAAGCAAAGGGACAGATTTAGAACATTAAATGCTATGCACTGGAAATATCACGTAGGCCAGTTTTGCTGGGACCCCTAGTGTTGGAGGAGAAATAATGTGAAATTGGCTATTTCAGATATGTTGGAGCCAGATTGTGAAGACCTGTAAATGACAAAAGTAGTTTAAATATTATCCTGAAGGCAACAAGCAGCCACTCAAGCTTCTTGAAAAGGAGCATGCCATGGTATAAGCTATCTTTTAGAGACAGCACATTTATAACAGTATAAAGGAATTACTGGGAAAGGGAGAGATTGCAAACAAATTTGAGACTTATTTGACTAGTTCAGAAGAGCTATGCTGATCACTGACCTAGGAAACTTGGAGATCAGACAGAGTTCATTCTGCTTCAAACTACAAAGGACTTATGAAATCATTTATTCCTTTTATCTCACCCCACATAAAAACCTGAAACTGATAAAACATAATTTGTCCTATGACTCACAGTGAGTCAGTCAGTAAGTGACAGATCTGGCACTCATATTAGGTCTTCTCACAATCAATCAAACAACAAGGGATAAATGTTAAAAACCTTTTATGTGCTAGAAATAGAGCTAACCCTGCTTAGAGTCTGAGTTCAAGTGTTTCAAAGCTGAACTAATTTTATTTTCTTGAGAACATCCATAGGAGTTTCACCAAAAAAAAAAATCACATCTACCATTGAATGATGAAATTATTGCCTCCCATGGTTAAATCTTTGGGACCAGTTAGTGTAAAAGCACCAAAGGCTGGTGTCCACCCAAGCTGAGTTTTATACAAAGCTAAAGGAAGGCAAATAGCATATATTACACTTACAGTATTCAAGAGCTTCAGCACTGTGTAAAACCATGTTGAAATATTACTTCAAGTAATGAACCATAGATGTTGAATCCTGAAAAGTACAGCTACTGACAGACTAACCAGGCATAGTTAATGTGGGGGGAGATGAAGCAGGTCAATTTAAGCAGATCACATCACAAACCAGGAACAGAGGAGGTAAAGGGAGATATTGTATATAATGTGACAAGCTCCACGAATAACAGCAGTACCTCTTAAGAAGAAGACAGGCTATGCCATGTTGAGCATTAGGGAAACCAGGTAAGGGAAGAGCAAACCTTCAGAGATGGTGTTCTGTTACGTAAAGAGCATTGGACCAGGAGTTAAGGAGCCTGAGCTGTAGTCCCAGCTGTAATACAAACTGAATGTAATTCCTTAGGAAAGTCATTTCACCTTTTTTTTGGCCTGTTTCCTCATCTGTAAAATTGGAGGACTGGACTGGATTATCTCTATAGTCTCTTCTGAATCTAAATACTATAATTTTCTGGTTTGGGGAAGATAGTTTTTGTATTTTGGAAAAATTAGGCTGCTGTAAAACTCTTTTAAAAATCATTGACTCACACAATTGTGACATTCCAAAACGATCAAAAACACAGGGTTACACAAACGCCCCTGGGCATATCTAGTCACACATCAAAAACCTTATAAGATAGCTCTAACTACATATACCAGAGTCAAATTAAACTCAACATGTCTAAGACTGAACTTATCTTTTCCACAAACCCTCTTTTTTTTCCTTTTTTGGAGCGGGGAAGGCAGGGCAATTGGGGTTAAGTGATTTGTCCAAGGTCACACAGCTAGTAAGTGTTAAGTGTCTGAGGCTGTATGTGAACTCAGGTCCTCCCAACTCCAGGGCCAGTACTATATTCACTGCACCATCTAGCTGCCCCAACCTTCCCCTTTTTTTTTTACAGACTTCCCTATTTTGATCAAAGGCACCACTTTTCCTTCCAGTGTCTCAGCTTTGTAATTTCTCATTGTCCTTGACTCCTCACTATCTCTTAACCTGTATGTCCAATAAACTCCCTATCTTTACATGTCACATAAAAGACTCTCCTTCACTCTTGAACTTACCACCGTAGTTTAGTTCCTCTTCATTATTTGCGGTAATTTTTTGAGGTAGCTTCCTAATTGGTCTCCTGGACTCTAGTCTCTCTCTATACTCGAGTTCATCCTACACACTATTGCCAAAGTCATTTTCTTTAAGAACAGATCTGACCATGTGACTCCTCTATTCCATAATCATCACTGGTTGAATATTGCTTCTAGATTAAAATAGAATTTTCTATTTAACTTTTAAACTTCTATGTAACATAATCAGATTCTAACTTTCTGGCCTCATTTCCCATGTTACTCTTTGCCATCCAGACAAACTGAGCCTCTATCTGTTCCTCACTTATGCCACTACAAGTTACATGTGCCTTCTATTGTCCATCCCTTATGCCTACCTAGAATGCATTCCCTCCTTTGCTCCATCTCAGAGACTCCCTCCATTCCCTCCAGATGTAGCTCAGACACAATCTCAGTACAAAGCCTTTTCTGATCCTAGTGCCCTCTTTCCCAAAATAACTTGTGTTTAACTACTTTGTATGTATAAAACATGCATATTTCTTAACTTTTAAAAATGTTGCATGTGTTCTTACACATGGTTTTTCTACTTTAGAATGTAATCTTATGTCAGTTGAAATTGTTTCACTCTATATACTTGTCTTCCCAGCACCTAACCCCAATACCAGACTGTGCCGCCCAAACTGTAATAGGTAGCAAAGTTAAGATTTGAACTTTCTGATTCTATGTTTCTAGGTGCCAGGGAATAAAGTACTGCTCCTCTACTCAGGAAGACCTGAGCTCATATCCAGCCTCAAACAATTACTAGCTGTGGAACTCTGGGCAAGTCACTTAAACTCTACCTATCTCAGTTTCCTCAAATACAAATGGGGATTATAATAGCACCTACTTCAGCGAGAGTTTCTAAAGATCAAATAAGATAATATTTACAGTATTCAGCGCAGAGTCAGGTACATATTAAGTGCTTAAAAAATGTTTGTTCCCTTCCATTCCCAGATCCAGTATTATTTTTCCTTATACTGTCTTTTAAATGCAGTCCATTCTATTTATGGCTAACTGTAATTGTTATAAATATTTCCTCAAATCTAGTCTAAATTTTCCTATTTGAAATTTCCACCTGCTGCTACTAGTTTCTACCCTTTGGTGCCCAGCAATACTGATCTAATTCATTTACCATAGTCCTACAAATATTTCAAGACCTCTTTCACATATTTACTCTTTCCCATCCTCCCTAACAAGTTTCCTCTAAGCTAAACAACCTGACTGTAACTAGTCTCATGGACTCCAAGCCCTTTAACTGACTTGTTGCTGTCCCTTGGGCTTTATCCAGTTTATGAATGTTTTTCCTAAAATGTCCACACAGTAATGAACATAGTGAAATCAAACTAAATAATGGACATTCTGGAACTTGTATTATTGAATAGAACTTAAAATGTGAGCTTTGTAAAAGCCTTTTTCCCCAACAAGAATAGAAAAGAGAATGCTTGATGAATTGAAATTAAGTTGAAAAACAAATGCTACATTATAAACTCTGAACAAGAGTGCATATGTGGTTCTCACAAAGTCTCCTGTTGCCATAAGCCTTTAGTTGTAATAAAATTTGTTCTTTAGTTTTTGTTCATTCAGTCATATCTAACTCTTTATGACCCTATGAACCATAGTGTACCAAGCCTCTCTGTCCTCTACTATTTCCAAAAGTTGGTCCAAGCTCATATTCATTGTTTCTATGATATTATCAATCTGTCTCATCTTTCCCAGTATCAAGGGTGTTTCTAATGTGTCTCTTCTTTTCATTTTGTGGACAAAGTATTTAAGCTTCAATTTCAGTATTTGACCTTCTTGCGAACAGCCTGAATTAATTTAAGTTTTGACTGGTTTAATCTCCTTGCTGTCCAAGGGACTCTCAAGTCTTCTCTAGCATGGCAATTTGAAGAATTCCATTCTGCAGTGATGAGCTTTCTATATAGTCCAACTCTCACAGCCATATATTGCTACCGGGAAAAAAAAAAAACTGTACTTTGATTACACACTCCTTTCTTGGCAAGGTGATATCTCTGCTTTTTAGTACGTTGTTCAGATTTGTTGATTTTCCTTCTAAGGAGCAAATCGCCTTTTAGTTTCATGGCTGCAATCAGTCTACAGGGATCTTTGAGCCTGAGAATATAAAATTTGACACTGCTTCCGTTTCTTCTCCCTCTGTTAGCCAAGACTAGTTTTTAAGACTAGTTTTTAAGATCTTATTTTTTTTTTATTATGTTAAACTTCAAGTCAACTATCATCCTCTTTCATTCTCACCAAGAGGCTTTTTTTCTTCACTTTTTGCCATCAGATTGGTATCATCTGCACATCTGATATTGCTGATATTTCTCCCAGCAACCTTAATTCTGGCTTTTGATACATCCAGCTTGGCTTTTCACATAATATTATCTGCATATAAATTAAATAAAGTGACAATATATAACCATGTCATACCCCTTTTTCAATATTGAAACCAATCAGTGGTTCCATGTTCATTTCTAACTGTTGCTTCTTGGCCTACATACGGGTTTCTCAGGAGACAAGTACAATGCTTTGATACTCCCATCCATGTGAGGCCTTGCCACATTTTGGGGCATAATCCAGACATTAAAAGACTTTAGTATAGTCAATGAAGCAGAAGTGGTTTTTTTTTTTTCTGGAACTCATTTGTTTTCTCCACAATCCAGCAAAAGTAGGCAATTTGGTCTCTAGTTCTTTTGTCTCTCTGAAAACCAGTTGCTCTTCTGGTAACTTTTGGATGATATATTGTTTAAGTCTAATTTATACAATCATAAGCATAAACTTACTGGCATAAGAAATAAGTGAAATTTTTTTTTGATGTTTTCAATAGTTTTTGTCTTTGCCCTTCTTAAGATTGGTACATAAACTGATCTTTTCTAATCCAATGGCCTCTATTGAGTTTTCCAGATTTCTGTCATATTTCGTTTGTTTTATTTATTTATTTGTTTATTTTTTAGAATTTTAAAGATCTCAGTTGGAATTCTATTTCCTTGATGAGCCTTATTATTAGCAATGCTGTTTAAGGCCCACTTCTCTTGAATGTCTGACTTTAGATCAATAACCACAGCGTTGTGATTATCACTGATTTTAAGATCTTTCTCCTTTCCTTTTCACTTTCCATATTTCCTCAGCTATTTATAAAGCCTCATCAGGGAATTGTTTTGTTCTCTTTTTCTTTGGAATATTTTTTATTGTTGTCTCCTGTATAATATTGTGAGCCCTGTATATAATTCTTCAGTCACTTTATCTGTTAGATCTAATCCCTTAAAGCTATTCATCCCCTCAACTTAACATTAATAAGAGATGTAATTGAGATGATGTCTATATGGCCTGATGTATACTTTCCTGTCAGTGGCAACTGATGTTAATGATATGAATGCCTTACATACTAATTCTAATGTTAAATGTTTGCAAGGAGATCTCAAAAGAGAAAAAAATATGCATACACTTTAACTTTAATGTGCATTATTAACACTTGTTCTGTCATTTTCTTAAGTCTAGACAATTAGAAAAATGAATCCCTGATTTGTAGTAGTTTCCTATTTCCTAGTTGTAAATGAAGAGATTATAATTTTAACAATTAACTCTGGCAAGCCAGTTGGGGCTGGCTCCAGCACACCCCTGCTTTAATGGAAACTCTTTGCAATAATGATGTGGAATTTCCTCAAGTTGGAAGCATGCTATGCATTTACAATTCAGCTTCCAGGAATGTGCACCATATACATGATGTAGCTAACAATGTTTCGCATGAAGCAATTTTGCGAAATTGACCTTTGTGATTATTGGAGTCAACCGGAAATGACTTTCTTTTTGTACTCTGAGTCATTTATTAAAAAAAAAAAAATTGTAAATGCTATTGCATCTTGGTTCTCTGAACACTTTACAATTCGAGTTTTATTGTCACATAATAAATCCTGAAAGGCAAGTACTTTCTTTTCCCATTTAGTGAGCATTATGCCTAGCATAGAATAGGTGCTTAATGAATATTTGTTGATAGGGAGATTGATTGATAAATGTAAGCACAGTGATTTGTTATCTATTAGAAAGTTTTAGGATTGAGAGTCTAGGAGTCAGAAGACCTGAAATCTAATTTTGTCATTTAATAGAGTAGGAATTTGGAAAGGTTACATAACTTCTCTGATTTTTTATTTCTTCATATAAAAATATTGCAGATTAAATTTGTATTACCTATCTTAGGATGTGGAAAGATGAATTGAGATGAGGGATCAAATGGTGAATTTAGCTTTGTGATGCGGATGTATAAAAGTGAGTTATCAATACTAAATTTATTTTTCTAATGATCAGTTTTGCTTAATGTTTTGTTTTGGAAATACAGTTTCTATATTAATTCACTGGCACCTTTTTATCCTTGATCACCCATTGCAAATCAACCAAAATATAGAAATATTTAGAGAGTTCCTTTGTTCCTAAGATTGGTGGGTGAGTGTGTGTGTGGGGGGGGAGACCATGAAGAGGGCTTTAAAGAAAAGAAAGAAAATGTGGGAACTTGGGACAAAGAGGGAGTAAGGAGCAAAGAAAAGAAAAAAAATATGTAAGTGAATATGATAGAAAGAAATATGTAATTGATGATCATAACTGTTAATATGTCTTGACCTTACTGTACATGGAGTTTTGTTGGCAAAGATACTGGAGTGGTTTGCTATTTCCTTCTCCAGTGGATTAAGGCAAGAAGTTAAGTGACTCACCCAGGATCACATAGCTAATACATGTCTGAGACTGAATTTGAAGTAAGGCCTTTCTGACTCCAGGTTCAGTGCTTCATCCACTGAACCACCTAACTGCTTTTGGCTTATAAAGAATGCAATATAGTCACCCATAAAAATGGGAGAATAAGTAGAATGGATTCAAAGACATAATCCAAAAATGTGTAATTTACGAGAAACTCACTTTAAAAAAATTTGTGTGAAAGTAATATAAGCAAAAGCTGTATTCTTCAGTTGAATTAAAAACAAAATAAAATTAAATAGTGGTAACATTCTTCATTTTGGACATGGCAGCAACAAAAAGAGATAAGTAATAAAATTACAATTCATAAAAGCTACTTTAGGAAATGAGGAATATTTAATGTATATGTAGGGAATGTGTATATGCACATTTATGTCTAAAATACTTTTTTTTAAAAACAACTAAAATAAATTATAGGAAGAAATAGACAGCAAAAGTGTTATATTTGGTGACCTGAATTTAGTCACTTATTAGAATTAAACAAATCTAACAATAACAACAAACAGATGTTTAATGATGATATTAGAATTTTTAAAAACATCTAATTTGATAGATCTCTAGGGATTACTGAGTGAGAATAAAAAGCAACATGAGTATTTCTGTTATGCATGACACTTTTGCACATAAAAGAAAACCCCTTGTATTAGGACAAAAAATATACCTTAAAAACAAATGCAGAAAACTAGAAATGTTAATCTACAATGAAATAAAAATATATATTCAACAAAGAGTCATTAAAGAAAAGATTTCAAATGAATTGAAGAAAAAATAACAGTCCTAAAGAACTGGTGGGTCAAAGAAAAAAATTAGAAATCATAATTTTGTTAAATATAATGACAACAACTTCCAAGTCACATAACCAACAAGATGGAAGACTAGACTTTTTTTTCCATCCCTCATGATAGCTCAAACTTCTGCAAAACAGGAATTACATGGAAAAGATGAAGCAATTTCCACTGTTGCCACAATCTAGAACGCCAAGAAGTGAAACAACATAACAACCAAGTAGGCCAATAATTTATGTTTATTCTAATATTTTGTAATTCATAGTGTTTTATTTTTAAAGAAAGATGAAGAAAGAAGATAAATAAATCACCAAATGCTTGTTCCTTTTCCCCTATTCCCCTATAAGAGCATTAGTTTTCTGGAGCTTGGGCCCAAGGATTAGTCATTTCAACAAAACCTATCTATATTACACACAGTATGGTCTATGTTGCATCTCTCAATAGAATGTGAGTTTCTCAAGGACATGGACATGTTCATTTTTGTCGTTGTGTTTTCAGCACTGAGCACACTGCCTGGCATAAAGCAGAGACTTAATAAATGCCTTCTGATTGAGTCCAATTGCTCTCCCCCCCATGAATCCTGCTCCCCTCCGACCTTCTGATATTTTGGTTTGGCTGCACCCCAGCCCGAGGGAAGCTCCATTGTTTGATTACTCTGACTCTTTCCCTAGGTCATCTAGCATCACTGATAATTAACTTTTGTTTATTTTTAGTTTACATCATTCACTTCCATAAGATTTTAAATTATGAATTTTCTCCCCATCTTTCCCCTACCCACCACCCCAAACAGTTATCCCACTATATGCTCCCTCCCCCAATCTATTCTCTCCTGTGTCCTCCCCCATCACCTCTCTGACTTTCTGGTAGGGCAAGATGGATCTCTCTACCCCAGTGCCTGTATATTTTAATTCCCAGTTGCATGTAATTAATAATAATGATGATGATGATGATGATAATAATAATATACATACATACATACATATATATATATATATATATATATATATATATATATATATATATATATATATA
>CM053590.1:167828274-167852324 GCA_028646515.1 Pseudochirops corinnae | reverse complement strand
AAAGCAAAATTCTAACTTCAGAGTATATATATCCTTTTTAGAGCCACAGGACATTACAATACTAGTGACTCAGTACCTAATTAGGCATTAACAAAAGATGTGAAAGCCTTCCTACAAGCAGGCCTGACCTAAGCAAGCATCCCTTAATTGGCTCTGTGTAAAGCCTATAAACGGGCAGGGAAAATCTTGTATCCCATTGACATTACAACACCCATTTTAGATTTCTTTTGTGCTTTGCTTTTCCCAATTAGATTATAAATTTCTTTTTCAAATATTTGTATTTGTATATCCAAAACTTACCACAGTTCCTAGTAAATAGTAGCAACTTAATAAATATTTATTGATTACTGACTAATGTGAAGCAACTGGCTTCTCAGGTTGAAATTTTGGTATCTCATGGTCTAAAATTTGACAAGGTGCAGAAATGTAGAAGTACTAAATGCACTCTTGTCAGAACATAATGCAACAAAATTACATTTAATAAAGGACTATGGAAGCAAAGGAATGATCAAAATTAAAAAAAACCCACTGAAGTAATAAAACTAGTTGTTTTAAGCATATTTTTTGGTTATGTTTTAGATCAGAGGTTCTCAACCTGTGAGTTATGTTCAATTAAAATACATCCTGCATATCAAATATTTACATTACAATTCATAACAGTAGCAAAATTATAGTTATGAACCAGCAACAAAAATAATTTTATGGTTGGGGTCACCACAACATGAGGAACTGTATTAAAGGGTTGTAGCATTAGGAAGGTTGAGAACCACTGTTTTAGATGATAAAACAGAACAATCTTTGCTTAATTTAATTAAAAAAGAAGAAAACCAAATTGCTAATAATAAAAATTAGAAGGGTGATGGCACCATCAATGAATATAAAATTAATGGTATAATTAGGAGTTATTTTGTCTAATTATTTGTGTGTAAAACTGACAATCTAAGCAAAATGGATAAATATTTACTCCCCCCAAAAAAATTACCTGCCCAGATTGATAGAAGAGGAAATAAAATACTTAAGTAACTATCTTGGAAAAAAAAATTAAGTCATCAATGAGCTCCCTATGAAAAACAACAACAACAACACCAGAATCAGATGGATTAACAAATGAAATCTACTAAACACTTAAGGAACAATTATTCCCAAGGGTATATAAATTATTTGGAAAAAAAATTCTTTTATGGTGCACATATGGTATGCTACATAAACCAGGAAGAGCCAAAAGAGGAAAACATATTTACAGACATATTTCCTTAATGAATATTGATGCAAAAAAAAAAATAATACATAGCAAGGATATTACAGCAAGACATTACAAAGATCATACACTATGACTGCATAGGATTTATACCATGAATGCAAAGCTGGCTTAATATTAGGAAAATTATCAACATAATTGATCATATCATTAAGAAAGCAACCGAAAAATCATAGGATTATATCATTAGAAATAGGAGAAAAAAAACATTATCTGCAATGGAGATAAACTTGAAGCCTTCCCAATAAGAGAAGGAATGAAGCAAGGATATCCATTATCACCACTGTTATTGAATATTCTACTAGAAAAGCTGGCTACAGCAATAAGACAAGATTTTAAAAAAATTTGGAACAAAAATAGGCAATGAGGAAATAACATATCATTCTTCACAGATATTTTGGTGGTATACTTAGAAAACCCTAGAGAATCAACTAAAAAGTTATTGAAACATTATCAACTTCATTAAAATTGCAGGATATAAAATGAATCCACATTAATCTTCAGGTGTTCTATACACTTCCTTCCTTCCTTCTTTCCTTCCTTCTTTCCTTCCTTCTTTCCTTCCTTTCATCTGAAGCTCATAGATTAAACCACATCAGATCCCTGCGCAAGCTCCACTTCATGGCTATATTTTGGGCCCTCCTGGCTCGGAGTGAATGTTGCTGGTAACTGTATCTCTTTTGACTAGCAACCCTGAGGGTCTTCACCATCTACTTTTATTTTTTCTTCCTTTTGTCTAATTAAAGGGGTTATCCCTTGACTTACTTCTTAGAAGGGCCTATTCACAGAATGGGCAGTACTTCATTCAAAGGGAGAACCTGAAAAGACTTTAGCCTAAAAGGGACCAGGTTTTCCATTGCATTCTGGGCCATCTTCAGTCATCCTGATGAATATCAGGCTACTGGACCTAGATGGCTATGGAGAAGTAAGTGAAACTGGTGACCTTGCACATCCCTCCATCCCTCAAATCAAAATGAACTGCACGTCATGTCATCATTTCCCTGATGTCATAGTCCTCTTGAAAAATGAAGGATAAATACAATCCTATGAACCAAACCCAAAAGCAAGAGATAGAAGGAGAAATTCCATATAAAATGTTCTAAAACCATATAAAATACTTAGGAATCTACTTGCCAAGACAAATCCTAGTATTATATAAATGCAATTACGAAGTACATTTTTACACAAATAAAGAGAGATGTAAATAATTGGAGAAATGTTAATTGTTCATAGATAGACTGGACCAATTAAACAAAAATGACAATTCTACCTAAATGAATTTACTTATAGAGTGCCATATCAGTCAAACTACCCAACAATAATTTTAGAGAGCTAGACAAAATGAATAACAAAATTTATCTGGAAAATAAAAATGCAAGAATATCAAAGGAATCAATGTAAAACAATGTGAAGGGGGAAAGACTAGCAATACCAGATTTCAAACTATATTACAAAGTGATAATAATTTAAACAACCTGGCACTGACTAAGATAGGGTGTTGGATCAGTGGAAGAGATTAGGTACATAATACACAGTAGTAAATGACCATAGTAACCTAATGTTAGATAGCCCCAATGATGCAGGTTTTTAGGGTAAGAACTCACCATTTGACAAAAATTGCTTGGGAAAACCTGGAAGTGGTTTGGCAGAAATTTGGAATAGACCAATATCTCACAGCACATATGAAGATGAGGTCAAAATGGATAAATGATTTTGATGTAGAGTGTTATCATAAGTAAATTAAGGATGCATGAAAAAAAGTACCCTTGGGATATATGCATAAGGGAAGATTTTCTGACCAAACAAGTTAGAAAATGTTTCTGTTACTTAATTAGTTGTGTCCAACTCTGTCACCCTATTTGTGTTTTACTTGGGAAAGATGCTGGAGTTATTTGCTATTTTGCTCCCTAGCTCATTTTCCAGATAAGGAAACTGAGGCAAAAAAGGGTTTAGTGTTTTGTCAAGGGTCACACAGGTAGAAAGTGTCGGAAGACAAATTTGAACTCAGGTCCTCCTGACTCCAGGGCCAGTGCTCTATTCATGGTGACAATTAGTTCATTCATAGAGAGATTACCGGGAATAAAATAGATAATTCTGATTATCTGAAATTTAAAAAGTATATACAAAAACACAATACAGTCAAAATTAGAAGGAAATCAGAAAAGTTGGGGTGGGGAAAATTACAAGAAGTTTCTCTGATAAAAGCTTCCTTTCTCAAATATAGGGAACTGAGAAAAATTTATGAAAATAAGAACCATTCCTGTAATGATAGATGCTCAAAGAATATGAACAAGGAGTATTCAAAAGTAGAAATCAAAGTTTTCTATAGTCACTTGAAAATATCCTCTGAATACTAGAGATTAGCAAAAAAGGAAATTAAAATAGCCCTTAAATAATATCTTTCATCTATCAGTTTGGTAAAATGACAGAAAAAGAAAATGAGAAATGCTGTAGGGAAAGGGGGGAAAATGGGACTCTAATGCACCATTGGTGGAGTTGTGATTTGATCCAACTATTCTAAAAAAACAATTTGGAGCTATTCCTGTTCAGCTATGAGCCTGTGCACATTTTTTGAGCCTGATGGTGCTATTAGGTTTATATGCCAAAGAGATCAAATAAAAGGGGAGAAAAAGATGTATTTGTGGCAAACTACTTATAGTACTCTGTGTGTGTGTGTTGATAAAAAATTGGAAATCAAGGATACTCCCATCATTTTGGGAATGGATAAACAATGGGTAGTATATGATTGTTGTATTCTAAGAAATGTTGAATATCATGGGTAAGCCAAGCTAATATAATAAATATGACAATTCTTCTTATATTAATTTACTTATTTAAACAAACCAGGGAAATGTATTTCATAAAGCTAGAAAAATAATAACAAAATTCATCCAGAAGGACAAAAGGTCAAGGAAATTAATGAAAAAAATTCAAAGGAGGGTGGCCTAGCCCAAGGCTTCTTAATTTTTTTTTCCTTTTATGACCCCTTTTCAGTCAAGAAATTTTTTATGTGATTCCAGGTATATAGGTATATAAAATAAGTATACAAATCAAGCACTCACTGATGATACATCATAAAGAAATTTATTTTAAAACAATTCATTGGTATACACTTAATTTTACCATATATTAAAGATGAAAGAAAATTTGCATACTAATGAGATTGATATGCTTATTTATTTTTACATAAAGTATTAAATCTTGGCAGAATATTTGATATCACAGGATGTAGAGAATCTTTAATGTTTTACAGAATTGATATTTTGATTTCATAATCCTCAATGCTGAGAATGCCTGTTCACATAAATATGTAGTATAAAATGGCATAAGCATATTAAGGGCCACTTCAGAACTTGCTGGAAACTCTGTTCTAATCCCAGATCAAAATTCATTTGACTTTTTTTTTTGTTTTAACCCTGTGTCATTTGATAAATAAGCAAATTCTTCTCAAACTTTATTTTTACAAGTATCACAATTTCATTGACATTTCATGATCTCAGAAGACATTTTCGGAGAACAGCAAAAAAGACAGAACTAGTATAAAGAAAAATATGACATGCAAACTAATATTCCTCACCTTCATCTTCCCCATCAGCACTATCTGCTCCAACCTCCTCATAATCCTTCTCTACAACAGTCATATCCTCCCATGCCTCAGAGAGCTCTCCTTCCTCCATGCTCTCTACCATATACTAATGGACAAAGGCATAGTTGGCATATATCAGATCAAATTTGGGATCCCAGGCTTCAGCAACAACTGTAGTGTTGTTCAACATGCACACAGCCTGCTATACCTTGGCCAGGTCACCACCAGGAAAAATAGTGGGAGGCTGGTAATTGATGCCAACCTTGAAGCTAGTTGGGCACCAATCCACAAACTGGATACTATGCTTTGGCTTTATGGTGGCAACAGCAGCATTGTCATCTTTGGGAACTACATCACCATGGTAGAGCAGGCAACAAGCCTTATATGTACCATGGCGAGGGTCACATTTCACCATCTGGTTGGCAGGCCCAAATTAAGCACTGGTGATTTCTGCTACAGTCAGTTGCTCATGGTAGGCTTTCTCATCAGAGATGACTGGGATATATGTGGCCAAAGGGAAATGGATATGGGGATAGGGTACCAGGTTTGTCTGCAATTCTGTCAGATCAACATTCAGGATACCATTAAATTGAAGAGAGGCAGTGATGGAGGATACAATTTGACTAATAAGGTGATTCAGATTAGTGTAGGTTGGGCATTCAATGTCAAGGTTTCTGCAACAGATATAATAGATGGCCCCATTGTTTACCACAAAGGCATGATCAGAGTCCTCAAGACAGGTATGAGTGGTCAGAATCGAGTTGTAGGGCTCCACTACAGGTATGGAAACCTGAGACCCCTGGTAAATGGAGAACTCCAGTTTGAGCTTCTTGAGATAATCAACAGGTAAGAAGTTCCATGAGCAGAGAGGTGAAATCTGAGCCACTCCTACTACCAAAGCTGTGGAAAACCAAGAAGGCTTAAAGATCTGTGCACTGATCAGGAAGCTTCCAAATTCTGTCTAGAACAATGTCAATTATTTCCTTACCAATATCATAGTGTCCACAGCATGGTTATTGGCAGCATCTTTCTTGCCAGTGATCAGCTGCTCAGGATGGAAGAACTGGTGGTAGGTTCCAGTTTGAGCTTCATCAATAACAGGTGGTTCCAGGTCTACAAGCACAGCACAGGGAACATGCTTGCCTGCTCTAGTTTCACTGAAGAAGGTGTTGAGTCATATCCACCCCTAATGGTCTTGTCACTTGGCACCTGCCCATCGGATTGGATACCATGTTCCAGTTCTAGTTCCCAACAGACATTACCAATCTGAACACCAGCCTGACCAACATGGAAAGAGATGCACTAACACATGATAAAGGTGTGCAGGGGTCTTCTGGGTTAAGAAGAAATGGAAAGGAGGGCAATACAAGTTTCTCACCAACCGTTAGGAAGTTGCTGGGAGAAAAGTTAGCCTTCTTAAACTTTTAATGGGAGATGACTGATTTTTTAAAATTTCAATTGAGTACAGTTTATGAACCCAATTTAGTTTGTTTTAGAATCAAAATTTGAAGGGAAATATTTCTGAAACTGTGTCTCCAGGCATTTCATATGATCAATTATAATTCTTACAATTAAATCTTTGGAAAGGTTATTTTGAATTATAAAAATTTCTGTAACTGTAAACATTTCTAAAGAACTATTTGCCATCACATTCTTCAATATGTTAACTTTTTAGTTAAGCTTTCAATTTTATTTTTTAACATAAATATGTTACATTTTTCCTTGATGTGACATGTTTAAATGATTAAGTTTTTTTCAAAAATATCCGACAAATAACACAGTTTTGAAAGCCGTAAGTCATTATGACAAAAATTAACACACTCTGATTTCTGCTCAGTCAAAAATACAAGAACTTCCTTTTTCAATTTCAATAATCTATTAAAACTTCACTCTCTTGACAATCATCTTACCTCTGCATGTGGTAATAAGTTTTTTAATTGAAGTCCATGTCTTTCCGAAGGTTTGTAAACAAATGACTGCATAAGGCACAGCTTTTAATGAAGTTAATTATTTTAATAGTATCACCAAGCACAATATCTAACTCTGGTGATTTTTTTTTGACTATGAGTACCTCTCAATGGATCATACAGTGAGTAAAAGTGATATGTTCATTACCAACAGATTTAACTTTTGCTATCAATCCAACATTCCTCATCCATTATTGCTTCAGCACTGTCTATACAGACTTCAATGCAATTTTTCCCCTGTAAATGTTCATTTGTGAAAAATTCATCAACTTTAAGTGATATATCTTCCTCTGTTTTATGCCTTTCCACAGGGCAACAAAACAATAATTCCTCATATGTGCTTCCTTCAAAAAATAACTTACTTAAAGTTAATAACTGTGACATGTTAGATATATCACTTGTTTCATCTAAATGAAGTGCAAACTTTGGGATGCACTTAAGCCTGGTAATAAGCTCCTGAAATTTGCCATTACTAATTTCACAAACTATTTTGGAAACAGTAATATTCAATAAAGGAATTTTATGAATTTCATCTACTTACTTTTTCCCTTGAACTGTTTCTGACATTTTAATAACAGCAGGTAACATGAATTCTTCTCCTTTCATGTAGGGCATTTTAGTTTTTGTAATTTTATTTAATGTAATGTAATGTAATTTATTTATTTAGAAGTTTCATAAGATTCAAGTCAGTCCTTTTCATTGACAATAACAAATTTCATAATTTTTTTTTTATTTGAAGATTTTTAAAGTTGTTCAAAATATACCTTTGGTTTATTGCAGTATGCTGCAGGCTTGGCATTGAGATGCTGCTTTAGTTTGTCTGGTTTCATGCTCTCTGCAGTCAAAACTTCATTACAAATTAAGCAAAGAGGTTTATCTATGCTGTCATCATTATCAGAAATAAATCATTGCAAAAATGATTCAAGATAGTTTCTTTTTCTTCTTCACTGAAGTGTATTACAAGCTGGTAGTGAAGACTGCCACATTATAACCTGTATTTTTGCTTCTTCTATCTAAATTTAGCTACTTATCCATAACCAAGAAATATTTTGTCCTAAAATATAAATGTTGCTAGCAATTTCTCAAATCAATGTTAGCTTTAGTGCATGAAATTACATTTGTTTAGGGTTAATTTAAAAACTGATATTTACACATACATACACATACAGTGGTGACAGTGGGAAAATATTATTAAAGGTCTTTTGCCTTTACTTGCTGCAATTAAACACATGTTTCTGTAAAAGAAGGAGATAACATTAATTTTAAAAATCAACCATTCTAACTCAATACAATCCAAATTTGATACATACATCCTGAGGCATGATGGTAGGAAAATATTAAAAGTCTTTATTTTCTGTAATTAAACTATTACATTTCTGTAAGAGCAGAAAATTGTGTATGTACAGTAAAAATCCTGCAATTTATAACATACAATAGTCTTGAATCTGAGCCAAGGTATTTATGGCAGGGTTTGTTGGTATTGTGTAGCATGATGGTATGTAAAATGCAAAGTGCGTTTATTGTTTTCAGAACCAAGGCACAATTGCAACATGGGCAAGCACTTCCAGAAACTCCTCAGATTCATTATGTGTTTACTTTTGAATTAATTTTTGGTCATTACACATTCAGAAGCTTTTTAACTGTTGCCCAATTTTTCACAAACTCCACATTCATTTATGCAACCCCATATGGAGTTGTGACCCATATTTTAAGAAGGACTGACCTAGCCATACCAGGTAAAATTTATGTTGTAAAGTAGCAATCATCAAAATTATTTGGTAGTGGCTTAAAAATAGAGTGGTGGATCAGTGGAATAGATCAAGTACATAAGACACAGTAGTAAATGACAATAGTAATCTACTGTTTGATTAACCCAAAGAGTCCAGCTCCTGGGATAGAAACTCATTATTTGGGGAAAAAATTCTACTGGGAAAACTGGAAGATACTATGGCACAAACCAGGCATAGATGAACTTCTCACATCATGTATCAAGATAAGGTGAAAATGAATATATGATTTAGATGCAAAGGGTGATATCGTAAGCAAATGAGGAGAGCAAGTAATAGCTTACCTGTCAGATTTCTGGAGAAGGGAAACAATTATGATCAAATAAGAGATAGAGAGCATTATAAAATGAAAAATGGATGCTTTTGATTGTATTAAATTGAGAGCTTCTTGCATAAACAAAACCAATTCAACCAACATTAGAACGAAAGCAGAAAGATGAGAAATAATTTTGACAGCAAGCATCTCTGATAAAGGCCTCATTTCTCAACTATGTGGAGAAGTGAATCAAATTTATAAGACTACAAATCATCCTTCATTTGATAAATGGTCAAAAGATATGAACATTTTTTATACTTTCTTATTTTTATGGTTCTATTTTGTCTTTCCTTTTGTAACATAGCTAAAATGGAAACGTAATTTTGCATGATTTCATATATACAATCAATTTCAATTTGTTTTCCCTCTTAAGGAGAAGGGAGAAAGAAAATTTGGGACTTTAAATTTAAAAAAAATCACTGATAATGTTTTATGTGTAATTGGAAAATATTTAATGAATTATTAATTTTTAAAAAAGAAGGCTAAATGAACAAATTTAAATGAAGCCAAGGAACTTCTGAACAATATTTGGCGGTCATGGTGAGAGCATATCTGAAGAGATTTACATTAAATTGGAAAGACCAAATCTGATTTTTGGGACAAAATATAGATTTAAATGTACAAAGTAGTAATGATAAATATAAAAGAAATAAGTGGAGGAAAATTTAAACTTAACATTGAATATTAATTAATTTAAAATAATAACAATGAAAGACTGACAGAATGAACAGAAAAAAAAATTGATGCACAAAAGAAATATCCATGAGGTAAAGACACAGAGTGTAAAAGAAAGGCTGCTACAAATTTAATATATTACAAGATTCCAAAATATCTGAAGTTGTAGCCATGCTATCAGATGAACCAAAAATAAAATTCACACTATCAAAACTGTTAACTATAGCTATATAATGTTTAAAGGAATTGTAGAGAGTGAAGTATTTACATTATCAAGTATGTATGTATGAAATGGTACATAGTCTAAATCAATAATATTTTTCTGGACCCAATCATTATTTTCCTTTAATTCAGTCCAAGGGTGTAATGCCAAGCAAAGGCAACTTCCAAGGTTTGGATTACCAGCATAGTAAACCCCAATTATTCAGTAAACATTCACAGAACAGAGAAAGTCAAAATACAGTGTAACCTATTCATTTAGCAAGTAAGTTCTCAATTCAATTGCAAAGTACCAAGGTCCAAGTATCCCACCCCTGGCCAGTACTTTAGTCAAAGTAGCCCACTCCTGGGCAGTACATTTAATCAGTCAACAAAGTCTCTTCTCTCAAATGGAGATTAGTCTCCAATCATAAACAAAGTACATTCATTTGGTCAATCGCAGAGCAAAAAAACTCAAAGGCTTCCCACCCCTGAATCTCAAAGGGGCAGGAGAACACAAAAGGCCATCTACCCTCAAGTTACAAAAAGGTTAAGATATCATCTCAGCATTGAATACCCAAGGAAAGGCCCTTCTTTCATTTTCACTTCAAGTAATCTCAGTTCCTGGGGAGACAAGGTTCAACAAAGCCATAGTCAGTGTTCTCATCAATTCACTCTCTGCCTGTAGAACAGTCCCAGAACCCCTGAAAACATCAGCAAGGTCCTCTTCCATGATTTTCTGTAAACATACAACAGGAAAATCCTCCTTCAGGTCTTCTGAACCAACAGCCAGGTTCCAGGACCTCTATAACAGCAGCACTGTCCTTCACCAGCAGATGAATCTGGCAAAACAATCTCAAAACAGACAGACAAAATACCGGCATCACAGCCATGCCTCCTCAGTTCTTGGCAGCTCCGGGTGGCAGTTCTCAAAAGTCCTGGGCAACTCCCATGGGCTCTCAGCAGTCTTTCTCTCAGCAACTCAGGTTTCATAATACTGGATATTGCTCTCTCAAAAGTCTTTCTTGCCTTCTCTAGGCTTGGGCCTCTCTCCCAATTCACAGCTCCTCCCAGTTCAGCCCTCTCTCTTCATGTCAACAAGTCCATCCCACAAATGGGATTCACAAGCTCTGGGTTTTAACGCAAAAACAAAGCCAATACAGAGGCATCTCCAAATTCTAATACCATTACAAAGGGTAGCCTGGAATCAAATGAAAGGGTTTTTTAGGTACTGTTTTCTTTTAACTTTCAACTTATTAAACTCCAATACCATCCCCTGAAAAAAGAAATAAAGAAAACAATTTACTTATTGTTGAAGTTATGAATTATGTCTACAATTTACCAAAAACAGCGAGAGGGGTTTGAAGAAATAGTCAGTGTAAAATATGAATAAGATTTAAAACACTATGTCACACACATTCAGGGGAACATATATTAGATTTTAAAACATCTTAAAACATGGCTTAATTACTCTAATTATGACTACTGTGACAATAAACTAAGGGGCTAATGTGTACAATTCATTGGAACACAAAGCAGTTTATGGGCTTGCTAGTTAGTTACTTCTTATTTTGCTTCAGTTTTGCACTATCCAAAGAACTATTGGTACATGTCTATTATTAAGATGGTCAAGATTTGGTCAATTTGCTGGTGGGATAATACTCTTTATTAGTGCCAAAATGTTTATTTTTACTATGCCTCTGCAATCATTCATTCATTTCCCTGTACTTCTGGATCTTTCGTATTCACAAAGTGACTTATAAGCTTGGATATGTCTATCTTATGATAAGTACCTGGTCAGTGAAGATCAGGGCTAAAAAACAAAACAAAACAAAGCAAACAAGCAAAGAAGAGGCAGCCCAAACACACATTGCCCAGAGAAGGAAGAATTTGTACTTCTTTATTATACCCAAGCATTAGATATCCATTCCGTGTGTATATCCCACATGTGTGCCTCAATATTTATATTCTATGCTCACTTTTCTTGTGTTTATTCGATAGAAAAATTGGGTACAGATATGATTTAGTGTCACATATGTGTCTCTGAAGCTGTTGACTAAATTTAATACTTCTTAGTTATAACATAAGATTCTCTGTGATACATTCATCATCATCATCATCATCATCATCATCATCATCATCATCACTTTCATAGGGAAGTGGTAGGACTTTGTAATGTGATATGAGTGCTACGATGACCTTTCTTAACATATTGGAAACTAAACTATTTTTTTAAATAAAAGAGAAACGGATTTCAAGTATTTAGACTAGCATTCAATAAGCATATCTCACTTTATATTTATCATGTATAGTATAAATTAATATAATTATACAGGACTTTATGCACTTGACAAACATTGCCTTGCTTTAAACACATAATGACAATTTCAAGTTGTACAATATAAAATTATATGCAAAAAAATACAATATAAAATTGTGCAAATATATTTTTATCTCCATTTTACAAATATAGACACTAAAACCAAAATATTTGATGACTTACTCAGTAAGTGAAAAACCTGAGTTCACCAAATCACAAAAATGGATGGAGCCTATGAGGCTATGTAGTCTAACCCAAAGCAGGGAGATACAAGTTCAGTCCTCTGCCTCTACTTTGTTTTGTTTTGATTTTGTTTTGTTTTATTTTGCTTATTCTCCACTAAACCATTGCTGTCTCTACTATCTCTGCAGGGTTTGCTTCATCTCTCCATCTTCTCTTAAATCTTGCTTTGTTCTACTACATTCTACTGTTTTAAGTTGCTTTGGCCTTTTCCATACATTAGGCAGGAAGAAAAACCCTAGGGTTTTGTTGTTGTTTTTGCTGTTGTCATTGTTAGTAGTAGTTGCATTGGTGCTATTGTTTCTTAAAAACGATTATGAGAACCCTCCCTGAATGTATGTAATGGTAGCTTATGTTATTCCATTTGAGTGATTCCATGTAGAAGTTCTCTGTATGCTGCCAAGTCCTTACAGAAATACCTCAATTGTGTATATATTAGTTTTAAAACATGTTCTTATTACAAAATTCAAAGATTAAAGTTTTGGAATCAAAAAGCTTTTTATTAACTTATTTATTTAATGCTTTTAAATAATATTCTTCTCTCAGTCATAAAATCTCTGACTCAGTATTTGCCTCAAAAGAGATGTCTGGATATGGTGTATCAACAATGCAGTATTCACAATGCCTACAGTAACTATAAATATGCTGATATGGTTATTAATTGCAAAATGTAAAAGGGTCTCTACATGGGGACAAAGTTAGAGCATTTATTCAAATATGAGAAAACTAACTCCCCAAACCAGAAAGTCAAAGCCATCACAATAGCTATGGAGTTGGCACACAAAATTAATACAGTAAACACCCACATTCTCAAAAACAGAACAGGCTACCTTAGGCAAAGATGTTCCTCTCCTCACTCGTGGCAACTACTCAGAGTCCATGCAGCTTGCTCCCAGAAGCTCTGGCTCCCCACAGTTCCAATACTTAACAATCCTCAGCAGGAGTCCTTAGCAGAAATTTTGGCATTTTGCTCTCTCTGCTGGCGTTGCCTTCTCTGCTTCCGCTCACTGCTCTGGTTCCAACTTGGCTCTGGCTTCCTCCTGCCCCACCCCTTCCTGCTACATCACCAAGTTCAAGGGGCATGGAAGATCTTCAGATCCCATAACCATTACATATGGATGGTGAACCCTAAATTTCATAGGCAATTATTGTGCTAATGAGCCATATTCCTTCAGATAATTGTAGCACGCAAGCTAATTTCAGCCTCTGGTTGAGTGGAAGGAATACTTTTCTCAGGTTTGTAATTCTCAAAATTAGGAGACCGAAGGAATTGAGGTGGCTTAAGGTTGAATTGGGGTTTGGGAAGACACCAGTTCTATTGATGTTAACGGCCACTGTACTAATTTCCCTTTAATCTAAAGATGAATAGCCACCACTTGGAAACAAAGAGAAAGAGAAACATTATACAAATGTCCTTCTGATACAGCTTGATCTTACTGCCCTTTGAATGAGTCTCAGTGACTAAAGATCCTGTGAAGTTTTTGGCTTTGTTTCATTTTTACCACAGCTCAAGAAGAAAGGCAACTGGTGGAGCATCAGATGTGAGAAATGAAGTTTTCTGATAAAGGGAATCTTTAAAGAGAGCTCTCTCCCAATGTGGGCAGCAATAAGGAGAAGGGATGATAAGGTTCCCCCTCCATGTTGAATAATAGAACAGCAGGTAGGTGATGGCAGCAGATACAGTGATCCATGCCTCTGTGAGCACTGGAGAGATGAAAGCTAAAGGAGAAAGTGGTACTTTGTTTTAGTGGCTGGAGACTAGAATGGGGAAAATAATATGCCAAGGAATATGGAGAAACTGTGAGTATTTATCTGCTTCCTTCCCTCACTATAGGAGGATGGAACTTACACCCCTATCCAAGCATAGTCTTTTATTCTCTTAAGGACTGCATCTGGCTTATGTAATCTTATTTTTCACAAATATCTGTGTTTGACAATATTCTTTGGTTTTGATGTATTTCCTTTTGTTCACAGAATCAGGGAAAAGAAAAATTCTAGAAGAAAATGACCTTTTCTAGTACAATATTGGGATCCTAACTCCACCATACTCCCAGATCATTGTTATACAGCTGCTATTCTTGCCATCGTCATCATCATTGTCTAACTCTGGGCATAGTCATGAGCCATTTATATGTTTCATAATTAAAATTTCAGGGGTATCTTTATTATACATGTAGGCATTCAATCCTGTGCTGTCAAACTTGTTGTAACAGCTAGCCCTACATTTTTGTACAGCCTTCTTTTCTCACAATAATCATATGAGACAGGTTTCGTAAATATTGTCATCCCTATTTTACAGATAAGGATACTAATACAGAGGAAAGTTCAGTGTCCTGTCCAATGTTTCTAGGTCAGTGAGTCTCAAGGCAGAGTTTCAAACTCAGGTTACCTAAATCTAGTGTCCTTTCCACTATTCCACAAAATTATAGACTGAGCCTCTCTTCCTCTCATGTTCTTCAGTTCTATAGAAAAAATCCAGTTTCCTATTTGTTTTTAATGTTCTAGTATTTCCGCAGAGAATCGTACCCTCCAATCCTTACTCTCTTCTGAACTGTTGTATTTGCTATGTGTCACAGATATGTTTTCTTTGAAATGTCATTTTAACACTCTAGTTTAAGCCTTTTAGGTATAAATACTAATATTTTTTTCATTTCCCATTATTGTTCACTCTGCATTTAGTTTGCTTGAAGGACTGAGGAGAAGTACAGATGGCCCACATATTTATCCACAATTTTTTTATCCACATATTATCCACAAATATCCAAAATATATCGCTACAAAAACCAAGGACAAAAAAAAAAAAAACTGAAGAAAAAGACATATACATCTTCTGTCCAGTTCAGAGTGGCAAAAAGAAAAAGAAAAAAAAAAAGACCAGCAGAGACTAGGAAAGCAAATGCCCCAAGAAAGCCAGTCGTAACTGCTACTAATAGAAAGGAAACCAATCAGACCTCTGGAGAAGAGGGGAAAGGGCAAGTTTCAAAAAGTTCCCCTAATCCATGACCTGAAATCAGATCCTGGGCCTGCCTTGACAAAAGAAAAGAATAGGACAGAACTAGCAGCCCCAGATCACGTCATGTAGAACTACAACCCAGTTTTTGTTGTTGTTGTTGTTTTTTTTACCCTCAGGGAAATGGAGAAAATGCTGTGGTGTGAGCCATATCTTAACTCATTTCTTCCCTGCCACCGCTGAAGTTAAGCTAATTCCTGTTTAAAATGTTTTGAAACCATCTTCAAAACTTGATTGGATCAGGAGACTGACTGAAGGCTATTGATATCCATTACTATGGTCTGAATAAAAAATAGCTACAAAAAACCATAGGTGCTATTTTATACTTGGCTAGCAGAACATCATGGCCAACTTGGAAAAAAGAGACGTTAGCTAAGCTCAAATTCTTTGAGTTAAAAGATGGAAATGAAGGATATTTGGGTAACACGTTGTTTTGAAACATGATCTTTCCATAACATATAAGATTGGTATAGCATTTCATCCTTTTTAAATTTTAAGTTGTAAGCTACAACTATAGTCAGGAACATATATCTGATATGCAAATTTCAGTTAGAATTTTTTAAAATAATATTTTATTTTACCCAATTACATATAAAAATATTTTAACATCTTTTTACAATTTTGTTTTATAAATTCTACCACTTCCTCCCTTTCTTCCCCCATCTCTGAGATGATAATCTATTATAGGTTATTGTAACTGTAAGCAAAGAGGTACTTAGCTCCTTTTTCAGTTATTCAAGTGGTTATCTCCTTCTTTCCATTCTTCCAGCATCTTTGAGTCTCACCTGTGATTATATCAAGTGTTTGTTAGAAACAAAACCTGTAAAGCCCAAAGTGGGAGGAACTTGCCAAAAGAGAATATAAAAGCTGGCTCTCTGTCTGCCTTTTCTGTCTGTTCTGTGTATGTTGATTTCACAGGCAGAAAGTGAATTATTGATAGTGCTGGCAATGTGTGTGAACATTGTTATAACTCTGCTAAGTTCAATGTGTGCAGTTGTACCAGGAGCTAGACCAGGATCTGAACCAGAAGCTGAACTGGAAGCTGGATTGGGAGCTGGGAGCAGCCTACCTGTGAATCCAGGTGACAGTAGAGTGAATTCAAGGGAGAGCTGGGAGCATAGAAGAGGAACCATGGAGTTTGGGAGTCAGCCACCAGTCAAGATGAAAGGACCTCTTCTTGGACACATACTGTTGACTGACAGGATTAAGAATGAGACCTAGGGGTGGGAGACCTTTGTACTTTGTACCCCTTAAAGGTGCCTGCCCCTTAAGAATGATTAAGTTTAGTATGATTAGAAGCCAGTCTCCAATCAAGATGAAGATTTTGAATGTATACTGTATATTGATTGATTCAGATTGTGACTTACTGAATAATGTTTTTTTTTTTAAGAAAATGTGGCCACTTTAGTGATAAGTTCTCATGTTGCATTGCTGTGAATGTCGTACTTTGATTTCTGTGAATGTTTTGCTTTAGTTTACTGCTGAATAAATAGAGAGTTCATCGTACCATGTGATCAGAACCTTAAAGTTATTCACAACAGCAGTCCTCAAGAGAGTTGCTTGTACTTGGCTTTACACTTATATATAGGCAATCATGTAAAACATTTCCATATTAGTCATTTTGTGGAAGAAAAATTGAACAAAAAAAGGAAAGTAAAAAACAGTATATTTTGAAATAGTTTAGCAGCATGTTCACGTTTAGAGAAACTGCCTACTCCTAGGATTTAGTTGATTTATTATTCATTAGTAGACTACACTTCAATAGGCTGACCAAAATGGATACTTACTACAGACTTGTGGAGAGTTCAACAACGTTGAGTAGACAAAATCAGTGTTCAACTTTGAAGCTTAGCATCAGTATTTTAGCTCCATTTCATGAGGAAAGCAAAAGTGGAGTATAGAGTTCTTCCAAAAAGGAGGAGTAGATTGATACTCCATATACAATATGAACCAAGTATAGGACATTTTAAAATTTCTTCACACAAAAGAAATAATAAAATAGAAGACCCTAACAAGTGTATGACAAGGTTTAAACTAAGCAAATGACAGTGTTAACTATTATTATCATCAACTAAGCACTTAAATCTCACTAGAAGATGAAGTGATGGTTTTGTCGATTATGCATTTTATGATTCAGTTCAGCTCAGCACTATCTAAGGAAATTCTAATACATGACTGCTGATAAAGGAGGTAAGCTTGGGCCAATCTTCTTGTCAGTTACTATCCTCTCTAATGTAGAAGCTTCTCTTGCTGTCAGCCAGCTTCATATATTGAGTCTAGGACCTTTACACCTCTCAAACACATGAGAGTGACAACAAGCTCAAACACATCCACCTTGAACCTGACAGAGAAATTTTGAAAGAAAACACAACATGGAAAAGGCAGTCCCTCTGAAACTTCCCTGGTTGAGCCTGCCTTCACTAACTGCCAGGTGAACAAAATTAGCATAATAACAAAGGGGAGAAAGACCAGATCTTCCTCATTCATTAACAGATATGTAGGAGCATTAATGGTTACATAGGAGTTACGTGTTGATACAAAAAGAATAAAAGCAAGAATCTGGCTATTTTATTTTTAAAAAAATTGCTAAAACTCCCCACATCCTGTATCAATCTTGGGACAAGAGGACTAAAGAATTGCTCAGTTTTCCACTTCATTCTAAAACACCAAGTCCATTTGGATGTTGTTTACCATATGGCAAGAAGCAGCCAGAGAATACACGATCTCTGATGCCCCCAAATGCTGCCACACATGTGGCTTTTAAGAAGCAATGGGGACAACTCTAAGAATGATTGGGGGGATGAGGACAGAATTAAACTCTTTTTTCAGAAAAAAAAGGGTGATTTTGAAAAATGTGTAATTTATGTTTGGGGCAAAATAAAATGGTGAGCCATAGTTTATCCTTCTGCTGTCTACACACTGATACACAGTATCTTCTCTGTATTGCTATGACTTTCTTTTTCAATCAGCTGTGAAGTGAATGATAAAATTCTTTTAGAGTTTAAAATTCTTTACCTTATCTTTTCTTGTAAGATTTTCCTTTCAAAGTCTAAGTGTTTACTTCCTAAGTCATCTTGACAAAGTTTGACATCTTTACCCCCACTTGCACTTCACATACTACTTTGTTTTTTAAGGGAAGAATGCCATTAAAAAAAAAGAAAACAGTACTGTTAGATTAGTATTTCCAAAAATTCTTGATTCATGTAGTTAGTTAATTTTCTCACCAGTCAGTACTTCTGATCTCAGAGGATGGTTGCCATATCCATATGGTTTTCACTTAGAAAGCAACATATTCTGAGTTTTTAAAAAATCTGTTCTATTGTGGTGGGAAATGGAGTGTAGATACTTAGTTCTTTTTAAGTATCTCTGTACATTTGTCAGCACGTTTCTTTTGCAAATGACTAAGGCACTTAATTACACTTATGTATTTTCATAGATCAGGAAAATGAATGCTTCACTTTTGTGTTTGAAAACTATCTTTTTTTTTGTATTTCATCCCAGTAGGGGTTAAAACTATAAATATCTTTGATCATTGTGTTGCACTATACTTTTTTCCTCCTTTTCTCTTCAGATGCAATTTTTTTTTACTGTCATTAGAAAACAGCAAATATGATATTGTGATGAAATTTTAAGTTTTTATTCTTGTAAAGGATGATGTACAGATTAGTCACCAGGCTCATACTTACTCTTAAGTTAATGAACTGACAGCTAGATGGCACAGTGGATAGGGCTCTGAGTCTGATGTTGGAAAGACAAATATAACCTCACATGAGGTCAAATATGAATGTGCGACCCTGGGCAAGTCATTTAACAGAGCTCTATTTGCCTCAATTTCCTCAACTGTAACATGGGGATTACAATAAGACCTACCTCCAAGGACTGTTGTGACGATCAAATAATATAGTAGTTATAGAGAGCTTGGCATAATGTTTAGCACATAGTAGGCACTAAGTGTTTATTTCTTTTTCTTCCTTCCAAACATGCATTCATGAACCTGCACTTTTTCATAGCTAGTGATCCAGAGCTCTCATCACTACTCTTGCCTTTTTTTCTTCTCCTAGCAGATATTAATGTCTACATAAGGAATTGAAAGAGGGAAATGAGAATGGAGGTAGTAACTGTGACCCTTGACCCCTCAGGTCAGGAACCAAGATTTCCTTTTAAACCAGAGCTCTTATTGTGTACATCCTTGTTTTTCATTTTCCAAAAATCTACCAAAATTTCTGTGTGCTTCATGTATAAATTGCACAGTTACCTGGAAAAATTCAGTTCTGTGAAAGGGGTTGCTATTTCCAAGTGTCAGGTATCAAGTCTCACGTATATTTTTCTTAAGAGTAATTTCTAAGAATTGAATAGAAATCACCAAATGCATTAATAATATCAGTGATTTATGAAAGCCATTACAAATGCTTACAACGTTGTCTTTTCCCCTAAGCTTTTCCTAATTCATTAATTTCTCCACATGCCTTTATATTACAGCATCCTGCAGATTACTCAGAGCTATTATGCACTTCTCTGACCTCAAAACAGTAATACTTAAATGACATTGAACTTTGTCAGAAGATAATCATTTCTTGCTGTTATCTAAATGCTGAGTCAAGGCCAAAGTAGTTATGAAAAATAAATGAGGGAAAGCCAAGATGTTTGCTTTCAAAGTAGGAGGCACTAATCTTGTAACAATCCTCTTTTCCATTGACATTGTTATTTCTGTCACTTTGTATGATTGATGGTGATTTAATCATTTTTGTCTAATAGTTCTTGGTATTAGAGAGTGATAGTTCATTCATAATGCTTTACCCCAGCTTTGAGAATTTTCAAATGTGTTTTTAAAATAAGAAACCAATTCCCTGTTACCTGATGCATTTCTTGGAGTCATCTGAAAGTGACAGCTCAGAATCCACAGTGATAAATCTCTTCTATAAAGTAAATAAACAAATTTATAGTATTTAGAATAGGATTACTTCTAGTAAAATGGGGATTTAAAGGTCACAGTATCTGTCATTGACCCTCCTGTCACTATGGTGATAGGGAACAGCAGTTGCAGCCAGGCTCAAAAAGGTGTAGGCCAGCTCATACACAGTAATCTTGACAACTTTGTTGGATGAAGAAGGGGTGAAGCAGAGCTAGAAAGCCAGAACCTGAAGGAGAAGAAAGAAGAAATAGAAGCTAAGATCGACAAACAGTGGACAAAGCCAGAATTTTATGGGAGAGCATCAAGTCACAAAATATTCAGGCTAAACTCGCTGGGATTTCAAATGCCAGCTTTGAACCATTAAGTGAACACTCAAGAGTGAGACTACATAGAAGCAAGAATAAACTGAAGTAAAAAATGCCAGAAAAATAATACAAGTTTGAGAACCTGACTTAGAGAAAATTTGGTTACATTTTGTTATACATAATGTAGACTTTAGCATTTTTTTTTAATGTGGCATATGATACAATATACCAACTGACGACTATCCCTTCTGCTACTTTTCAGAGAAGTGTGTCCATTAGGAACTAGGATCCTGACTAGTATTTATTTCATTAACTTGAAATTGATTTGCATTTATTCTGCACAGACATACATAAGTGTATTGTCTCCCTGATTGAATGTAAGCTCCTTGATATCAAAGGAACGTTTGGCATGTGTATTTGTGTGTGTGTATGTGTGTTTTGTATCCTCAGAACTTACTACTGCATCTGTTACATAGTAAATTCTTCCTAAATGCTTGTTGATTGATTTATCTGGGCTTCAGATTTTAACTTTAAACCCTAGGGCAAGGAATATTCTTCTTCAAAGGTCACATATTTGGATACACCTTCTTTATATAGAAATAGACATGTTTATGTGAGATTGTTCAGTGGGTTATGGCTGGTTGATTAGTTCTCAAAGGAAAATTGGTGATTATGCATATTTGGCAGATTGCGGCTTATATTATCTCTGACTGTATCTACTTAATACTGAACAAATAAATGAAAAGGCTGTTATGTGAAACATTCAGATATTTGGAAATAATAAGACCATTGCCTCAATCAAATTTTACATTGTCGTGTTGTAGATTGTACCCTGATTGATATGGTTAGAAATCTGGAAATCATTACTGGTGAATGAGCAATTATATTCTATTATGTCATTAACACATATGTATTATAGATAGATAGATAGATAGATAGATAGATAGATAGATAGATAAAGATAGATATAGATATATGTATATCAGGATCAGTGCTTAGCACTGGAGATAAAACACAAGCAAACACAAAAGACATTCTCTGCCTTCAAAGAGTTTACATTCTAATGGGGGAAAGCAGAAAATAAAAGGCAATAGAAAAGCAAGAGGTGTGAGAGAAGTACCTACCTATGACTACAGTAGCAACATCTTAAGAATGAAGGATAGCTTATCTGGGTTTGTCTTCAACATGAAAGTTCCAAAAGAATAGGTAAGAAATTCAAGAGATGAAGAATGCTGATAAAAGTAAGAATTCACTAGGTCTTATCAATGTTTCAAAAGATGTACATGAAAATATGACAAGATGGAAATGTGGGCTAGGTCCAGATTTATTCATAAGTTGTATCAACTTCTATAAATACACATTTATTTGCACATACTGTTACAATGGAACTGAGAACGAGAGTTTAAATGCTCTTCTACAGATACTTTTTAAAATTAAGGGCAGTGTGAAAAGCACACATCTTACCTAGGAGTCAGGCATAATATAGTAGTTCTCTTTTTAATCTTCTGACAATTAATAGTTATTGTTGTTTTGTGACAATCAAGATTCTTAAAATGATATAAGAATATGGCCATTGTTCAGTTATGTCTAACTCTTTGTGACCTCATTGGGGATTTTAATGGAAAAAATAATGGAGTGGTTTGCCATTTCCTTCTCCAACTCATTTTAGAAATAAGGAACTGAGGCAAACCAAATTAAGTAGCATGCCCAAAGTCACACAGTTAGTAAATGTCTGAAGTCAGATTTGAACTCATTAAGATGAATTTTCTTGATTCAAAGGCTGGTGCTCTATCCACTGTACCACCTGGATGATCACATGGCTATCATAGTGAGATAGGAGGACAGGTTTAGGTTGAAAGCTTCTCAACCTTTTAAAAACAGTGACTCACTCCTTCTCAATGGTCCTATAATATCCTGCTGCTGTTTCATGTCAGACTTTTGATACTTTTGCTCTAACTCTGTGATCAGATAATTTCCTTTAGGTCTCTATTTTTCTGGGACATTTTTACTGCCTACTTCATCTTTTGCTTGAAGATTTGGGATGGATTGCTTGACTTCTGTCTTCTTAAGATACTAAATTATTTCATTTTCTTGTGTAGAAAAGATCTGAACTTATTTTTGCAAATCTTCATTCCTTTTAGTTTAATTTTATTGATATATTTGTATGTTATTTTCATTTCCTAAAGAAAAGTGTGTACTTCTCTTTATAGAAGTATAGACTTTTCTTTTCCACAGTGTTTTACTTGCAGATGTTAATTTCAAAGAATTTAAGTATAAAAGGCTGAGCAAATCAGTGGTCTGTATATCCAGAACAATATTTTCTCTTTGGTGGTAATTAGCTAGTAATTAGATTCCATATACAATGATGAAATAACTAAATTAGATGGCACCCAATTTATATATTTAATAATGTCTTGATCATACATTAATGTAAACCTTTACCTATGTTTGAACACCCATTGTCCTATGTTAGACCCTTACCACCTCTCACCTTCATTATTTTCACAACCTCCTAATTGGTTTCCCTATCTCAAAATACTTTCCCCTCTAGTTCATTCTCATAGAGCTGCCAAAATGACTTTCAAAAGGAAAAAAAAAAAACAACAATCTGGCTATGTCACCCATCCATCCATCCATCCATCCATCCATCCATCCATCCAATCTAGACATTTATTGACTGCCTACACATGACCAGCACTGTACTAAGCCTTGGGGGATATACTTAATAAAAAGAAAAACAGTCCCTGATTTCGATAAACTTATAGTTTAAAGGGGAACATGGCACACAAAAGTAACCAGGAATTCAGGGCAAGGATGGGGACATGGGAGAGGGTACTTGAAGTGGAGGCATCGTATTCGATGGAGTTGAATCCAGATAAGGGAGCAAATGAAGTATTCTGAAAGTCTACTTTCTTCTCTCTATAAAGAAAAGCATTGGGACACATTTTGTACTCTGCCCTCCAGCCTTCCAGTCAGAGGGGAGAGGAGGCTAAGGGAGGTGGTGTCAATCAAAGTTTGAGTTAGCAGTATGGTGGTGAGTTTAGAAGTAATAAGCTTATCCTTGAAAGGACATATTCCCTACCCCTCCCCTCCATGGATTTGAAACCAGGCAGAGTAGCAGATGCAAAATTCCACTCTATCATTAATCTTATAGCCCACAGATTGGGCTGTTGTGAGGATCTCTTAAATAGGTCCAGAGAGATCTCTTGATGTTTCGTTGAGCAAACTGGATCATCTGCATTGAAGCTGGTATTGCCAGTTTATTTAATATGTTGTTGCTTCTTTCCACCCTGAAGAGGTGCTTGAATGATTTTGATCATTAAGGATGAATAGAATGGCATGGCCACCTCAATGGTGAGTTTCACTGTAATTACTTAGCACTTTCCAGTCACCAGTTAATTGGCCATGCCATCACCAATTTTTTTGGGTAGTACAAGCTCAGGGCATAAATATGGGGAGGATAAAGAAAAGATATG
>CM053590.1:167803406-167827774 GCA_028646515.1 Pseudochirops corinnae | reverse complement strand
TTTTGTAGTACAGCAATTAATTAATATTTTAAACTTATCTGGGCTCAAAATATCACATTTACCTTTCTTTGGTAGTTCCTTTTAGCTAATTTCTCTTTCTTTGATTGGATTATTCAAAATTTGGCATTATGTTAGTTTGGGTATTTTATATTTCATATTTTTAGAGATGGTCTTCTGTTGTCTTTTGAGATACCATTCTTGCAAGACTTGTTGGAAACTGTAATTTTTAAAAGAAAGTTTCAGCCCTCATCTCTTTAGTTTTAATTTTTTTTACCCTTTATCATATCTTTGTACTCTAGGTTTAAAATGGAATTTTCATCCTCTTGAAATCTGAAGTTTCCTTTACTTTACTTTCTTTACACTTATTTTCTTACTCCTTCATTTCTGATAGTGGATACAACTCACCCTTGGGCTGAGTATTAACCAAACTTTGTTCTGTTATAAAGCTGCTTCAGAATCTTCCTGTATTGGAAAATTTTTATTTTAATGACATGTCTTTCATCTAAATAGATGTTAGAGGGAGAGGTAGGAATGACCCCAACTGTTTTGCAGTCTCCTTTTCTTCAGGACTGAGCCAGTCAGTAAAATTGACTCCCTGGATTTATCATTCTTTTGTTTAATGCTCAATAACTTCTTTGACTGGGCCAAAGTCAGTTCCTTACCCTCCTCTTACTTCTATTTTTCCTCCTATGTTGGGAGTGAGTATTCTAAATAGAGTCTCTGTAGCCTTGGGAGTCTGTAACCTATGAGTTACAGAGGCCAAAGACAAAGAAGCCAAGGCCCAAGACACTTTAATGTTTCTTCTTCTCATATAGCTAAGTAAAATTAGTATTTGTTTTGTGAGTTTGCGGAGAGAGAGTTCAGGGTTGGGCAGTCTCTGAAGCAGAAGAGAAATTCTAGAGTAGTTTCCAGAGCCAGTACTTGGGTTGATTGTGTAACCTAACACCGAGCATAGGGACACGTTTGAGAGGGCTGTTGAGTGAACAGTTAAGGATCAGAATTGTCTGGTGTCAATTCATAAAGTTTGCATTACCTTGATGTGGTTCTCTTGTTCTTGTGCTATGAATTGAGCTCTAATTATTCTATACTTGGCAGATAGGCATTTTGTTATTGTTATTATTGTTTAGAATTAGTGAAAACTTGAGAAAATGCAAAATGTACAGACTAGCATCTTATTCTAAATGTTTGGTGATCCTAGTCCAGGAATTTATTCAGCACAGAAAAGGCCAATGCAGGCTAACTTTTCCTATACAACTTTGTCATAATAACACACCTCAGTCTTCAATTATAACTACCTCAGAGTCACATATATTTCCTTTTCTATTAAGAAAAGGAAATTTCTATTACTAATCATCATAGTTTTGCTTATCAATTCTGAATTTATTGTGAAAGTTATATTTTCTTAATAACTTTATATAGTGAAATCTCATTGCTGATGTATATCATGTTTCCAAGGAAGAAGGGAAAGTAAATATTTTGAGGTAGAAAATATTGCATAAGGTACATGGGTTTTGTGGGTTTCTGGATGGAAATTTTAGTATGCATTGTATTTATGAATGTATATAGAAATACGTAGACAGATTTCACTATGCATTTTACCTAAGTAAAGACATATGTTTAAATGATCTTTTTAAAAAAAATTCTGAACTTAATAAACACCAAGGAAAAAAGTGATAATTTCCATATACAAAGTAGAATGCAATTAAAAACAGGAGAAAAATATTTGTATCAAACATAATTAAGGGGAAAAAAGTCGGAACTGTGTTGATGTGTTTTTCTTCATCTGAGATGACTTTGTCAGCTCTTAAGTAACATTATTTTATATAATATTCTGAACATGTGGTTGATTATTGCTTTGTTAAGAATTTTCATGTTTAAAATGTCATTTTTCTTTACAGTGTTGTTGCTTTTGTATAAATTGTGCTCTTGGTCCTGCTCAGTCACTTTTCATTACATCATCTCCTTTCCAGGATTCTCTACAATTTTCTCTTTCAACATTTCAGAGGGAATGAATACATGAATGGGAAAGGCATTTATTAAGCATTTCAAATATGCAAAGTACTGTTCTAGTCTTTGAGAATATAAATTAAAAAAAAAAAGTAAACCAGCCCCTGGTTTCAAGGAACTCACATTCTAATGAGAAAAACAATGTATATGGAAAGGTTCAGCTGTAAGTCAGGGGGAAAGATTCCCACAGTGCTCAGATTGCAGCAGCAAAGCAGATAATAATATTTCTTTAATGTCATTTATATTGATAGAATTATATGAGGTTCTAATTTTGAACTATTTGATCGGGCCAAGGACCTTGGTGGGAAGAACTTTATTTTATGAAGGTTAAGTAACTGCACCTGTACTACCTACAGAAACAGATGCCAGGCTACATCTCAACCAAACTTGCTTCCCAGACTGACAGTACATACTGTGCTAAAAGCATTATATTTTCAAAGTTCTTGTGTTCAGGGTCTTGTGCTGCTTCCCCAGAGATTTGAAGAGAGATCACTGTCAAGAGAATGCTGATAGTTTGATTTGTCTGGAACATGCTACCATCCCCAGGCTGTGTAACTAATTCAGCCAGACTGATAGACCTAACCATCACCTGAAGGAAGTAGAAGATTGATAATTTGTGGAGATGACTGGCCTCTTTTCTAGAGATTTCCTTCCTTGGATGATGACAGTGAGAACAAAGCTAGAAGGAGGACTCTTAGTATGAAAGTACTATCACATCTATGACTCATGTGTTTATTCACCTCTTGGTGGCCAGTTCTTGGTAGTCAACAATTGGTAGTGGTGCTGAAGAAGATGGGTCACTTCACTATAATATTTCTCTCCTTACTGATAGATTTAGAGGCTGGGCTAGAAATAAATCTGATGCTTTGGGGGCCACTATTATGATGTAATAATATTCAAATATTTAAAATACGAAATTTTTATTCAACCATTCTCTTATCAATGATTACCTTCCTCATTTTTAGTTGTTCATCTTCACTTTTTTCTCTTTGCTGTTCTTTTCACTTGCTCTTTCCCTCCCCTCATCTCTCTTCCCCCTCCTCTACCCCTCTTCTTTCTTTTTTTTCCCCTCTGCTCTCCTCCCCTCTCTTTTCTTTCCCCTTTTCTTTCTCTCTCTCTTTTTTCTTTTAATCACTTATTTAAGATGAGTAAGTATCTTGTGCTTGGTCCTAATTCCTCTAACATATTATCCTCTCTCTTACCTGACTCCCTCTGCCCCCTGTCTTCCTGTTTCCTTGTCGAGTTTGACATATTTGACACCAAACTATTCACATAAATTGATATATACCTATATGTGTTTAATATTAATTGGGATTTTTTGAATATAACTAGCTTTATACTCTGCCTCTCACACATAACAAATGTGATTAATAATAGAAATCACTCTTTCTTCCTCCTTATTCTAGTGTATTTCCTTTATCTTCCATCTTCTTTCCTCTCTTAAGGCTCTCAGAACAGAACCACCCCTGGGCCCTCTATTTTTCTTATATGACTCCCTCAGTACCTTTTAAAGACATTTAAGTACTAAAAGATCACTTATTTTCTTCTTTCCCATTAGAATGTTTACTCTTCTTCATCATGTTGTCCCTTACAATTGCTCAGATAAATTTGCCTTTCTGGGTTTCATTTGAATATCATGCTTTCATTTCAAAGTTCCTGTTCAACTCATGTTCTCATCAAGAACCTTTGAAAGTCCTCTATTCTATCAAAAAGTGTCCCTGCCCCTACCTAGTAGGATCATATTTAGGTTTTCAAGAAAAGTTATTGTTGTTTTAAGCTAATACTTTTTTTTATAGTTTGGAATATCAGAGTCAAAGAGAATTGTTCTAATTTTATATAGAAGATTCTAGTTTTTAAGTGATCGTGACTATTATTTTTGAAGTATGTGTTTGTGTGTGCGTATGTGTATATGTGTACAATGCAATTTATTGTTCAATCATTTCATTTGTCTTTGATTCTGTGACTCATTAGGTGTTTGTTTGGCAAAGATACTAGAACAGTTTGCCATTTCCTTCTCCAGCTTATTTTACAGATAAGGCAAACAGAGTTAAGTGAACTGCCAAGGGTAACACAGCTAGTAAGTAACAAAGCCAGATTTGAACTCAAGTCTTCTTGACTCTAAGTCTGACATCCTGAGCCACCTAATTGCCCCATACACGCAACATATATCACACACACACACACACACACACACACACACACCTTTTCTGTCTGAATAGAAGCCCTGAGCTGAGCTTGGTTTTGACTTTTAATTTGAAGTCATATAAATAGACACTTTATATTTTCACTTTTCCCCCTGGTTATATCTGGACATTCTTCATTTATGATTTCTTAAAATATATTGCAGAAATACAGTAGTCTAGTGTTCAACAGACCTAAAGACGCTAGCTATTGGGGTAAACTAGCATCACTATTTGACAAAAACTTCAGGGAAGAATGTGACAGTATTCTGACAGAAATTTAATTTAGACTGATATTTCACAATATATAGAAAGAAAAGATCCAAGTGTGTACATGATGTACACAGAAAATGTCATCCCAAATCACGTTTTTCTCTAATGGATCACTGAGGTTTAAAGTGCTGAATTTTAAGAACTCTCTATAGTATCTCAGGAAAAAATCCTAGGCTCTTAGGTCTAGAGTGTTCCAAACTGAGTGTTGACAAATGTTGACTGATATGATACATTCTAGTGTAATGCCATGCCCTAGCAGATTCCCAAAAGAATGCTACTGTGAACAGCTTTTAAGGTTAGGATTACACAGTACAATGAACACTCCATCTATTCCATTACAAATCAAGGCAAACATTCACAACAAATCATAATATAATATTCACAACATTACATCTTATCACAGAAAATCTCTATATAGTGTTCACAACAGCTTAACATTAGAATGGCCACACAATTTTCACTATAGTGGCCACAATATTTGGAACAAAGAACAAAAGAGTTATCATCTGGTTTCCTTAATGGGGGAGGGCAACCATTCTTACTGAATCATTCAGTCATTTCACAACAAATCACAGTAATCAATCTTCCACTCATGGGGCAATTGTAAATTAGCTTAATCAGTCACTTATCTAGATTCACAATTACTAAGTATCATTAATCACTAAATACAGTAATTAGAAAATTACACAAACCCTCCACCCCTCGGTGTCCAACAATCTTGAATTTTATCATGCATGCAAAGGGAGGCCTTTTCTTCATCTTGACTCAGGGTGGTCTCTCTGATTCCCTGGATCCCCTTCCATGGTCCCAGCTGCTACTTGAATTCACCAGTCACCTGATTTCAGAGGTAGACAGGTCCCAGGTCCTTGTCCAGTCTTCTGGGCAGTCCCTGGCACACACCAAAGTTCACAGAGTCCAGCACATCTCAAAACCTTCACAACTTCTGTTTCTGGGCACTCAAAGATCCACCAAGCCACAAACAGAAAAAGCCTTATCCCAGTCATGCTTCTTCAGTCCTCCAGCAGTTCAGCTGGCCGTAAGACCCAGTAGAAATCTCAGCCTTCCAGCAGCAGCCACTTCTGCCTTTACCAGATTGTGGTCTCATAGAAACGTCTAACTCAGTTCTCAGCTTCCAGATGCTGAGAGAAAAATTCTCTCTCTCTCTCTCTCTCTCTCTCTCTCTCTTTCTCCCTCACCCCCTTCCCCCCATAGCTGGCTTCAGTCTCCACAATTCTTCCTCCACCAGGAGCCACCAGGAGGAAAATTTGCAATTCTGATCCACTGTCTCTAGAACTCTTCTTATATACATACACTGGCCTTCTGTCTCAGCCAACCCTCTCCTGCCATGTCAGCAACAGGAGAAAGAGTTCTCGCCCTCTGTTCACACAGGAGATAGAGCTCATACCTTCTGTTTCATAGAGGAGGCAGAGTTCATACCTTCTGCCTCTCTCAAGGCATACTTAGCCCTAAGTTACCAAGGGCTAAGTATCTTCTAAATTGATTACTGTTACATATGGGGAAATTGCTCTCACTGCTTCCTGATGCAGAGTCTTTTCTAAAATCTAATTAATTTATTTTTTACATTTCAACATTCACTTAATAAAATTTTGAGTTCCAAATTTTCTCCCCATCTCTCCCCTCCCCCACCCCAAGATGTCATGTAAAGTGATATAGGCTCCACATGTGCATTCCTATTAAACCTATTTTTGCATTAGTCATGATGTACAGAAAAATTAAAACCAATGAAAGAAACCACAAGAAAGAATAAACAAAAAAAAAGAGAGAAAACAAATAATATATTTCATTCTTCATTCAGACTCCATATTTCTTTTTCTGGATTTGGACAGCATTTTCCATCAGAAATCTTCCAGAGCTATCTTAGGTCCTTGAATTGCTAAGAGAGATAAGTCTATCAAAGTTAGTCACCATACAATGTGGCTATCACTGCATACAATGTTCTCCTTGTTCTGCTCATTTCATTCAGCATCAGTTCATGTAAGTCTTTTAATGTTTTTTTCTGAAGTCAGCCTGCTCATTATTTCTTATAGCACAATAGTCACTCAAAGTTGTTCTTAGAAAAATATTGCTGTTGCTATATGCAGCATACTCTTGATTCTCCTCATTTCACTTTTCATTATTTTGTACATCTATGCATGTTTTTCTAAGATCAACAAACTCATCATTTCTTATAGAATAGTCATATCTTATCATGACTACATACAACAGTTCAATTTTTTTAAATGAAAGAACTTTGCAAAGAATATCTTCAAGTACAATGTGGTATATTGTGAAAAGAGAGCTGGACTTGGAGTTCTGAACTTGGAGACCTGAGTCTATAACTTGGAGTCCTTGGTCTATAACTTCCTATCTGTGTGACCTTGTAAGGTAAGGTACTTAACCTAGTTGAATCTCAATTCTTTTCCCCCCCCCAAAAAAAAGGAGGGATCAGACTATTCCCTTCCAGTTCCAGATCTATATTCCTAAGAAACGTTCTATAAATTAAAAGTGACAATTGAATAATATAAGCAAAGTCTTAATGCTAACAAACTCTAAATATGAAAGAACAATGAGAAAAATTAATTTATTTGGGTCTATTTATATTTTTTTTTATCAAAAGACATTACCTATTTTTTTAAAACTAAAGTAAGTGTTATCATATTTTCATAGAATAGCAAAAAGTTAGCATTTTAAGAGACCTGAGATAGTCATCCAACTTCTCTACTTTACAGAGAAGGAACCTGAGTATGAAAGAAGTGAATTAAGTTACCTCAAATTACAAATTGGGATTAGAAATCATGTCTTCTCTCTCTAGTTCAGGAATTTTTTCTCTTGTATAAATCCAATAAAGGTAATCAAAAGACAGTCACTAAAATCAAGTTTAATTGTTTGAGTTCCACCGTTGCTGGGGTGGAAGAAAGGGTATTATTGAAGACACAGAAGGTCAACTTCCTTTCTTCCCAAGCCTTTTACAGTCTTTTTGGGGAAGCTACATAAATGACAGAATATTGAAAATTATTTGTTGGAGCAATGCTAATTTGCTGGCATTTCTGTAAATATGTTTGGATCTCACTATTGTTTCATTTCACAAAAGAGAATGAGGTTGAATCAATATTTTAAATCATGCTCCATCTACTGAAATTACAATATAATTCTCATTTGCTATTATAGTCCTGTTGAGATTCATCATGGAAATGACTCATTGTACTCAAAGTTTATATCACTGGTACCATTGATAACTATATGTTGCATCACTAGAATTCATTACCAGTGAGTAATGAATTTTACTTTTCTCACAGCAACTTATCTATCTATTAAGGTATGGGTGGAACTTAACCAGCATCCACAAAAATGAAATGACTTTTTAAGTATTGAAGTATGATTCACCCTTGCAACAATGATGATAATAATAATGATAATTTAAAAAAATTGAACTGAGGAAATTAGACTTTTCCTTTTTAAGGGAGATTGCTGTTTATTCTGTGTATTTGAAGATTAATAATGAAATCATGATGTCATGTCTTGATTTACACATGAATTAGATTTAAGTAAGGTAGAGCTGCCCCAAGTCATGAGCCTCACTCTCTATCCCAGAGTTATCGAAGTCCAGTGACAAGAGAAAAGTAAATATGACTGGCATGTACCAGGATGCAGTAGATGACTTTGGTGTCTTCCAAGTCTGACCAGTCCCTAAGAGCTCCATAGTGCTTGCTTCAACTACCTTCATGGCAATTGGAACAAGTTATTCTCATTGTCCCCTTCCACTGGGGGCAATGGGGCAAACTTGGGGCACACATCCACCTAACTGACCAACAGGTTTGAGGCCTGTCAGTTACTCTCAACCTGGTTAATCTGATCTACCAAAATAGTTTTAGTGAGGTGAGGCTGCTGAACATGCTACAGTTTCTTGGAGCCATGGGTGAGAGTTGAATGCCAGATGGATATCAAAGGTGGATAAGCAGTCATGAAAAGGGCTTGGCAAACCCTCATACCAGAGGTACTAGTGCTCCCTGAACCCTTCATAAACTCCAAGGGGAATTTGGATGCTATAGATAAAAGTATTTAGAACTAGAAATAAATCTATGCTTTTGTGACATGAATGCTTTCTTTTTTACCTTCAATTTTCTCTTTCTGGCCATAAAGAAACTAATAAAATTCAGAATTGTAAAACTATATTACAACAAAAAGCATTAGCATTTGAACCTTAATTAGTTTAATTTTTTCTCTCATTTTGACCAAACATTTAACTTTAAGAAATAACATAACAAAAGGAAATATTCTAAAAGTTTTCTAACTGCATTGCAGAAATGTAGTCAGTTGAATGTTGCTTATTTTCTTATAAAATATATCATCTCAATATTATTGATATACCACTTATGGGAACCTTCTCTTCCCTAGTCTCCCAGTTCAGTGCAGAAGTTTATGGGTCTGAAGACCAAATGATGATATGGACTTTCTATCAAATGCTGACAGTGCAACATGATGTGCTAAGATACATGATCTGCTAAGAAAGGTGTTCACCTTTTGACAGAAAGTTAAAAATAAGGTCCCATTTCTTGGTCTCTGGTGACTGCACAGGTGAAAAACCCTGTGGCATTTTTCAAAAACAATGAAGATAATCCTGTATTACATGTGCCATTATATTTTGTCTCATTTTCACAGTTCTGATGCCCAAAGGTTCATATGAACGATGCATAACTGCACATTGCTGAATACTGTCCTTAAAGTTGACCATAAATCAAAGCTTGTTGTATTAGTTGCATAGATAGATAGAAAAATATAGCTACTTTCTCTCTTTAGGGAGGGAATGAGAGAGAGGGAGAGAGAGTGCAAAATCAAAGTCAACCTCAGTTTAGTGAAATAGACATAATTGCATAATTTGGACTGATCTGGCTATTATTTTTTTCTTTTTTATCCCTACCCCCTCCACTGCCCCAGGACATCTCAGGGTTAATAAGAAAACCCATGATGGTGCAAATCTTTCTCAAATGCATTAATTCACTTTTCTTCATTGGTAAGTATAGGGTGCTGAAAATAATTCAATCTTTCCTCAGCAGTTTCATATCTTGTATTGCCTCAGGGTTATTATTATGAATGTCACATATCATATACAGTACTAGACTGTAAATGTAGATGATGTGGGAGATTAGGCTGAAAGTGACCTGTCGCAGGACATATTCTCATAATGCCTTTTAAAATTAATACCTAAAGTTAGTTAATTTTCCTCTTATTTGCTTCTTTATCATAAAGGTAATTTAGTTAATGGAAGACTCTAGGTTAATTGGGTTCCAGTTAATGAAAGACTTTACTTACTATTAATCATTCTACAATACCAAAACAGACATTTATTTCCAATATTGTGGTTGCACAAACCTTGCTTGTAGGTATAATGGGAATATTTGAGGTCAATTAATAAAATAAAATGTGAAGAAGATCAGATGCTTGCCCTCTATTTGGATGAAATGTGTGCTGTTAGAGAATATATTGGTTCCATATTGGTTTCTGAGTCACAAAAAAGATATAGCATCTTCTATACTGTAGACCAGTGGTTCTCAACCATACTAATGCTGCAGCGCTTTAATATTTGTACGTGGGCATATCTGAATGTGGGCAGACATGCCTGGAGACAGAGAAAGGAGCAGTGTCTCAGTTCCTAAGACCATCGGAAATATGTGTTTTCTGATGGTCTTAGACAACCCCTGTGAAAGTGTCATTCGACCCCCTAAGGAGTCACAACCCACAGGTTGAGAACCACTGCTATAGACAATATTCTGGTATGGCAGTCTTCCTATGTAGCCCTAACTCTTACTCAAGTTAGGGTCTACTGGTTCTATTTGTGCTTGGAAGAGTTAGTATGCATACAATGAAGATAGCATACAACTTTTTATAATTTATACTTGGAAAACATATATTTAGACACAAAAAATTAGAAAAATAATAAATCATTGAATAGTAATGTATTATTTCTATATATCAAGGATCTATGTCTTTGTCATTACAAGTAATGACATCACTGAAAGAAATAAGAGTTCTACTAAGCCCTAGTAGATGCTGCCCAAGAGTTGATCTGGCCAGAAGTGCATCACCATATGAACAATCTGGTGCTGTGTCTTTCTGTACTTAGTTAAATAAGTTGGTTCTCAGAAGATAAGCAGGTAATATAACCCATACCTAGCCACTCTTGAAACTTTTTCAACTTGGCAAGAACTGGAAGAACATCTGTCACCAGTATTATATAGCCCATGAGAATCTTGGGTAATCTCGAAATCGTGATGATACTCTAAAGTGTAAATTCATTGAAAAATTATAACTATTATTAAAGTGATTTCTATATTGCAAATAAATTAAAGGTAAATTTGTTTTATGAACTCAAATCCAGTTAGAGTAAATATATCATAATTTGAAGTTTTGATGTGGGATATGTCAGGGTAATTCTATAATTAAAGGTGAAGCAAAGGGAAATAATGAACTCTTCCTGAACACATACCTAGTACATAGTTCTCATAAGACCCTAGTTCAAGGTACTGAAAGTTTTTGGACTTGAATTCTGCCTTAAACTTATAAGACTTTATCACAAAAACTTACTTTTAGAGCATTTAGTATACTATGAAATACAAATGCATAGGAGGTCCTCTTTCCAATGTACTGAAGCCAAGCAAGTATTCATGATCTGAACAAGTAGTCTTCTCTCTAATATGTCAGAAGCTAAATACATGGTAAAGGCAGGAGAAGGCTATATTTACTTTTGCATTCAGTAGAATATATTTTTCATATCCCTTAGGTTTTATAGAGAGACAAAATTTAGTGCACAAGGATAAAATTTTTATTTTGTAATTAAGCTGAATAAAGAATTTACTGAAATGAATAATTTTTTCATTGATTTATCTTCAGTTTATTCACATTCTTTTTTCCTGAATTTTTCAAATCTATTCTTCTTCTTCCTTGCATTATTACTTTAAGAAATTCTTGAAAAATGCCCCTTTAAAACAAGGATGTCTTTATTAACAACTCCTTTGAAAGGAAGTCAAACCTTTCAAGAATATTATTACTAGAATGTCATTAGTTTCTTGATTGGGGGTAAACCACATGGAATGATGTGTTCAGAGATGCAATAATTGAAATCCATCAACTAGCTGCTGCTTAGATGTTTGAAGCAGTCCAGTTCTTTTTTTTTTTAAAAAAGGTAACCTATTATTTATAAAAGTACTGTTTACTATTTCATAAATTTCCTAATGTTATCTTTTGAAGTAAGTTAAGTAAAGAAAAAGCAACATGTCTAGGGCTGTCTTCCTTTTAGCCTTTTTATACCTTCCATCATGCAGTCTGAATATTAAAAAGAGTAATACTCCTTTGTTATTTTCTGCTTCTGAACAACTAACATGAATGTCATAATTTTTGTGAAGGTTAAAACCAAAGATTTACAAATGTCTATTTTTTATATGAGCTGAGACAGCCTGAAGCCTCTACTACTAAGTTTTATAAATGTGATTTCAAGCACCATTTAAAAAGTGCATAATCATAATGATAATAATGTCACATTTATTCCTTATTGACTTGTCATTCACTTTAACACTGATCAAAAGATTTTCCCCCATGACCCTGGATAAATAAATACTAAAATAACTGATTGCTGCATATTCATTGCTTCAAACTAGAAATAATTATTTATACAGTGAAAGAGAAATATTAATCTTTCTGATAGACATATGGTAAGAAGAATCATTTCAAAACAAGCTGCAAATTTGTTTAGGAGGGAAATCTGTGACAAAGGCAATGTTGATTTATAAAATCAGTTGTCTCTTGAGCATATGGAAAATCTGGAGGCTTTAGATCTGTCTTGCTCAGTATTTTAATATTCAGAAATGAATCAAAACAATGTTCAGTTCTCTAAAAAAAGATTCTGTACCAACAAAACACATTATTTTAGTTATTCATTCAAGGTGAGGTAAAAACCATTAAGTTCAAAGGAGAGTGGGGAGAGAAGGGGAGAATGAAAGGGAAGCTCAAGAAATTGATACAAATGCTTTTTAAAAGTGAAGATAAAACAACACATTTATATTTGATTGTAAAACCAGCCATAGATTTGGACTGTTTTTAAACGAACCTCTGAGAAAAAGGTGATATCACCTTCAGGAGATAATTGTGGATTTTAAAGGATTTATGGAAGCATTCAGCTTGCAAACTGTTCTCTTTTCTATATGCTGAATTTCCCAGTTTGTATTTTATATCCAATATGCTATTGCTAGGGGCTTTTAGTTTAGTTTCCTGCTTAGGTTTATGTTGCATATATGTTTATAAGAAGGCATTTAATGAAGGGGAAATATGGATTTTGGAAGATTAACTATGAATCTAAGTGTTATTTGCCCTAAAATAAAGGGCATTTCTGATTTACCAAGAGAATGAAATGTAAGAGGAGACACAAAAGTGTTATTAAAAGAAGCGTGATATGGTTTAGGCTTTTCTAACTTGTTCTTTTTATCCATGTAAAATGATTTACATTTCTTTTTGTTTCTTAAATGGAAAGTACACTAATACAACCTCAGTTGGATGTAGTCAATAGCATTCATGAATGTTATATGTTTGGAGGTAAAGACAGAAAGTGTGAAATTGGATAAAAATTTTTTAAATGTGAAAATTTTTTAATGTGGATTTTACTATTTAAAAAATGTGCTTTGTCTGGGGTATAGAAATCCATTTTGCATTACTAGAAAGGTTTTTTTTTTGGGGGGGGTTGAGTAGGATATAAGAGTGAACAGATTGGGAGAAGGGGTATTCAGCAGGCTCACTATCTTGGGGTGGGGGTAGGAGAAAGATGGGGAGAAATTTTGTAACTCAAAATGTTCTGGAAATGAATATAGCAAACTAAAAATAAATAAATAAATTGGAAAAAATAAAAGAATATAGTCCTTACTAAAAAAAAAAATGTGCTTTGGTCACTTCTTTCTTCTCCAGAAACCTTTTCAGTCTGTTGGTAAAACCTTTCCCTTTCTCTTTCCCAGAACATTCTCAGCTAATCAGAACATGCAGTGTGTCTTTGATGGCAAACTTTCCTGACCCAGTCATATGAAGTAAAAGCCAGAACCCATATACCTGTATTTTGACCTGCCTCTAGAATCCTTAAAATAATTTTAAGCTAGTGAATGTACAATCCTTCTTTCAGCATCCTCTTCTCTTCCCCCATCTCCACCACATTTAACCCTTTCTTTCTTGTTCTTTCCTTCCTTCCTTCCTTCCTTCCTTCCTTCCTTCCTTCCTTCCTTCCTTTCTTTCTTTCTTTCTTTCTTTCTTTCTTTCTTTCTTTCTTTCTTTCTTTCTTTCTTTCTCTCTCTCTCTCTCTCTCTTTCTTTCTTTCTTTCTTTCTTTCTTTCTTTCTTTCTTTCTTTCTTTCTTCTCTTTCCCACTATCCACACTGCTTCTTACTAAAGTATCTATAGTAGAGCTAGCAATGATTACTTACACTCTGACCATCCATATGCCTAGGAAAGAAGAGAAACTTAGAAAGTGTAATGACACAGACACATACTGACAGATAGACATATAAACATATGGAGGCATGTTCTGTAATCCCAACTTAATAATTACAGAACTTCTGGAATGAATGAGCAAATTGATCAGTGGTATAAATTGTGTGAACAAGACCTAGACATTTTTATTTACAAAGGCATTGTAAAAGTAATCATTAAGTATGAAGAATCAAAAGAAGAATGAAATGAAGAAGCTTGTATGTATGTAGTTGTGAGGTGGATAAAAGGAAGAGAGAATCAGGGGAGTCCTGTTTCTTGTACTCAGTTTTTAACAGGTCTTTTCAGTAAGTATCCCTTCTTAAAAGCTAATTTATGTTAATTAGCTAATTAATAGTAGAGATATATTAGTCCATTAATGTTGATATTGGAGCAAATCAGAAGAAAGCTTTCATTAGCCACCTTCTGTGGCCCAAACTTCAGGTGTGAAGCAGGTTTGGAAAAATGAGTAGGGGTTTTTGTACATATGCACTACCTGTCCATATCAAGTTGCTATAGAAATGCACCTAAATCCAGCCTTCCAAAGTTTTGTTGTTGCTTGCTCGATCAAAGATAAATGTTGTTGCTATAATACAAAATGTAAAACTTTATTAAGTATGTATCCTCCTTGTTGTGTTAAGCAATTTAAGTTACTATTTATTGCTCAGAATTAAATAAGATTTTTGTGAAAAGTCAACACTGAATAAACAAACATGAATTGTTTCTATAATTTTTTACCATCTGGTGTTTGTGACTCATTGATCAGGCTCATTTAACATGTAATAGTCGCTGGGTCTCAAAAATCCTAAAAAAGAAAAAAAACAGTCATTATTTAAAAATTTGAACTTCAGAGTATAGGAATAAACAAATACAATATATTTTTTAAAAATTCCCAAATATTATTTATCTTATATTCTAAGACTTCATATTTTTGTTTGTTTTTGGAGGGGTAAGGTAGGGCATTTGGGGTTAAATGACTTGCCCAAGGTCGCACAGACAATAAAAGTGTTATGTGTCTGTGGCTGACTTTGAACTCAGGTCCTGCTGACTCCAGGGCTGGTGCTCTACTTACTATGCCACCAAGCTGCCCCCAATATGTTTTTAAAAGATATTTTATTTATGCTATTTACATATTTATTCAATACAAAGTATCCATACTCTTTTGACTGTTAATATTCAATTTTTTTACCCCAGAGATAGAGAGCATTCACTTCATTGATTTGAAGTGGTTGAGTTTGCTAAATAGAATTTAAGTTTTATTTTATTTTCAAATGTGGAAACAAAGTAATTTGAATGCCTTACAATCTTGGAAAATATATTTCCCTCTACCTGGTTTGGCCTAATCTTACTTAGTATACAATCTAAAACTTTGTCATTAAACAGAAACATCTTATTAATGCCAACTCCAACCAGGACATGGGTGAGGGAGGGTGTCAAAGTTTGCTAAAGGCAAAAAACTAAAGTTGATAAGAAAAGTGAAATTCAGTTTTCCCCCATTCTGTGGGAGGACAAGAATACAAATATAGTAACAACTATTTGACAGTGTACCATTTATTTCTTTGCCGTGGGTATTGTGATACTGTATGCAGAAGTTTTTAGTGGGAAGAAATGTTTCTTGGCCTGTCTAAACACCCAGCTTTGTAGCACAGAATTGCCAATGAAAGTTTTCTATCTGCCCATTCCTGCCCCCACACTATTTTGTGTGACAGGATTGAATTCTGTTGAAATGCGAAGTGGTCTGCCCTAGAAATAACCAATTTTTAAGGAATGGACCCATGCACAACATTAGAAACCCCCAAGGCTATCTGGCATAGCTTGGTGATATAGATATTTAGCAAACTTTTGGATGAATGTCCTCAGATGTTTGAGAAACCTAATTATCGCAGCCAAATGATTTTTTCATGCATTGCAAAATATGGTACATTTCCAAAGTGAAAATAGAGAATCAAATTTAGGCAAACTTTTATTTTAGGTTATTCTTAATAACAAATCATTCTATATAATAGAAATACAGGGTGGGAGACAAGATGGCAAAGAGAATCCAGGAAGTTGCCTGAGCTCTCCCCAATTTACCTAGGAAACAACATAAAATCAAGCCTTTGCAGTTCTCTACTTGTGGGTTATGTTCAACTTATAATAATGAAAATGCATCCTGCATATCAGATATTTACATTATGATTCATAACAGTAGAAAAATTATAGTTATGAAGTAGCAAAAAAAATAATTTTATGGTTGGGGGTCACCACAACATGAGGAACTGTATTAAAGGGTCGCTGCATTAGGAAGGTTGAGAACTACTGCTTTAAACAGATTCTGGAGAGACAGATCCCACCAAAAGTGGGAGTGAAACTTTCCCGGCTTAAGCTAACTTATAAGGACTTCAGGAAAGGTCTATCTTACTTGGGTAAAAGGGGAGGTCAGTCTAGCATAGACAATGTGTTTGGACAAGCCAGCTGGAGGCTCTTAGTCATAGCACAGATCATCAACCCTTTGATCCTTTCTCAGAAAGCTGCTTACACAGCATGCCAGAGGTTAGGACTTCAACCCCAGCCCAGAAGGCAAATTGTCAGCCCCTGAAACCAACATCATGGTCACAACTGGGTTCAGCCATGGCAGAACAGTGGGCAAGCTACCAGCCCCTGAGGCCCCAGCATGAAATGATAGTAACTAGGACCCTAGCCTCCTGCACAAGAAACTTTGGAAAGTAACCACTGGACCCCAGAAACAGAAAGCAACTTTAAAAAATGAGCAAAACAAAGAAACCAAAAAAAAAAACCCAAAAAAGAACTCTTGCCATAGAAAACTACTATAATGACAGAGAGGATCAAACACAAACTCAGAAGACTACAACCTTATCCAAATGTCTATGTGTGAAAAAACAAAGAGGAATATTAAGGGTTTTAAGATCCAAAAAGTCCTCTTGAAAGAGCTTTAAAGGGATTGTAAAAATCAAGTAAAAGAGGTAGAAGTAAAATTGGGGAAAGAAATGAAAGTGGTCCGGGACAATATGAAAAAAGAGTCAACAGCTTGGAAAAGGAAGGACAAAAATTGATTGAGGAAGCAACTCTTTAAAAAATAGAATTGGCCAAGTGGGGGAAAAAATTCCACTAAAAAAACCCCTCCTTTAAAAGTAGAATTGACCAAATGGAAAAAGGACATATAAAAGCTAACTGAAGAAAATAATTCCTTAAAAATCAGATTTGGGCAAGTGGTTGCTAATGACTCTTCAGGACAATAAGAATCAGTCAAAGAAAATCAAAAGAATAAAAAAAGTAGGTCAATGGAAAAATAATTGACCTGGAAAATAGATGAAGGAGAAATAATTTAAGCATTACTGGGCTACTGTTATGGGAATCTGAAGATCTTCTCTGCCCCTAGGCCCTTTGCTAAAGTGGCTACATGACTCTAAGAATCTTCCCCTATTTGAAAGTATATTCTGCCCCTTAATAGGCTGAATGTGGTCACATGGAGCCTGTGGCAGGAGGCTTGTTTTTCGGGAATGCCCAGGCCTTGTAGCTTTGTGATTGGGCAGTTGGTCAAGAGCGCTGTGACATTCTCCTAGCCAGGAGAAGGCTATATATACACCCAGATGTGAGGTTTTGGTTTGGGGCTCACTTTGAGAAGAGTTGTGTGATTTGACCAGAGGAGACTCTGGGAAGCTGTTGAGGCCACCCCTCCCCCCCACCCACCTTGAAAAACCCAGATGTTGGTGCTTCCCTCTCTGGTTACTGAATAGATAATTGATGTATTGGTCAGATGCTGGAAGCTGTCTGCTGATCTGTTTTTTTCTGTTTGTTTGTATCTTGTATTTGCATTCTCTGAAGTTCAGGATGCTGACTTTTCCCCCTGAACAAGGTAAATGATATTTGTTTCATTGATTAAAGTGAGATTGTTAATCCATTTTGAGTTGCTTTCCTTTAGAAAACCAGATCTAAAAAGCCATGCTAGCAGCTATCCTGGGTATGCTAGGGCGCTTGCTGATAGAGCTACCCAAAGTCATAATCAGAAAAAGAGACTGGAGAGCATCTTTATAGAAGTTGTCAAGGAAAACTGCCCTGATGTCCTAGTACCAGAAGGTAAAATAGTCATTGGAAAGATTCTACCCACAACTTCCTGAAAGAAATACCAAAATGAAAACTCTGAAGAATATTTTAGGCAAATTCCAGAATTAAAAGGTCAAAGAAAAAATGCTGCAAGCAGCCAGAAACAAACTATTCAAATATCAAAGAGTGAGAGTCAGGATCACACAGAATTTAGCAGTTTCTACATTAAAGAATTAGAAGGCTTAGAATATTATATTGCAGAATGCAAAAAAGAGCTTGGATTACAACTAAGGATCAACCACACAGAAAAACTGAGAATAATCTTTCAGTGGAAAAGATGTACATGAAACAAAATAGTGAAAGAGAAAATTTGATCTTCAAATGCAACCCTAGAGAATCAAAAAGATAAGCAAAAAAAGAAAAAAAAAACACATTATTCTATCAGATTAAATTGTTGATGATGCTTGAAATTCTTGAGAACTATATCTCTATTAGAACAGTTAGAAGGAATACAAGAGGTAGGCACAAGTTGATTTTGATGTGATGATATACAAAAACTAAGTGGTGAAAAAAGGATTGTACTGGGTTGAGGAAAAGCAGAATAAGGTAAATTACAGCACATAAAGAGGCATTAAAGACCTATTATATAAGCATTGTTTGAACCTTACTTTCTTCAAATTTGACCTAGAAAGGGAACAACATAAATGCCCAGTTGGTATAGAAATTTATCTTACTGTATAGGGAAGTAGGAGGGGAAAGGAGAAAAAGAAGAGAAGGGAGGGGTGATGCAAGGCAAAGGTGGAAGGGGGGACAGAAGTGAAGAAGCAAGGGGGAAGAAAAGGAAGGGGAGTTGATAGAAGGGAGGGCAAATTAAGGGAGTAGGGTACAGAAGCAAAACACTGGAGAAGTAGGACAGGTGGAAAGTAGAGAGGAAAGTATAAAAGGGGGGGAAAGGTTGGAAGGAAATACACATTTAATAATCATAACTGTGAATGTCAATGGAAGGAAATCTCCCATAAACCATAAGCAGATAGTGTAGTGCATTAAAAATCAGAATTCCATAATATATTGTTTATAAGAAATACATTTGAAGAAGAGAGATACACAAAGAATAAAGGTAAAAAGCTGTAGTAGAATACATTATGCTTCAGCTGAATTAAAAAAAAAACAGGGGTAGCAACGCTGATCTCCGACAAAACAAAAGCAAAAATACATCTACTTAAACAAGATAAACTTGTTAAAAGGCACCATATATAATGAAGTAATATCACTACTAGACCAAGCACCAAGAGGGATAGCATTCCAATTCTTAGAGGAGAATTTAAGGGAGTTACAGAAAGAAATAGAGAGCAAAATTGTACTAATGGGGACCTCAACTTTCCCATCTCAGAACTAGATACATTTGGTCACAAAATAAATAAGAAAGAAGGTAAAGAGGGGAATAGAAATTTAGAAAAGTTAGATAGGATAGATTTTTGGAGAAAATAGAATGGGAATGGAAAGGATTATTCCTTTTCCTTAGCTGTATTTGGTATCTTAAAAAAAACCATATATTAGGGCATTAAAACAATCAAGTGCAGAAAGGCATAAATAATAAGTGCATCTTGTTCAGATCATAAAGCAATAAAAAATATGTATAATAAAGGGCTATGGAAAGATAAACTAAAAATTAATTGGAAATTAAATAATCTTATCCTAAAGAATAAGTGAATTGCACAATAAATCATAGAAAAAAATCAATAATTTTATCAGAGAGGATAACAATAATGAGACACAATACCAAAACTTATGGGATGCAGTAAAAGCAGATTTTATAGTAAATTTTATATCTCAAAACATTTACATGAATAAAATAGAGAAAGAGGAGAACAATGAATTGGGCATGGAACTAAAAAAAAAAAGATAGGAAAAAAAATCCCAATTAAATACCAAACTAGAAATTCTGAAAATCAAAAGGGAGTTTAATAAAATTGACATTAAGAAAAAATATTGAACTAATAAATAAGACTAAGAGCTGGCTTTGTGGGGAAAAAAATCAATACAGTAGATAAACCTTTGGTTAATTTGATTTAATAAAAAAGAAAAAAAAAGACAACAAAATTCCCTGAATCAAAAGTAAAAAGGGTCAATTCACCAGCAATGAAGAGGAAATTATAGCAATAATTAGGAGTTATTTTAATTGTGTGCTAATAGATCTGACAATCTAAGTGAAATGGATGAATATTTACAAAAAATTTAAATTTCCCAAATTAATAGGAGATGAAATAAATTAGTTAAATAACCCCTATTTAGAAAAAAAGAAAGTAAACAAGCCCTCAATGAACTCCCTAAAAAAAGTCTCCAGGGTCAGGTGAATTCACAAGTGAATTATACCAATAAAATAATAATTAATTCTAATACTAAATAAACTTTTTTGGAAAAATGTGTGAAGAAGCAGTCCTACCAAATTACTTTTATAACTAATTATGGTGCTGATAACAAAATCAGGAAGAATCAAACCAGAAAAAGGAAATTATAGATGAAATTCCCAAATGAATATTGATGTGAAAATGTTATATGAAATATTAGTAAAGAGAGTACAACAATTTATCTTCAGGATAATACATTATGATAAGGTGGAATTTATAAGAGAAATGCAGCACTCATTCACTATTAGGAATACTATCAGTATAATTGACCATATCAGTAATAAAACTAAGAGAAATCACATGGCTATTTCAATAGACAAAGAAAAGGCTTTTGAAAAAATGCAGCACACATTCCTTTAAAAATAGCAAACACAGGAATAAATGGAGTTTTCCTTAAAATGTAAGTGGTATAGACCTAAAACCAGCATCAAGCATTATCTGTACTGGAATTAAGCTAGAAGCATTCCCAATAAGAAGCAGAGGATGCACCTTATCACCACTATTTTTCAAATTGAACTAAAAATGTTAGCTTTAGCAGCAAGAGAAGAAAAAGAAATTGGAGGAATAAGAACAGGCAATGAGGAAAGAAAATGAACATTCTTTGCAGATGATATGATGGCATACTTAGAGAATCCTAGATAATCAACTAAAAAAAAATGCTGGAAATGATTAACAATTTTAGTAAAGTTACAGATTATACAATAAACTCATATAAATCATTAGCATTTCTTTACATCACCAATAAAGCCCAGTAACAATAGACAGAAGGTGAAATTCCATTTAAAATAACTGCAGACAATATAAAAATTTGGGAGTCTACCTGCCAAACAAACTCAGGAACTATGTGAATACAATTACAAAACACTAATCACAAGTGAAATCTAACTGACTGGAAAAATATGAACTGCTCATGGGTAGACTGAGTTAATACAATAAAAATATCAATTCTACATACATTAATTTATTTGGTGCCATGTCAATCAAACTACCAAAAACATTTGTAGAACTAGAAAAATAATAACAAAATTCGTCCTGAAGTACAAAAAGTCAAACATATCAAATTAATTAAAGGTGGTCTAGCCATAGAAGTCACAAAAGATCTAAAACTGTGTTATAAAGTGGCAATCAGTGGTACTGGCTAAGAAATTGATTCATGGATCAGAGGAATTGGTTAGGTATTCAAGATACCATAGTAAATGAGTATAGTAATCTTCTCTTTGATAAACAAATAGACTTCAGAATAAGAACTCACTGTTTTACAAAAACAAAACAGATACTGAAAACTGCAAAATAGTTTGGCAGAAACTGGCCATAAACCAATATCTCGCACCATATACTAAGATAAGATCAAAATTGATACATGATTTAGACACAAAGGGTAATATCGTAAGTAAGTTAGGAGAGAAAGGACTATTTTAACTGTCAGGTCTATGGAGAGGGAAAAATTTTTGACCAAATAAGAGATAGAGAACATTATGCAATACAAAGTGGATAATTTTGATTACATTAAATTTAAAAAGTTTTGCACAAACAAAACCAATGAAACTAAGATTAGAAGGAAAGCACAAAGCTGAGAAACAATTTTTGCAACAAGTGTTTCTGATAAAGTTCTCACTTCTCAAATATCTAGAGAACTGAGTCAAATTCATAAGAATACAAATCATTTTCCAATTGACAAATGATCAGGTGATATGAACAGGCAGTTTTCCCAAAGAAGAAATTAAAGTTATCTATGGTCATGTGAAAAACAATGCTCGAAATTACTATTGATTAGTGAAATGTAAATTAAAAGAACTCTGAGGTACTACCTCATAGCTATCTGATTGCCTAGTATGACAGAAAAAGAAAATGATAAATGTTGGAGAAGATGTGGGAAAATTAGAAAACTAATGCATTGTTGGTGGAATTGTGAATTGATCCAAGCATTCTGAAGAAAATTTGCAACTATACCCAAATGGAAATCAAACCCTATACCCTTTGATCTAGCAACACCACTACTTTATCTATATTCCAAAGAGATCATAAAAAGGGGAAAAGGATGCACATGTACAAAAATATTTATAGCAGCTCTTTTTATGATGGCAAAGACTTGGAAACTGAGGGAATGCCCATCAACTTGGGAATGGTTGAATAAGTTTTGGTAAATAAATGTAATGGAATACTTTCATTCTATAAGAAACAGTGATAAGGCAGGTTTCATAAAAACTTGGAAAGAATTACATAAAGTGATGCTGAGTGACAGGAGCAGAACCACAAGAACATTATACACAGTAATGGCCACATTGCATGAAGACTAACTTTGATAGATTTATCTCTTCTTAGCAAGGCAAGGATCTAAGTCAATTCCAAAGCACGCATGATAGAAAATGCTGTCCACATCCAGAAAAAAGGACTATGGAGTCTGAATGCAGATCAAAGTATATTATTTACTCTCTCTTTTTTGTTCGTTTGTTTGACAGCATTAGTTCATGTAACTCTTTCCAAGCACCCATGGAGAAATGTAATCCAGAAATGGTTGAGAATTTAAATGAATTTACCATGATTCTAGTCCAAACCAGTCCTAACTTTTATCTCTACCCTCAATGAAAATGAAAAAGAAAACTATCTCTTTTTAGATGCTGTTCTATGACTGATAAAACTACAGGCACTTGTCACTACATTGTTGTCATTCAAAATGGTCATAATTCATGCATTAGAAAGGTTTTGCAAGCTATCCTGATTTTTTGTTATTCATATCATTATGGTATAGAATAAAGGAAGATAGCAACTCCAAGAGAAAATGGTTGTTAAAATGGATTTCAATAGCAACGAACAGTGTTGGATCATTTTAAGTGTTGTATTACTTTATTTTATTTTTCTGAATGCAATCTGAGTTGATCTCTTACTTAATTCTGAACCTACCTCATTGTCTAACTATCTGGTCATTCCATAATGTGAGTGTGATTGTGTACATGTGTATATGCACATGTGTGCACATGAATTTGTATGTGTTTGCTGATAAAGGACCTACTGATATAATGCCAGAACTGTATTCTACTCTTTTTATTTTTCCAGTGTGGATGATTGGAATTTTTTCTTTATAATAACTATGAATTCCATTAAGGAGTATCTGTAGCATTTTAAGGCTTCATGTAATTAACACAATGTCTAATTTTCACTTTCCAATAGTCGTACAGGATCAGCAGAAAAAGCAATGCGTAAGGATCTGCATTTTTGGAAGAAACATGCAAATAAACAAAATCTTAGCTTCATTTGAACATATGTACATTTGTATATCTCCCTTAATCTAGTAGAAGTTATCCAGAAATTTGGGGAGAAGTTCTATTAAAAGGAGCCCCATGATGAATCCTTTATAAAAGCCTCTCCCCCAGTCAAGGAAACTTCCCTTTTTTGGAGGGGACAAAGGAGAGGATATTGGGCTTAAGTCACTTACCCAGGTTCACACAGCTAGTAAGTGTCTGAGGCAGGTTGTGAATTTAAGTCCTTCTGACTCCAGGGCTGGTGAGCTATTTACTGTGCGAACTAGCTATCCTTTTTATTTTTTTATTTTTTCTGAAGCATTAGGACACTTCTCTTGTCTACAAAGGTTTCCATAGAGAGTGGGTTCAAATTAAAAATAAAAAAGTAGTATGGCACATATGCAAAGATGTATTGGTAGTGGAATTTGGAGATGCCCCTGTATTGGCTTGGTTTTTGTGTTGAGTTTTAAAACCCAGAGCTTGTGAATCCCACTTGTGGGATGGATTTGTTGACATGAAGAGAGAGGACTGAACTGGGAGGAGCCATGAATTGGGAGAGAAGCCCAAGCCTAGAAAAGACCAGAAGGGAGAGCAGTATCCAGTATCCTGGAGCTTGAGTTGCTGAGAGAAAGACTGCTAAGAGCCCGTTGGAACTGCCCAGGACTTTTGAGAACTGCCCCCTGGAACTACCAAGGACTGAGGAGGCATGGCTTTGATGCC
>CM053590.1:167742488-167802906 GCA_028646515.1 Pseudochirops corinnae | reverse complement strand
CAATCAATCAATCAATCAATAAGTAAATAGATATATAGATAAAGATAAATAGATGGATAAATACATAAGTAAATCAATGAATGAATAAATGAACAGATGGATGGATGGATGAATAAATTAATTCATTAATGAATAAATAAATAAATAAAATTAAGGGGTAGTACAGAGGGATGCATGGAGAGAGGGGGGAAGGGAAAGGTAAAATGGGGTAAATTATGTCACATAAAAGAGCCAAGAAAGAAGTTTTACAGGGTAGGGCAAATAGAGGATGGTTATTTATACCTTGATATCTTTGCAATTGACTCAAAGAGAGAATGACAAATACACTTAATTCAGTATAGAAATCTATTTTAAGCTACAGAGAAGTAAAAGGAGAAGGAGATAAAAGAAGGCAGCATGACAGAATGGAGGACAGATTGAGGGAGGTACTAGTCAGAAGCATTACAGTTATGTGGAGAGACAAGGTGAAAGGAGAGAGGGAAAAAGAGTGAAAGAGACAGAGAGACAGAGAGAGAAAGACAGAGAGACAGAGAAGGATAAATAGATAAACACAGGGAAAATGTAAGGTAGATGTATGGTAGAAAATATAAGGGGGAAGATTTTTACAGCCAGTTTCTTGGATCAAGCCCTCAATTCTTAAATATACAGAGAACTGGGTTAAATTTATAAGGATATAAGTCATTCATCAATTGATAAATTGTCAAGGGATATGAACATATAGTTTTCAAAAACAGAAATCAAACCATCTACAATCATAAAAAATGCAATTAAATAATTATTGTCTAGATAAACACAAATTAAAACAACCTTGAAACACCAACTCATAACTATCAGACTGGCTAATGTCACAGAAAAGGAATAGCAATTTGGATAGTAATTTGAAACTATGTCCAAAGGACTATGCATTACCTTTGACCTACACATGCTATTTTTATTTGTTTATTACTATTGGCCTATTTTCCCCAATATAATTCATATGAATATATTTTCATATTACTGTACATGCAAAAATATCAGATTGCTTTCCTTCTTGGTGAGGAGGGAGAGAATTTAGAATTCAAAATTTAAAAATTTCAAAAATTGTTTTTACATGTAATTGTGAAAAAAAACATATTAATAACAAAAACACCAAATTAAGAAAAAGTTTAACCGTGAAAGGAGAGAAATAAAATGATAACCATTGGTGGGCGGGGTATGCATTGAGAGAGGATTTCTTAAGGATTAGGGAGAAATATTGTCATGTTAAAGATTATCTAGAACCTTTAAGTCTAGTTTATTGAATTCTGAGAGACCTCCTGATGGTTCGTATAAAAATCAGAAACATACATATGCTCATGCTTGTATATTTTTTCATTAATAGAAAGGTTTTAGAATTAAAAATCTTATCATTAAAAATTGAATCCCTGAGATACAAAGATGAAGAAGTTGATACTTTTCTTCCTTCCAATTTTATCCCAAGGAAGGCAAACATATCCTGACTAAGACAATAAAAGTTGGGTTCCTCCATGCATCATTTTATAAATGGGTGTGGCTATCCCTCATACTTCACTGTTTCTTTAAGAATTTGTGATTTTTTTTCTTTTCTGATTTAGTTACTTTTTCCACCTGGGCTTTAAAAGATTTTATAATTTTCTGTGGCTGAAAACAAAAGTAATTATATGATAAACAAATCTCTGGTAATGAAAACCTGCCAAATTTAATCAAACTAATCCTTAGACAAAAGACATATATCGCACAGTAAGATAATTATACATATAGATTTATAACAGAAAAGGCCATTAGAATCCATTTAGCACAAACCCTTTATTTAACAGATAAAGCAGCAACTTATTCAAGGTCTCACAGGTAGAGAGTAAGTAGCAGATCTAGGATTTCAATCAAAATCTACAGACTTTCTATAGGTCCTTCCAGGATAAACTTAATTGCAAGTTGTGGACAATAACAGTTCCTTGCAATTAATTCCCTGTTTTCCTCTGATATGGTAATTACGGTAGTTGTTCTCATTGTCTGACTCTTGGATTATTGCATTTCTCTGTTATTCTCTTAAGTCACTCCCTCTCTCCCTATTCTAGTCCATTTTCTTCCTACATGCCTAAGTGGTTTTCCTAAAGATCTGACCATATTGTTATGCATATATACATATATATATATATATATATATATATATATATATAATGCTGTTTGGATTTAAAGGCCTTTTTCAACCTTCCCCCTTCTTACTTTTCCAGTTATCTTACACCTTACTTCCCTTAACTTAGTGTGCAATTCTGTGGCATTGTTCTACTTTGCTCTTCCCTATGCAAGACACTTCACCTACTCATGCTGCTCTATGTATTTTAATTGGCTTTCCTCCATGCCTGGAATTCTCTTCCTCTTCATCTCCATCTCTTCACTTCACTAGCTCTTTTAAAGTCTTAGTCAATATTCCAATATCTGTAGAAAGACTTTCTAGGTCTCCTTCAGCACTAGTGTCTTCCCTCAAAGGTGACTTCTAATATATGCATATATTTTGTATATACCTAGTTGTTTTCACATTGTTTCCTTCCCCACCACACCCCCAACAATATTTGCTTTTTATGTTACAAGCACTGTTGAGCCTTGGGCATGAAAAGAATGGCAAAATTACTCCCTGTCCTCAAGGAGCTCTCATTAAAATAGCACAGAAGATATGTAAACAACTAGGTACAGTGGAAAGAGTATTTGACTTTGACTTAACTCCAATATCTTTTACTTCTTCAATGTAGAATAGTGCCATAAAGTTCCTTGCTAAGTTTATATTCAAAGCTAAATATGGAGGATTAACGTCTTTCTATGGAGTGTTAGAGATCAGAGCAAACTAGATTCTTAAACTTGTCTACATCACAACCCTAAGACTTGCCTTGTTGCTGAAACCATTCTATCTTCTTTTTTAAAGCATTTGATTGACGGTGTACATGTAATGAAAAAAAATGCCAGTTCTCTTATTAATTGTTGCAGTTAGATTTTAGGGTAGAAAGAGGAATGATTTCACTATTATCTCTATTTCTTAGCAAACACAAGAGAGCACTAGATTTGGAGTCCTAACACCTTGGTTGTAGTTTTAACTCTACTTCCTGAGTGACCTTGGAAAAGTCACCTCACCTCTTTGTTTCTTGATTGCTTCAACTGTAAAGTGAAGCAGCTAAGTTAGATCGTACTTTTACCACTAATTTCAATGATTCATAATCTTAAGATGCACACAAACATTATATATGTATGTATGTATGTATAGGGGTATGTGTTGTATACATTACATTTGCTATATGAATTCCCTAGATTTTTCACCATGATATATAAATATGTAAATCACATAATATTTCTAGATCCCTTGCTTGTAAAATACAACTAATGACAAAATTCTGCCACAGGGGATCACTTTCAATATTTTAAAAATTCTTGTATTGTACTATTTCTCACAGCTACGTATTTTATTGTTTCATTTCCTATCTGATCTTTCCTATTCCCTTCCCTCTTCTTCTTCCCCATTCCCTAAAGCTAAAATGTTTTATATACTTTGTTCTCTCGTTGAAGGACTCTCTCTTCTCCTCTAAAGAAAGCGCAGTTATCTATACCTTCAGTCAAATCATAGACTGCCGGAGCAGGGAAGGAACTTACACATCATATTCCAATTAACTCAATTGCATATGAGTAAATTTGGAAACTGAGAACTGAGGTGATTTACCCTTGAGAAAAAAAGCTATTCAGTTGGAAGAACTAAGACTAGAACCTGGATCTGGTTTATGGTCCATAATCGTTTCTATTCCATAAATACATCTTTCTAAGATCTTTAATAATATTCCTTATTACATGGCCTCAAACTCTCAATAAATAAAAAAATAGCAGATAATTGGTTTATTAAAAGTGATTTACATAATAATAATTCTGGTGCCCTGCCCCCAAAATATCTCTCTCTCTCTTTTTTTTTTTCTTTTAGTATTATCATGCCCCACTTTGAAGAGAGGCTGTTATTGCCCTGCTTCTTCTAAGTGGTTAGGATGACCACTAGAGATGGATTTTACATTTGGTTATTTGAAATGAGCAATACAATACCTTTTTAATATGGCTGATTGCTGAACTTTTAAAAGCAAAGGACAATCTTTCCCAGTGCCTGTTTGAATATTTGTTAGCATTTTCTTCATCTCACCAACAAATTGCTTTCATAAATACATAAAACTACATAAACTTTCAATCATATTTTAAAATTTCTTCAGGCAACAAAGGCTGACCTATTTCTTGTTCTTTGTGGCTGTTTCTCTAAAGGAAAAAATAAGTACAAGTTTATGAATTGCTAACATTGTGTCTACAAATTCCTACCTGTATCTTATTACTTTCTTTAGCAGAGTGGCCTTGTTGTGTAGTTTAGGTTTAAGGGTATATTAAAATAAATGTGAAATCATGCACCATTTTCCTATGTTCTCAATGACCATTTTTCTTGTATCCTTAAATGGCCCAGATTTTATTCTTTTTTAAAGATCTCCTTGGCCTGTTTGTGCTTCTGGAATCTATTTAAAGGCCTTGCTCATGTGCTTCACTGACCTCAGTTGCTATGAAATGTTAACTCTCTTTAATGAATAACTTCCTTTCCATTGAAGATTTTCTGTTTAAGACTTTTTATATTCACCTGTTATCTCCAAACACCCAAAGTTAGTAGCTCTTAATTAGAAGACTTTATCTTGAAATGCACAACTTTTAGAAGTGTGCTTATTGTTATTCATGCAGAATATATTAAGGTATAACAAAGTACATAATGGGAAGTCAATTGTTCCTGTTACCTTCGTTTTTTGCTACATAGTTTCCTACACCTAGTGTTATGCTTTGCTACAGAATATCATATAACACTTCCTTTTTAAATAAGGAATCTTTAGAGTCAGTTTAAAGGTGTTTAAATTAGTTTATTACCTTCACTCGGGGATTTATGATTTGCTCTGAATGTCACCCCATAATAATAATTTTTTTCTGTTAGCTTTAATATGCAAAAAAATACAATAACTAATAACATTTTGATACCATTTTCTCTATTATACATTAAATCTAGAAATAGAGTTTTCATTTTATTATAGGGAGACAATCCAGTGGCTATTAAAATTATAAGCACATAAAGATTAAGACAGCATTTAAAATTAAAGTGAAGTTTTATAATCTAAATATATTTTTTTAAAGTATTCTAACTAAAATATGGGTTTTAGGAGGGTCTTTTAACAAGTCTGTTAATGTGAAAGTGTGTTGTTTCTTTTTTGTTCAAATGAAAATACACAAAAGAATCACATAATTTTTCCTGTTTTTGCCATTCCTAGAGCATTTTATCAAAATTTGAGATATTTTCTAACTAAAATTTTATTCTCTAATATTAGAATACATTTGTAATACCACTTTATTGGGCAGATAGGATATGGACAGTGTTGTAGTCAATGCTGTCTAAATGAATCTGACTATTTGAGAAAAGAAAATATTCATATAATAAAAGTTATGTAAGAATACAGAAAATGCTCCACAAGCCACAAAGAAACATTTGAACAAGGGTCACAAGGGGAGGTAAATTGTAGCCAGGAATGAAGATCATATGACAATTTTAATATGAATAGTACATGTTTGATATCTATCATAGATATCTCTTAGTTGAATTCTGTTATTTTAAAAATAAGAAAACCTAAGGTTGATTAACAGACTAATTTGTATAAATCATGGAGTCAGCTAGCAGTAGAACCAAGGTTCGAAACCCATTTCTCCACATTCCTGAGCTGGAATTCCTTCCTTGATATAAGTGATATAGCACTTTCCCTAAGGCTTTTATCATTTACTTCCTTCAGATGACTGGTTACCTAAATCACAATTGCCTATGAAGGTATGAAAGGAGTGGTTGTACCAACAACATTTTATTTCCTTCCTACTCAGAGCCTATAATAATATTTTCCTTTGTAAAACAACACTCTCCCAACTCTTAGTGCCCTCCCTTCCCAAATTACCTTATATTTAACTAATATATTTGTATACATGTTATAAATGTATGTATATGTGTAGGTATGTATACACACATGCATACATATATATATATATATATATATACATGCATGTACTTATTCATTTTTCAGTTATACTGTATATATCTTTTAATTATTGACCATCAGCTAGTCCCCTATCTAGTTATGTGACTAGCTTTCCTTTTTTGGTTATATATATTTATTTATCTATCTATTCATTTATTTATTCATTCATTCATTCGTCCTGTCTTCATTTATTTATCTATCTATCTATCTATCTATTAATTCATTTGTTTGTTGTTTGTTTATAGAGCTTTTGGTATGCAATTCTTTGGTAACCATATATTTTAAAAGTATAACATCCAGCATTCATCTATGCATTAGAATTTTAATCGTTTGGAGACAGGCACTCTGTTATTTATTGTGGCACACCTTCATTAGAGAAAGAAAAAAATGTGCATGTATACATGTTATGAAAAATGATTATTAATAACCAATATCTTGGAGATTCAGAAGTTCCACAATTCCCCTCTTTCTAAAGTCCTAACTCTAAATTCTGTTTTTCTTCAAAAAGATATTTCTGATGAGATTGCATCAACTGTCCTTTCCCCACCCAAGTATGAAAGTAATTCTGGGATAGAGAAGTCCATTGTCTTCTACTCATTCCTGAATGGAGACAGATTCTTTTGTCTAGAAAGCCCAAATCCAGGGGTGGTTTGATAAAAGAGTTATTTCCTTTTTCTAGAGGTGATATGATGACTGGGTGACATCAGTCTCTGTTGAAAGGATATATAAACTGGATACCCTAACCCAAAATGAGCCTAGTTCTCTACTGGTTTCTATGAATACATGACTCCTGCTTTGAGAGAAATAAACATGGACACAGTTTGTCCTTCTTATACAGAATTCTGAAGGTTGACAATCTGAGTGTGTGTGTGTGTGTGTGTGTGTGTTTTGAGGAGAATTTTAGTATCATTAAAAGAACTACATATTATCCTAATTAGAATTCAATGTAATTTTACTTTGTCTGCCAAGTTTTTTCAAGATAAGTGTGCAAATGATTTATCATTACGTTTTTGTCCATCCAAACTCAGGTCTCAGTCTGCTTATAGGTATTATTCATCCACTTGTTTTTTCCTATGTGGAAAAGGAAAACAAATTATTTAAATGTCTATTAGTCACTTAAGGTATTCTTCAACATCATCCACATGTAGGAGCATCTAAAGGACCTTAATATCTAGAGAATCATTCTTCCATTTTAACTCTGTCCATGATAATTGCAAAGGACTAATAGGCATACACAACCCTACAGAGAACAGAGGTCAAATAATCTGCATTCTACAGGCAAAGAATCTAAGACTCAAAGATACCATGTCTAAATTAAGGCAAAATAACTAATGATAGAGCAATATCAGAAAGACAGCTGTGTTCACCTAAAATACCCAACTTTTGTTTTGTTTTGTTTTTCCCACTACACCTCCAAAATATATTCTTAAAATCCCTAATTTCTTAATGAGTAAGATGTTCTCAGAAAAATCTGGAAAGACTTACATGAACTGATGCAATGTGAAATGTATTGTTTTCAAAGTAACAACAATATTGTAAGATGATCAGCTGTGAATGACTTGGCTATTCTCAGCAATGCAATGATCCAAGACAACTCTGAAGGACTTGTGATGAAAAATGCTATCCACCACACACATGTGTGTATATGTGTGTGTATGTATGTAGGTGTATGTTAAATGTTAAAATAATTTTTACATGTAACTGGGGAAAATAAAATACTAAATAAAGAAAAATAAAAATAAACATGCATGCATATATGTATATACATACACACAAGCATATGTGTATTTATGTCCATGTACATGCCATCAGTGTATGTATGTATGTGTGTATGCATGTGTATATGTACCCCAGTATTCAGGAACCACTCATGTAGGTCTTCAGTCACAGAAGAAGTAAACAACTCTTGGTTTGTTCTCAGATACACCAGGGGCAAGAGGGACATATGGCTTGCAAAATCCTTACAATCTTTTATTTTGATATGAGTAAGTTATAACTAAGTTTCCTGTGCAGGGGAAGAGGGGGAGGAGGGAGATCCTCATTTCTATTTAATTTGAAATAATAGATTCATAGAATTGTGGATAGAACATTAGAAGGGCATTAGAGATCATCTAGTAAAATCCTCTCATTTTAGAGGTAAGGAAACTGAGGCCTAAAGAAGCTGAGTAATTTGTAAAATAGTCTAAGTTGCAGAGCTGAAATTTGAACTGAATTGATCTAATTCCAAACCAAAGACTCTTTCAGCTAATCTTTGCTATTTCTAGAGATAATCTATATATCATCATTTCTGGTGAAACATATATACATGTACAACACACACACACACACATTTTTCTGGACAATTTAGAAATTAAACTGCACAAAAAGTGCCAAAGTTTTAGGTGACTAAAATTAATCTGAAAGCATGAAGTGTACAAAATTTTATGATATCTTATTTGCATAATGACTTCTCTAAAAATGGAATTTCATAAATAGTATTGTTGCTTAGTGATTAAATAAATTCATAGGTTTTTATTTTAATGTAATTATTGGAAATTTAAGTAGTTATAATTTTGCAGGGCTTTGCATTATAAAGACATTTTCCCACCTCTTCTAAAAAAAACTGAAACCCCAAACAAACTGAACCTAAACTACTAATTAACATGAAAGAAACACATTAACAACCCCCCCACGATTCCTATTATATCACAATTATGCATTTAAGAGTATATTTGTTTTTTTAATATTTGCATTTTAAAATCATGTTTTAGAGAAACCTCAGAAATTTTGATTTGTTGAAAATTTTAGGCAAGAATCAAATTGATATTTTATTATAGTTAAATTCTTTTTTTTCCTGAAATACAATTTGGTGAAGTAGTACTGATGTGAATGGTGATTAATGAGACCAGAAAAGCCCAGAATCTCTCTTAAAACTGCATTCTATACTCCACATTTTCCTGGTACATTTTGTACCCCATACTTCCAACAAATTGCTACATTTATCAGACAACCAGTCATGCCAATATGTAGAATTAATTATGATGATACAAGACTGGGCTTTGGCAAGACATGATCATTGGTTCTACAAAGGAGCAAGGAATTTGAAAATGAAAGATAACATAAAATTTACTTCATTCATTGAGGGGTTGAGATATATAAGGAAGAAGTGTGTAGTCAGTATAGGAATGATGAATCATGAAAGAACTGAGGGATGGAAGGATCAGAGTGATGAAATCCTAATAAAGCTGCCCCCCAGCCCCAACATTCTAGCTTCACTACAGGACCCCCTGTAACTACCTAGCCTCCCAGCCAATGTCCTAACTTCTTTACATGTACATGCCTCACTGCTCACTGGAATGACAGGTGTGTCCCTAAACTCTTAGTTCCCACAGTAACAGATGTGTCCATGTGATGGGAATCCAGCCACTGCCTCTACCTAGTTGTTGCCCCCATATCCATTCCCACAGAAACAGTTGTGTACTTGTATTCAATCAAAATCACATCATCCATCTAACTCAGTGGTTCTCAACCTTCCTAATGCCAAGATCCTTTAATAAATGTATGTGGGCATATCTGCATGTGGGTGGACTTGCCTGGAGACAGACAGAGGAGCACTGTCTTGGTTCCTAAGACCATTAGAAATATGTGTTTTCTGATGGTCTTAGATGACCCCTGTGACCTCTGTGAAAGGGTCGTTCAACCCCCAAAGGGTGGTGACCCACAGGTTGAGAACTACTGATCTAGCCCAAGACAGAACCACAATACCTACCTATCTTGATCAGACAATACCCCAGTAGCTAGTCAATTAGAGGGCAGCTTGACCAGAATGTTTAACCATCAATCCATAGATGGGCCCCTCCTCCATTACCTAATCCCTTAACAAACTTATCCCGCTTTTTAAATATTAATGATATCCCTCTATTCTATGTAAGTTTCTGTTACATAATTGCCTCTTTACCCTATAAAAATCCATCTTGCTTTCTCTGAAGTTACTGGTTCCTCTTGGAGTTTAGCCCACTTCATGAGAGATGTAAATCTCAATAAATACCTATACTTGGATTAGAGGTGATGTGATTCTGAATTTTTAAAAATGGTTCCACCATAACACATCATGAAATCCCAAGAGCTCTTGGGTGGGCAAAGAGCCTACCTCAACAGTTTTTGACATCCCTGGGTTTAAACTGCAACAAGAAGTCATTGCAAAAATGAAGAACATGGAACATATAAGATAAAAAAGATGGAATGATAAGAGATTATGATCAGTTAAAGGAGATTTGGATTTGATGAATAAAGAAGAGAACACTCATGAGTGATACCAAGTTTAAAGACACAGTGATTTCTGTGTTTAGGTAAAGTATAGTGGAGAACTAGATTATAAGAACTGAGTAGGTTTGGAGGTGACTCTGGGGTGCAGTGAATAGAACAGTGGTGCTGGAGTCAGGATGACCTGAGTTCAAATCCTGCCTCAACACTTAACACTTACTAGCTGTGTGGCCTTGGGCAAGTCACTTAACCCCAATTGCCCTGCCTTTCCCCCTCCAAAAAGAAAAAAAAAAGAATTGAGTAGTTTAAAGAATTGGGAAGTAAAGGTATTTGAAAGAATGTGAGTAAATATGGTGAAGTCTCTTAGTATTAGAGCAATAGGTGCTAAGGAAAGATTGTGAAACACATGCTGAGCTCATTTGAGGAAGGAGGAAGAAATCCTGATGCTTCATAGACAGCCAACAAAATCTGGTTCTGATAATACATTTAGATTGTATAACCTTGTGTGGGAAAATGTATAGTGAAGTTTCCCCATTCTGAAAAATCAAATCTAGAATGGCTTCAGTATTCACTAGGCCTAAGGTCAGGTCACCTGACTTTCAAGCAATCTGGGACTTAGAGCAATGGAGACCCTCCCCCAGAGCCAACACAGCAGAAGATATGCCAAATAAAGTTAAGACTGCTTTCATTGGACAGCCACATGTTTCCTGGTCCTTTGTCTCAGAGAAATTCCTGTGCTTAGGTTATGGGACAGCCCCCCTACCAATAAGAGTGAAGGCCAGCTGGGGGGGTTGGCTTTCTGCATTAGAAGATTATATAATCATGGGCTGCCTTCTATCTGGTGCTCTCTCCCTGCAGACACGATGTTTGGTGACAGGGGGTAGAGTCCTTTCTCATGAGAAAGAATAAAGACCTTTTCTGACCCTAGATTCAGACTCTGAACTCTTCCATGTCACACAAGCTGAAAGGAGAGAGCTTACTTAGTAAAGATGGTAAAGGAAGCATCTCAAGTGGCAACTTGGAATAAGACATATCCTGACTCCCCTACCAACACTTTTAAGCAGGAGCATATAAAAGAATAAAAAGTAATAGAAATGGTGGCATGGGAGGCAATGCCATTTGAAGGGAACTAGATTTCATTTATTTCCAGAATATGGAAGGAGTGAGAATAGAAGACATTTAAGACTTGATAAAGTTTCTTCATTACAGAAGACAAATTCAGTTGACTGAGAACTGACTGAAATTGCCCTTTACTTCTTTACTTCTCCCATTCATCTGCAGCTCATTTATTCTCTCTGCCTTTTATAAACCCAGTTCCCAGTCCTCTCCTTGGGTACCACAGCACTTGTTCTTTGACACCCCAAGTTGCAATTCTGTTGCCCTGATTAAAGACCTCCATTTTCTTGTATTAAATGTTTTCATTAAAATCCAGGTTGACACAGAGCAGGCATACTAAAATCATACAGTGAAAGAAGTGGGTCAGTATTCTGCCATTACCTCAGGCTCACAAATTGGTGTCATCCTCAACCTTTTCCTCCCTCACTTCACATATGCAATCAGTTGTCAAATCTTATTTCTTATTCTATAACATCTCTCAGATTAGTCCATTTTCTTCTCATATTACCTTTGTTCAAGTCTTAATCTCTGTTAACTTGAATTATTATTGCAATAGCCCCCAAATCAATCTCTTTGCCTTGAATCTCTCCTCTTTAATCCATATCCTACAGAGTCACAAAAATTAATTTCCTAAAATGCAGTTCTACATCACTTCCCTATACAAGAAATGTCAGTGATTCTCCATTAGCTAAAGAGTCAAATATTATCCTCTTTAATCCTTTTCAGAGGCCTATTTGGGGGCAAGTTTTATAATATACTTAATTTGAAAGATAGGAAAAGAACCAAGAGAAATTAGTTTCACAAAAATATAAGGAGTAAAGAATATTCAAAAAGAAAAGGTGATCACCAATGCCAAAAGTCAAGAATGTATAAAAAATGCATTTCTATGTGTACAAAAAGAGGAATAAATGTATATTTGTTGTGTAAGTTCATTTTTTTTTGTGGTTAGGTATGAATGACCAAAAATATTTGGAAAATATTTAAATAATGGTGGGGGGTGATACCTGGACCCCTAATAGGAAAAAGGTCACATCTTTGCCCAAGACCTTAGTTATGCATTTATAGCAAGATACTCAATAATCCTTTTAACTGCCTTTTCATTGTGATCCAAATCATTTGATCACTATCATTGTCTGCAGCTGGCCAACTCTAGGCTACTTACCACTCCTTAATCCCATCCAGATCCCCTCTAGGTTATCTCTGGACCAACTCAGGCAACTTGCTGATCCTTAATTCCATCCAGATGTTCCCACAGTCTTTTCTGTATAAAAGAATTAATCTCACCCCCTATTAAATTGCTCAGATTCTTAGAATCATGTCTGTTTTTTTGGTGTCACAATATTGTGTAGATTTACTAGAAATCTTGCCCACCAATAGGTGTATAATAAAACCTCACAACTCTGACTAAAAAGAAGCTTGAGTGCTCAAATTTTTCTGAGACACATCTGAAGTGGCCAGGAACTAGTTCAGTAGAAACTTCATGGACTTAAGGTAAGAGTCAAGAAACTGGCCTAGAATAATTTGCCTGTTTTTCATTTGCTTGCTTGTTTGTCATGCCCTGTGCCCCTCTGCTTACCCTACAACCCCCCCCCCCTTGTCTTAGTAACTGCTTGCTTGTACCTGTATAGTAACCTGCTTAGTAACCAATTGTGTTAGTTAGATGCATATACCTAAAAACTGTATTAAAGGATCTTTATCCCTGAGCTAGTAGCTACTCCCTCTTTGAATTGGCATGGAGTAGTCCCAGCAGGTAAATTAAAGCTCCTTAAAACTTTTTATTTGGACTCTGTGGTCACTTTTTTAAGACTTGTCATTTCACATCTTCACTGTACCTTTTCATTTTGGAGTTCCCAGTACCATGAATTGCACTAGTAGAATACTCATAGATCCTGTGTCTTTCATGGTCTTGTTTTATATCACCTCTTAATGCAATAAGCAAGAAAGACTTTTTCATCAAATAAAACAATATGGAATCATTAATTTAATAAAATAATTAAAATATTCTAATAATTCTAACAATATTTCCATAAATGATCAATTTTTCCAAGTTTCCTTTGATAGTACCCAGCCCAGCCCAGAACTGATCTAGTAAGATAGCACTATTGAAGATAGTACTGTTAAAAACCTGTCAATAACAATGTATTCTATGAGCATATTGACTTTTTCCTCTGTGAAGGCACTCCAAATATATACATTTTTTCATTTTTAAATGGTTTCTTTTGTAGTCAAGCAATTTTCTGTTATACTCAAATTTAAAAGTGACTGGACATAGGTATATGAACTCAATAAAGTATTTTTAGCATTGGATATTTTGTCTTATGCTTTCATTTTTAAGCAGTGAGACTGAAGAACATTAATTTTTAAACAGTTGTTGACAACTGATATATTTAGCAAAACTGAGGAGAAATAGAACTATTATTGAAATTATTCTCTACCCATTTTCATTGACATTGCTATGTGCTAAAACAGCACAATACCTTTAATATTTCTTGATTTATTAAAAACTCATACTTGAATTGATCTTGAGAGTAAAACACTCACATTTAGCTAAAATATTACCATTTGTAAAGCACTTAAATATGCTTTAGCTAAAACATGTATTTAATTTTTCCTGTGAAAAGATAATTCTTTAAGGCAAAATCAGTAATCATTTCTCTTTAAATTTTGTCTATTGGAGTGTCATTGTATCGGGGAAATAAGATTTTCAAAAATAGATTTTTATCTTAATAAGGATATGTGGCTTCTGTTCATCCCAATGAAAGTATTTGTTACATTTGTTCCATGGAAAGAACATGTACTTCAAGTCATAATTGAAAATATGGAACAGAGTTCCAAATGTTGATTATTCATTACTCAGTAATGGTTCAAAATAATATTATCACTTGGTACCCTCAGTATGATTACTAAGGAAAATAAAGATACATAGAGACACTTAGGGGGAAATGAGTCATATGATATTTCACTTTGCTCAGTGACTCACAGATCAAAAATAGATTCAAGAAAATATTAATGTATTTTCAATGTTGAGGTTGTAAAGCTGACCTTTCTCAGGGATATTCCATTGTAGAAGACTATTCCTTTCCCTTTTCAATGATTAAATAAAGCACAATGTGGGTCTTCTAGTTAAATGATGATGTGAAATATATTAGAGTTTTCCTGATTACCCCAAATATGCCATTAAAGTTCTAGATATTCACCAGTCAGTCATCAGAAACTTATTAAAGGTTTCTGTGTGTCAGGCACTGGAAGAACAATGACAAAGAAAACAAAAAGGAAATAGCAACAACCTATTTCATCTAGCCAAAAAATACACAACAATTTCAAAAGATTGTAGAGGTTCTCAGTAGAGGCAAAAGGGGAAAGAAGTAACTAGTTCTCCCAGAATTTTCTACCAAGGTCTGTTAGAGAAGTAGGGGGAAGAGTCATCTTCCAAAAGCATAAAGCCAGCACTTGAATCTGTAATAGTAGGAAGCACTGGACTACCTTCCTAGAGCTACATCAGGACACAAAAAGAAGTTCCTAGGCAGCCTGAACCACAGCCACAGTAGAAGACGAAGTCTGCACGGCTGCTGACCAATCCCATTATTGGTGGATATTTTAACAGGTCTGAAATCTGTGCTATGGTTTGAATCAAGGCCACCATATGATACAGGACTAGGTCTATGGACTTTGTAAAATGCCTGTGACCGGCATAATATAGAGTATTCAGGTGGACCCACATAAATAGAATACAGCCACATCAATGAAAGAAGACAATTTCTATTTGAATACTGAACAAGGCAAAGGAACCAGAGTAGAACCAGTGCCCAAAACACTGTTGGACCATGAGGTGGATCCAGAAAGTAGGAATAACTGCAGAACACAGTATCTAAATTTAGTCACTCAATCCAGAACTGTGTTGCCTCAGCAAATCTCAGCAATTGCCTTTTATGATTTCTTAAAATATGACTTCAAGGTCTACAAAAGTTACTGCAAGAAAAATGAAATAAAATTAGAATGCTTGAGAAAAAAAAATGGAAGGATAATAAAAATGTCTGAACAGAAGACAGAAAAGATTACCTAGGCAGCAGACTACCTAGAAAATAGAATAATCAGCACTCCCTTACTCTATCTATCAAGAGAAGACACAGACTATTAAAGTGAAAATATTAACCAAAAGTTGAAGAAAATGCATTTATTATGGAAAAAATTGACCTGGAAAATAAGTTAAAGAGAGATGATTTAAGAAATATTTGATGTTATAAATAGCATGACCAAGTACTCCTTAATAATTCTACACCCCAAAAATCCAAAACAAACCAAAACATAGTTTTGTTTCATGTTTCAAGAAATCATATAAGAAGGGCAGTTAGGTGGTGCAGTGAATAGTGCACCTGCTCTGGAGTCAGGAGGACCTGCCTCAGACACTTAACACTTACTAATCATGTCACCTCAGACAAGTCACTTAATCCTAATTGCCCTGCCCCCCAAAAAAGCAAAAAAAAAAAAACAACAACAAAAATACACCAAGAAATCATAAAAGGCAATTACTGAGATTTGCTAAAGCAAAAGACAAAAGAAAGTAGGAAAATCAAACTATTATTTCTTGAAAGAAACATGAAACCTAAAACATCCTGAAATGTCATAGGCAAAATAAAAATAAAAAAAAAATTCAAGAAAAAAAATAATGCAAGCAAGCGGGAAAAACAAGCATACTAAAAAATTTCAAATACTAAGAAACCACAGAATTATACAACACTTGCATGTACCTCTCATAATAGAGTAAAATCTTTGCAATCTATCATTCCAAAAGGTGAATAATAAAGGTCTTCATGAAGGAACAATTTATCCTGGAAAACTGAATACAATACTAAAGTGTGTGTATGTGTGTGAAATAGAGAAATTTCCAGTATTCTTGATGAATGTGCAGAACCCAGCAGTAACTTTGAAATCAAAACCCCAGAGACAAAGGCAAATCAATTTAAGAAAATATAAGGTGCTAAATGATGATGAAGTGCTTATATTTTAACAGCAAGGAAGGAGGGGAAGATAAAAATGAACCTCCAAAGCTTTACTTTCTTCAAAAGTCAAAGAAGGAAGTGTGACAAATATATGGATTTGATATAGATTTGTTCTGTTTTATTGGTTTTGAGAGGGCAAAGAAAAGTAAGAGATAAAACAACATACTACAATACAAAGATGTGGAAATAAAGGTGAGAAAACATTCTTTTTTGCATAATTGAGGTAGAGATGACTTGTATACAAACTTGGAAGAGATAGGAGAGTGGGTATCCTAAGAAACTCACTAATATCTGAAACTGTAGAAAGAAAAGTTGAACACATTCATTTGCTTTACAAATTCATTAAGCTCAACAACAACAGCAAAAACTGATATATAGAGAGAGGTTGAATACAAATAAGAGAATCAGGGAAGAAACAGATATTAATAAAACAAACATAAACTCTAAAAGATTGATCACAAAAGAGAGGGGGGAAAAAAGGAAAAAAAGTCAAAGAAACAGATTGAAGTCAGACCTCTAAAAAGAGAAGAAGATACAAAAATAGACAGTTAAAATGATTATACAGGGGAAACTTTTAACTTAAGGACATCATAGGTAATAAAATGGCAGTATATACAGAAGTATATTTATATCAAACAGCAAGGACTTTTAAGTATTTAGATGACACAATCCAATTATAGGGAGAAAAAGACAGTATAACAAATAGTTTGTGACATCTGCATACTACTTTCAAACTTATACCTAGAATTGTTAAATTATGACAAAAAGAAAAATGAGACAAGATTCAAGGACATGAATACATATTTGGAAAAGATACATGTAATAGATCTCTGGAAATTATTAAATGGGAAATAAAAATATTTATATGTATATGTATGTATGTATGTGTGTGTATGTAATCTCAGTTGTTCATGACACTTTTATAAAGACTAAGCACATAGTTGGGCATAGAAATATCATAAAAATGGCATAAAAGCAGAATTATTAAATGTATCCTTTTCTGATAAAAATGTGATAAGAGGAATTGGCCTATCCAAATGCACATCATAGAAAATATGTAATTTTAACAAAGATAGTGAAAAAAATAACACAATAAACTTTAATTTTAGGAAATACCTTAAGCAATCATTTGAGATAAATTTTCATTTTTTAAAAATATATTCATCAACAAAAGAGAAAGACTATATTAGTGAATTTGGCATGGAAGTAAAATAAGTTAGAAAAGTGACAAATTGAAAAAAATACAAAGTAGAAATTCTGAAACTTTGTGTAGAGGTAAACAGTTCAACTTTAATAATCCTTTACGATCTCTCTTTTTATGCTTCTCTTGAGTCTTGTAACTGAAAATCAGATTTTCTGTTCAGCTCTGGTCTTTTCATAAAAAATGCTTGAAAGTCCTCTATTTCATTGACTAACCATTTTTTTCCTCTGAAGGATTTTACTTAGTTTTACTGGGTAGGAGATTCTTGGTTCTAAGAATTCTTTAATTTAGCTCCTGTGACCTCTGGAATATCATATTCCCACACCTCTGATCCCTTAATCTGGAAACTGCTAAATCTTGTGTTATTCTGATAGTTTTCCCACAATACTTGAATTGTTTCTTTCTGGCTGCTTGAAATATTTTCTCCTTAAACTGGGAACTCTGAAATTTGTCTACAATGTTCCTAGGCAATTTCCTTTTGTGATTTCTTTCGGGAGGTAATTGATAGATTCTTTCAATTTCTATTCAAGGTTCTGGATCTAGAATATCAAGAGAGTTTCTCTTCATAATTTCTTTATAGATTATGTCTAGGCTATTTTTTCTTAAACCTGGCTTTCAGGTAGTCCAATAATTTTTAAGTTATCTTTCCTGGATCTATTTTCCAGGTTGGGTGATTTTTCCAAAGAGATATTTCACATTGACTTCTATTTTTTTTTCCATTCTTTTGGTTTTACTTTATAATTTTTTTTTCTCAATGTGTTAATTTATTTATTTTTAATTTTTAACATTCACTTCCATAAATTTTAAAATTTATCCCACTCTGTCCCCTCTCTGTTATGAAGATGACAATGCAATCTGATATTGACTCTATATATGCATTCCTATTAAACAGTTTTTCCCATTAGTCATGTTTCAAAGAACAATTATAAAGAATGGGAAAAAACATGAAAAAGAAAATAAAACAAAGCAAAACAAAACAAAACCAAAAATGAAATAGTCTGCTTCACTCTGAATTCAGACTCCATAATTCTTTCTCTGAATGCGGATGGCATTTTTGATCATGAGTCCTTTGGAATAGTTTTAGGTCCTTGCATTGCTGAGAAGGTTTAAGTTGATCAAAGTCAGTCATCAGAGACTGTGACTATTACTGTATACAATGTTCTCCTGGTTCTGCTCACTTCACTAAGCATCAGTTCATAGAAATCTTTCAAGGTTTTTCTGATGTCTGCCCTTACATTATTTCTTATAACACAATAGTATTCCAGGACATTCATATGCCACAATGAATTTTTTAAAAAATTTGATTTATTTATTTTTAGGTTTCAAAATTTACTTCCATAAGTTTTAACCCCTGTTCCCATTGTTCCTCCTCCCTCCCTCCCCAAAATATTCTGCAATCTGATATAGGCTTTACACATACATTTTTATGAAACATATTTTCATATTAGTCAAAGCAAAAATAGGGTGCTTCACTTTGCATTCAAACTCCACAGTTCTTTTTTCTGGATGTGGATAGCATTCTCTCTCATGAGTTCTTTGGAAATGTTTTAGATCTTTTAATTGTTGAGAAAAGATAAGTCTATCAAAATCACTCCTCACTGACTGTGGCTGTAACTGAACACAGTGTTCTCCTGGTTCTGTTCACTTCACTCAGTATCAGTTCATACAAATCTTTCCAGGTTTTTCTGAAGTCTGACTATTCATCTTTTCTTCCCTCTTCCTACCCCCCCCACACACATTATTTAGTTATTTATTTTTAGTTTTCAACATTCATTTCCACAAGATTTTGATCTCAATTTTTTCTCATCATTTCTCCCCTACCCCCACCTCAAGATTGCAAGCATACTTATTATCTCTTCCCCTAGTCTGCCCTCTCTTATACACCCCCCTTCAAATCCCCTCATTACCCCTTTACACATAACTTTCTCGTAGGTCAAGATGAATTTCCATAACCCATTGTCTCTATATCTTATTTACCAGTTGCATGTAAGAACAATTTTTTAACATTTGTTTTTAAAATTTGGAGTTACAAATTCTCTCCTTCTTCCCTCCTCATCCATGCTCCGCTGAAGACAAGCAATACAATATAGGTTATACATGTGTAGTTATGCCAAATATTTCCTTAGTAGTCATATTATGAAAGACTAACTACATTATACACAACCACCATTCATTCTATTTTCTGCTTTGACCCCATCCCTTTTCAAAAGTGTTTGTTTCTGACTACCCCTTCCACCAATCTGCCCTTCCTTCTATTATCCCTCCCTTTTGTTCCCCCCCCCCCATTTTCTTGTAGGGCAAGATATCCAATTGAGTGTATATATTATATGCTCCATAAGTCAGCTCCAATGGGAGTAAGGTTGACTCATTCCATTCACCTCCCTGCTCTTCCCCTCCATTATAACAGCTTTTTCTTGCCTCTTTTATGTGAGATAATTTACCCCATTTTATCTCTCCCTTTCTCCTTCTCCCAATATATTCCTTTCTCATCTCTTAATTTTATTTTTTAGCTATCATCCATTCATATTCAATTCACCCAGTGTCATTTATCTATGTATAGAAATACAAAAATACACACACACACACACATACACACACACATGCATACACCCATTTATACAAAGATGTGTGTTATAAATATGTCTATCTATATCTTAAACTATATCTATATCAATTTATCTATATCTATCTAACTGTGTGTATGTACAAATATAGGTACACATTATATGTATGCACATACACACATATACCCTTCATCTATCCTATTACTCAGAATAGTCTCATGAACTACAAATACTGTCTTTCCATGTGGGAATATATGCAGGTCACCTTTAATAAGTTCCTTATGGTTTCTCTTTCCTGTTTAGCTATTTATACTTCATTTACTTCTTTATTTGAAAGTCAAATTTCTGTTCAGCTCTGTTTTTTTCATCAGGAATTCTTGAAAGTCCTCTATTTCATTGAATAGCTGTATTTTCCTCTGAAGCATTATACTCAACTTTGCTGGGTAGGTGATTCTTGGTTTTAATCATAGCTCCTTTGATCTCTGGAATAACATATTCCAAGCCCTTCTATCCCTTAAGATAGAAGCTGCTAGATCTTGTATTTTCCTGATTGTGTTTCCACAATACTCAAATTGTTTCTCCCTGGATACCTGTAATATTTTCTACTTGATGTGGGAACTCTGGAATTGGGCTATAATATTCCTAGTCTTTTTTCTTTTTGGGATCTTCTTCAAGAGGAGATTGGTGAATTCTTTAAATTTCAATTTCACCTTCTTGTTCTGGATTATCAGGGGAGTTTTCCTTGATAACTTCTTGAAATAAGATGTCTAGGCTCTCTTTTTTTTTTTATCATGGCTCTTTTAAATGATTTCTCCTCATTCTCTTTTCCAGGTCAGTGGTTTGTCCAATGAGATATTTCACATTGCCTTGTATTTTTTTTTATCTGTTTTATAATATGTTGATTTCTCATAAAGTCATTAGCTTCCATTTGCTCTAATCTAATTTTGAAGGAATTATTTTCTTCAGTGAGCTTTTGAAATTCTTTTTCCATCTGTCCAGTTCTATTTTTTTAAGGCATTCTTTTCCTCATTGGCTTTTTGGGCCCCTTTTGGCATTCGAGTTAGTCTATTTTTAAGGTCTTATTTTCTTCAGTATTTTTGGGGGGGTCTCTTTTAGCAAGCTGCTGACTCATTTTTCATGATTTTCTTGCATCACTCTCATTTCTCTTCCTGATTTTTTCCTTTCCTTTTCTTGACTGTTTTGCAAAATCCTTCCTGAGCTCTTCCATGACCTGCAACCAATTCATTTTTTGTGGAGGCTTTGGATGGAGTTTTCATTTTGTTGTCCTCTTCTATTTCTTTATTTTGATCTTGTCATTTAAAAAGGATTCTATAGAATGGTGTCTCTTCCTCTTTTTGCTCATTTTGCCAGGCAATTATTTGACTTTTGAACTCTTTGCCATGGTAGAATTCTTCTTCCAGGGTAGAGAGTGCTGTTTAACAAATTTCTGGAATTTTACACAGTTGTTGTCAGAGCTGTTTCTTGGCACCTGCCTCAGAACTGTGAGGAGAGCTGCCTCTCCATAAACTCAACAAGCTCTACCATGCCAGCACTTCTCACTCTAGGACTGCCACCCAAGACTGTGACCCAGAACCAAGCAAGGCAAAGCTAGAGAATCTTGCTACATCCTAAGAAGAGATGCCTGCAATTGCCCTTGAATTGGCTGCTTGGCCCTCCCCACTATCTGTGGGCTTAGAAATCCAGAAGCAGCCACTTACACTATTCCTGCTGCTGCTGTCATTGCAGCCACCACCACCTCCATCACTTGAGGGTCAGGGACTGGACTTTACTCTTCACTCACCAAGGTCTAACAGAGTTTCCCTATTGACCTTTTACTTTCTCTTAGGTGTTTTTGGGTTCATAAGTCTGGAAATTGCCACAGGTGCTAGTGATTCAGTTCACTGAGCTCTGCTCTGGCCAGGTCTGGGACATACTGCCATACTGGGACATACTCTTGTATAAGCCCATCACATGGGATGGCCTTCTGCTCCCAGCATGGTGTGATAGATGCTTCCTGTTTTTTTGTTTGTTTGTTTGCTTTTTTGAGGGGGGAAGGCAGGGCAATTGGGGTTAAGTGATTTGCCCAGTTCACAGGGTTAGTAAGTATTTAATGTCTGAGGCCAGATTTAAACTCAGGTCCTCCTGACTCCAGGGCCAGTGCTCTGTTCACTGTGCCACTTAGCCACCCCCTTGATACATCCTTTCTGTCAGCCTACCAGACTATCCTCAGTTGGAGACCTATTTGACTCTGTCTTTTTGTGGGTTCTGTAGCTGTAAAATTTGTTTGGCGTCATTTTTTAAAGGTATTTGAGGTAATTGGGGATGAGTTCAAGTAAGTTCCTGCCTTTACTCCACCATCTTGGCTTCAGTCCCTGTTCATCATTCTTATAGCACAGTACTATTACATTATATTCATATACCACAACTTGTTCAGCCATTCCCCAAATGATTGGCATCACCTCAATTTCCAATTTTTAGCCACCACAAAGAGAGGTGCAATAAATATTTGTGACTATGTGGATTCTCTTTCCATTTTTATGATCTGTTTGGATTACAGCCCTAGAAGCAGTATAGCTGAGTCAAAGGGTATGCACATTTTTATAACCTTTTGAGAAAAGTTCCAAACTGTTCTCCACAATGTTTGGACCACTTCACAGTTCCACCAATAATGAATTAGGGTGGCAACTTCTCCACATCCTCTCCAACATTTTTCATTTTCTCATTTTGTTATGTTAACCAATCTGATACGTGTGATATGGTACCTCACAGCCGTTTTTATTTGCATCTCTCTAATAAAGAGCAATTTAGAGCAGTTTTTTCATATGACTATAGAAAGCTTTAATTTCTTCATCTGAAAGCTACCTGTTCATATCATTTGACCATATATCAACTGGAGAATGCCATTTGTTTTCGTAAATTTGATTCAGTTTTCTATTTATTTTAGAAATGAGGCCTTTATCAGAGACAATAGTTGTAAAAATTATTTCCCAGTTTTCTGCTTCCCTCCTAATCTTGGTTGCTTGGTTTCCTTTGTGGAAAAACTTTTCAATTTAATGTAACCAAAATTACCAATTTTCATTTCATAATCTTCTCTATCTCTTATTTAGTCATAAATTCTTTGATTATCCATAAATTTGACAGATAAACTATTACTTGTCTGGTGATTTGTTTACAGTATCAGCCTTAATATCAAAATCCTATTCCCATTTGGACTTTATTTTGATATACAAGTCAGATGTTGGTCTATATCCAGTTCTGCCACACTATTTTCCAGTTTTCCCAGAAGTTTTTTGTCAGTGAGTTCTGAAGAATCTATGGTCTTTGGGTTTATCAAACAGTAGACTTCTGTAATCATTGACCACTGTGGCTAGTGTGCCTAACCTATTCCACTGATATACCCTTATATATTTTTAGCCATTACCATGTAGTTTTGATGATTGCTACTTTATAATACAATTTACTATCTGGCATGGCTAGGCTGCCTTTCCTAGCATTTCTTTTCATAAATTCCCTTGATACTTTGGAACTTTTGTTCTGCCAGATGAATTTTGATATTTTTTCCCCCTTGCTCTATAATGTATATTATTTTGATAGTTTGAGTGCTATGGCACTGAATAAGTAAATTAATTTAGATTGAATTGTCCTTTTTATTACATTAGCTTAACCTAGCCATGAGTAACTGACTTTTCCTCCATTATTTAGAATTGATTTCAGTAGTGTGAAAATATTTTGTAATTGTGTTCATGTAGGTCCTGGGTTTGTTTTGGCAGGTAGACTCCCAAATATTTTATAATTTCTGCAATCACTTCATTTTAATTTAATTTTTATTTGTTTATTTTTAGGTTTCAACTTTCATTTCCACAAGATTTTGAATTAAAACTTTTCTAAAACTTTCCCCTACCCCCCGCTCCAAGATAACAAGCCTACAGAATACCCCTTCCCCCAATCTCCACTTTCTTAAATTCTCCCCCATAGCCCTTCTAACTTTCTAATAGGTCAAGATGAATTTTTATACCCCAGTGCATGTATATCTTATTTCCCAGTTGCATGTAAAAATTTTTTTTTCTTAACATTTGTTTTTCAAACTTTGATTTCCAGATTCTTTCCCTTCTTCTCTTCTAACCCACCCCCACTGAAACAATAAGCAATTCAATATAGGTCGTACATGTGTAGTTACTCAAGACATTTCCATAGTAGTTACATTGTGAAAAGCTAACTATATTTTCCTTGTCCTATCCCACCCACCACTTATTCTACTTTCTACTTTACCCTGTTCCTTCTCAAATGTATGTGATTCTAACTACCCTTTTCCCCAAGGTGCCCTCCCTTGTATCATCCCACCTCTTATTCTCTTCCCCCCTACTTCCCTGTAGGGTAGGGCACCCAAATGAATGTGCATGATATTCCCTTCTTAAGCCAAATTCAACAATAGTAAGTTTGGCCTATTCCCTTTCACCTTCCTCCTCTTCCCTTCCATTGTAACACTTTTCTCTTGCCTCTTTTATAGGAGAAAATTTTCCCTATTCTATCACTCCTTTTCTCCTTCTCTCATATTCCTCTCTCACCTCTTAATTTTATTTTTTAGATATCCCTTCTTGTTCAACTGATCCTGTGTGCTTTACCTTTTCATGCTTCTCTTGCTTCTTGTCTTTGAAAGTCAAATATTCTGTTCAGCTCTGTTTTTTTCATCAAGAATACTTGAAAGTCCTCTATTTCATTGAAAGATCATATTTTCCCCTGAAGCATTACACTCAGTTTTGCTGGGTTGGTGATTATTGGTTTTAATCCTAGCTCCTTTGATCTCCAGAATATCATATTCTAAACCCTGAGATCCCTTAGAGTAGAAGCTGCTAGATCTTGTGTTATCCTGATTGTGTTTGCACAATACTCAAATTGTTTCTTACTGACAGCTTATGATATTTTCTCCTTGGCCTGGGAACTCTGGAATTTGGCTGTGATATTCCTAATAGTTTTCTTTTGGGGATCTTTTTCAAGATGTGATGGGTGAATTCTTTCAATTTCTATTTTGCCATCTGGTTTTAGAATATCAGGACAATTTTCCTTGAGAATTTCTTGAAGAATGATTTCTAGGCTTTTTTTTTATTATGACTTTCAGGAAGTTCAATAATTTTTAAATGATCTCTCCTGGATCTATTTTCTAGGTCAGTGGTTTTCCAAATGAGATATTTCACATTGCCTTCTATTTTTTCATTTGTTTAGATTTTTTTAAAGGTGTCTTGATTTCTCATAAAGTCATTAGCTTATATTTGCTCTAATCCAATTTTGAAGGAATTATTCTCTTCAGGGAGTTTTTGAAATTCCTTTTCCATATTGCAAATTCCACTTTTTAAGGCATTCGTCTCCTCATTGGCTTTTTGGTCCTCTTTGACCATTTGAGTTATTCTATGTTTTAAGGTATTATTTTCTTCAGTTTTTTCGGGGGTCTCCTTTAGCAGACTGCTGAGTAAATTTTCATGATTTTCTTGCATTATTCTCATTTCTCTTTTCAATTTTTCCTCCATTTCCCTTACTTGATTTTCAAAATCCTCCTTGAACTACTCCATGGCCTATAACTAGTTCATATTTTTCTTGGAAGCTTTTGATGCAGGAATTTTGACTTCATTGACTTCTTCTGGTTCTATGTGTTGAACCCTTTGTCCCCCCAAAAGGATTCTCTTGTCTGATTGTGCTTTCTCTTCTTGCTCATCTTGCTAGCCAATTACTTGACTTTTGAGTTCTTTACCATGGTAGAACTCTGCTTTCAGAGTGGATATAGCTTTGTCCCAAGTCCCTGGGGTTTTTGCAGATGTTGTCACAGTTATGAGGAGGGCACCCTCTCTATAGACACCCCAAATTCTGGCATCCTGGCCACTCACCTAAGTGCCACAACCTAAGACTAAAATCTACATCCAAACAGGTGGAAGCAAGACTGATTACCCTCTGAATGGTCACTTGGTGCCCCAACTATTTAAAGGCCAGGAGCTGGAGAAGCAGCCACCAGGCAGCAGCTTCAGCCACACCTTTTCTACCCTTCACCCTGGAAGCAGGGGCCAGATCACTCTTTTGTCACCCAGTTACAACAGAGTTTCCTGATTGACCTTTAACTTTCTCTTCAGTGTTTATGGGTTCAGAATTCTGGAAACCACCCCATCTGCTGGTGATTCATTTTCTTGAAGTCTGCTCTGATGGGTTTGTGCCACTAGTCATGGCTTCCCCTGGCCTGATTGTGGGTGTTTCAAGTAAGACTGGGCTCAGCTCCCAGCTTGGTGAAATAGATCCTTACTGTTGGCCTGCCAGGCTGACTTCAGCTGTACATATGTTTCTCTCTTATTTTGTGGGTTCTGTAGCTCTAAAATTTGTTTAGAGTCATATTTTACAGGTTTTGCAGGTGTTTGGAGTGGGAGCTATGTGGAGTTCCTGTTTTTACTCAGCCATCTTGGCTCTGCCCCCTACAATAACTTTAAATGGAATCTCTCTTTCTATCTCTTGCTGTTGCACTTTGTTAGTCATATATAGAAATGCCAATGATCTTCGTGGATTTATTTTGTATCCTGCAACTTTGCTAACGTTGTTTATTATTTCAAGTAGTTTTCTTTTTACTTGATTCTCTAAGTATATCATCATATCATCTATACAGTATGATAGTTTATTTTCTTTTTTGCCTAGTCTAATTCCTTCAATTTATTTTTCTTTTCTCATTGCTAAAACTAACTTTTCTAATACCATATTCAATAGCAGTGGTGATAATGTACATCCTTGATTCACCACCTATCTTATTAGAAATTCATCTAGCTTATCCATATTATATGTTACGCTTGTTGATAATTTTATATAGATATTATCATTTTAAGCAAGGCTCCATTTATTCCTATGCTCTCTGGTGTTTTTAAGAAGAATGTGTATTGTATTTTGTTAAAAGCTTTTTCTGTAGCTATTAAGATAATTATGTGGTTTCTACCAGGTTTGTTTTTATGATGAATAATGCTGATAGTTTTCCTAATACTGAATGAATGAGCTCTGCTTTTCGCTTACTATTTCTTTCCTTCCTTTTAATGACCCACTCCCTTTTCTTCCTTTTTTCCTCCTCTTCTGCTTATAGCATGTAATGCCATCAATTAGCAGATTCCCAAAAGAATTCTACTGTGAACAGCTGTTAAAGTTCAGATTACAGAGTATAGTGAACACTCCATTTATTCCATTACAAATCAATGCAAACATTCACAACAAATCATAATATAATATTCACAACATTACCCCTTATCATAGAAAATCACAATATAGTGTTTATAACAGCTTAACATTAGAATTCCAACACAGTTTTCACTACAGTGGCCACAATATTTAGAACAAGGAACAAAAGAACAATCATTTGATTTCCCTAAGGGGGAAACCCTCCTTATTTAATCATTCAGTCAATTCCCAATACTGTAATCAATACTTAATCATTCAATCAATTCACAATACAATAATCAATCTTCCACTCATGGGGCAAATAATTAACTTAATCAATCACTCATCCAGCAATCAGTCACTAAGTATCACTACAAGATACAATCATTAGAAAATCACACAAATCCTCCACCCCTCAGTATCTAGTAAACTCATTCAATATCCAAGGAGAGATATTTTCTTCATCTTGACTCTGTGGTGGTCTCTCAGATTCCCTGGATCCCCTTCCATGGTCCCAGCTTCCACCTGAACCCACAAAACAGTCACCCGGATTCAGGGGCAGAAAGCTCCCAGGTTCTCATCCAGCCCTCAGAGGTAGACAGCTCCCAGGTCCTTGTCCAGTCCTCTGTGCAGTCCCTGGCACACACCAAAGTTCACAGGGTCTAACACATCTCAAACCCTTCACCACTTCTGTTTTTGGAAACTCAAAGATCAGCCAAGCCATGAACCAACAAAGGCTTATCCTGGTCATGCTTCTTCAGTCCTCCAGTAGTTCAGCTAGCCCTAGGGCCCAGGAGAAATCTTGGCCTTCCAGGAGTGCTTCACCAGATTCTGGTCTCAAGAAAACTCCAATTCAGTTCTCGGTCAGCTTCCAGATGTTGGGAGAGAAACTCTCTCTCTCTCTCTCTCTCTCTCTCTCTCTCTCTCTTTCTCTCTCTCTTTCTCTCTCTTTCTTTTTCTCTCTCCAAATGAAAAATTCTCAATTTTTACAGATATCATCTTCCCATGTAAGAATGTAAACAGTTTGCTCTTAATGAATAACTTAAAAAAAAAATCTGTTCACCTTTTTATGCCTTTCTTGAGTCTTGTATCTGAAGGTCAAATTTTCCATTGAGCTATGGTCTTTTCATCAGAAAGTCCTGGAAGTCCTTATTTCATTGAATATCCCTCTCCTTGCCTGAAAGATTATTCTCAATTTTACTGGGTTACTAATCCTTGATTCTAGTTCAAGCTCCTTTGTCTTACAAAATATCATATTCCAATACTTCATATCTTTTTTTCATTGAATTGTTTATTTACTTTTAGTTTACAAGATTCAGTTCCACAATACCTTGAGTTTCAATTTTTCTTTCCTCCTTAATCCCCCTCACCCCCCCCCCATGGTGACATGCAAATAAGTATAGGATCTGCAAATACTTTCACATTGTACAATAGTCTGGTTGTATAGAAGGATTGTAACCAATGGAGTGAATGGTGGGAAAAAAGAAAGAAAACCAAACATGAAAAAGAATGATAGCATGTAGATTGCTTCAGTCTCCATTTAAACTCTGGTCTTTCTAGATCTTTCTCTGAATGTAGATATCTCCTTCCATCCTGAGACATGTACAGTTGTCTTATACCTGTGCGTTGCTGAGAAGAGTCTGGTTTATCAAAGTTGGTCATCACACAAACGAAGTGTCTATGATTGTGTGCAAATTTTTCCTGGTTCTGCTCTTCTCACTTAGTATCAGTTTGTATAGGCATTTCCAGGTGAATATGAAGACCATTTCCTCCCCATTTCTCATAGCACAAGAGTATCCCATTACATTCATATACCACAACTTGTTTAGCCATTCCCCAATTGATGGGCATCCCCTTAAATTCTAGTTTTTTGCCACCACAAAGAGAGCTGCAATAAATATTTTTGTACATATGGCTCTTCCTCTCACTTTTATGATCTATGAGTTCCACTGAACTTTTCCCTTTGTCCTTGGCTCTTATGTGTTGTTAATTCTGGAAAGTGCCACAGCTGCTGGGGATTCACTATCCTGAAAGCTCCAGCCAGTGTTTCTCCTGGGTGGCCTGGGACTAAAACCTCCTGAAATTGAGCTCTGCTCCCAGCACACTGAAATGAGCCCTTTCAGTTGGTCAACCAGGCTGCTTTCAGTGGGAGCCTTGTTTCTCTGTCATTTTATGAGTTCTGGAGCTCTAAAATTTGTTTAAAGTCATATTTTATAGGTATCTGAGGTGTTTATGGTGGAAGCCACAGAGTTCTCCTCCTTCTACTCAGCCATCTTGACTCCCTGTCAATTTTATTTTTAAAAGAGTTGATCAATTTTTCTTCTATTTCTCTAATTCAACTTTTAAAATCCTTCTTAAGCTCTTCCTAGAATGCTTTTTGGATTTGAGATCAGTTCATATTCCCATTTGAGGTTTCAGATTTAGGTATAGTGTCAATGCTGTCCTCTTCTGAATTTGTATTTTGATCTTCAGTGTCCCCACAGTAAGAAGCTATGGGCTTTGATTTTCTAATTTGCTTTTTCATCATTGTGATTGCCTTTTTCCTGATTTTTAAAAGGGATCTCTGCTTTTGCATCCCAGGGGGCTCTGTCTCACATTTCTTTTGCTGAGTTTGAGGGACCTGGTTACTGACTTTGTATGCTGTGGCTTATGGTTTGGGCAGTAGGAAGCTATATAATACTACAGTTTACCTGGTGCTGAGCTGGAGTTGATTGTTGTGTGCTGAGGCCAGGTGATGTCTTTCTGTGTTTCTCCAGGTTTACATTGAAGTATGAGGTGTGGAGGCAAGGTGGTCTGGCCACCACTCTGTTAGAACACAAGTAGGCTCACCTGATGTTCATCCTCTCTGGTGTCTGCTGATTCCCCTGGCTGTATGAAGACATACCTGGGCTCATGTGTAGGTGCTGGCCAGGTCCAGCACACAAGGGCTCAGGATGTCTCCCTCACCTGCTGAGTTGGGGCTTCCTGCTGCCTTGTTGGGAATCCCTCCTGTCCTGTGCTGGTTCCCTTCAGCCACAGCAAGAGGGACCTTTCCCATTAACCCCACTAGGTTCTTGAATTAAAAGACTTCTGTAACTATTTTGTGGGCTCCATTATTCTAGATTACGTTTTTCCTGGGGGTAATATTTCCTGGTTTTTTAAATGTAAACAAGGGAGGATGAAAGTGATTTACTTTTTACTTCATCATCTTGGCTCCTAGAAGTTTAAATAGGTGGGATTTCAAACATTTAGTATATGGGCTAATTGCCCCAGGAATAGTTACTGCTTCTTCCCCTACCACAGAACCTCCATAGGGCTGTGCATCTGTTTTATCCAGCTCCAATAGACTTTTTTTTTTTATAATTTCTTGATTTCTCAGTCAGTGGCTTCTGTTTGTTCCATTCTAATGTTTACAGCTTTTTTTTCTGCTTCAGGGAATTGTTGCACCTCCTTTTCCATTTGGCCAAATCTGCTTTTTAAGGCATTCTTCTCATTTGCTTTTTGGACCTTTTCTGCCATCTGGGTTAGTCTATTTTTAACGATGTTATTTTCTTTTATATATTTTGGGAGTCTTTTAGAAAACTGTTGACTCATTTTTCTTGATTGTCTTGCCTCACTCTTTCTCTCTTCATTCCTATTCTCAATATTTCCTATACTTCTCTTGATTTTCAAAATTCTTTTTGAGCTCTACCATTGCCTGTAACCAATTAATATTTTTCTTGAAGACTTTTGATATAGGAGTTTTGACTTTGTTGTCTTCTTCTGGTTGTATATTTTGATCTTCTTTCTCATCAAAGTAAGATTCTATAGCCTGAATATTTTCCCACCGTTTGATCATATTCTTAGCCAATTACTTGTTTTATTAACTCATTGTTAAGGTAGGGTTTCCAGAATGGAGTATTTATGTCCCAAGTTGTGGAGTTGTTTTCAAGGATACTTCTAGGATTTTGTAAATTTTCAATTCTTCCAAGGTGATAAGATCAAAGGAGAGGTGTTTACTCCTCTCCTTTCCTGTGCTCTGGTCTGTGAGTGACCACAAGCAATGTTTTCTCCCTTGGAACAATAAGGAGCATTTCCTCTCCATTGCCACTACAAGCTCCATAAAACTAGCCCTTCTCCTCACTCCTGGACTACTCCCCAGGACTGTGACCCAGATCCAAGCACAGGTTAAGCAAGAGAATCCTGCCTCAACACATGCAAGAGATTTCTGCAATGCCTCTCTGGTCAGCAGCTTGATCCACCCACTGTCTTCAGGTCAAGAGCTCTAGAAGAAGTCATTGCCACTGCTGTTGTCACCTCAGTGGGGCTGGACCATACTCCTCTCTCATTCAGATCTAACAGACCTTTCCTAGTGATCTTCTAAGATGTCTTTGGTGTTTATGGGTTGATTAGTTTGGAAATTGAGACAGTGGTCAATGATTTATTACCATGAGGCCTACTCTGGGATTACTGATGATCCAGTTTGTGTTGGAGTGTTTTGTGCTGAACTGTACTCCTTTCTCAGACTGGTGCAACAGACTTTTCCTGTCAACCTTCTAGGTTGTCTTTGACTGATTATTTGCCTTACTTTGTCATTTTGCGGGTTCTGCTACTCTAGAAATTGTTTAGAGAATTTTTTTACAGGTATATGGAAAGGTTTGGGGGAAAGCTCAAGCGAGTTCCCACTTTTCCTCTGCCATTTTGACTTAGTTCCTCTCTTTTTCTTCTTAATTTCATTATATTTGTGAAAGGCACCATAATCTGTACAAATGACCAGTTTCACAAATTTAAAGTGATCCTTGATTCTTCCCTCTAGTTTACCCTTTATATCTAATTACCTTCTAGTTTGTCTTCTTCTATCAAATATCTTCCCTCTTTAATATGTTGTCCCCATATTGCCAAAATTATTTTGCTGAAATATAAATTTGATAATATCACTTGCCTACTGACTAAATTCTAATGGCTTCCTAGCATCATTAGGACATTGCAGAAGTTTATTTGTTTGGTATTTAAAACCCTCACAATTTAACTTTACATGACCAAAAAAGTTATTATCAGTCACTCTGCTTTAAACTGGATAACTTGATTCCCACTTGACATTTCCTCTCATCTCCCTTCCTTTGTACAAACAGCTCTTCCTACCTGGAATGCATTGTACCCCCACCATGTTGATATTCAGAATATATGTTTTCCCTCATTATTTAGCACAGCTATAATTTCTTTCCTAACATACCAACTGCTAGTGCTTACTCTTCTTAAAAGTTATATATTTTACTTTATAAAAAATTTATTTATATATGTATATGATTTACCAAATAGAAGCCAGGTTGTTTTTGTTTTTTTAAAGCAAGGGGCTATTTTTGTTTGTTTTGATTTAATGTTCCCACAGTCTAGCATAATACTTGGCCCTTAATAACTTTTTATCATGATTATTATTCATTTACTAAGTTATCTTATATGAGCAAAAGTATGAATAGCTATAATTTTCCTAAAAAATTTTTGAATTTTTAAAATCAAAGTAACATGCTTAGAATTTTTTTATTATCTAATATATATATATATATATGAGTGTAAAAAATTCTCATATTTCCTAAATGTGGATCTTTGTTAATAATTATAAGTTAAGCACAGTTGTGACCTAGACATTATTATCTTTAACACTCTACTATCTTTCCTTTCAGTGTCCTTCTGTGTTTGATATGTCCTTCCAAACACATCTGTGGTGAATCCAATTCTTCCAGTCTCTCTCTCCACTTAGATCAAATAGGCCTGATTATTTATTATCTGATAAACTTCTCAGATGAGTATTTACATTTTAATATAGAGCTCTTAAAGATTTTTTTTTCAAGCCTTCAGGTCCTACAGGATTTCATTTCAATTGGTATGCAAGAAGAGTAAATTCTAGATATTCCTTAAATCCCATACACTAAATTGACGACTCTATGCTGACCCTTTTTTAGGTGCTAAATTTAACCTGTCATTGTGACAGTTTTACTTCTTATAATAATTTTCTTTTCCTAAATTGGATTGTCATGTCTTTTATTCAAGTTATAAAACATTAGAAAACAAAGTGACTTTAGAGATCATCTAATCCAAACTCATTATTTTACAGGTAAGGAAACCAAGAAATAGAAAGGATGATCTTCTGCAAGGTCATATGATAGCCAGAAGCAAAGGATAGTGATGCTTTTCCTTTCTTTTGTTGTGGTTGTTTCTGTAAATTTTTTTTCTTATTCTATAATGATCTATTTTTATCTAATTTCTGTACATTTCAACATTTCTGTATTTTTTTTGTTCTTATTATTACTTTAAGATTCAGATCTGTGACTCTATGATGACATTATGTTTGACAAACTCCTAATCCATCTCCAAATAATAAAAGACATACAATAAAACTCCTATCTGGGAAAGTTTCCTGGGCATTAGAACTTATTTCCATTACTAGTAAGGGGAATAGGTCATACACAAAATTCAAAGAAGGTAAATACATTAAAAATAAAAAGCAAAGCTTGTGTAAACTTATGTGCAAAGAAAATCTTTCAAACGATATTCAAGATGTGAATCATGCAGCAACATGCGTTTTATATTAAACAAAGTCTGACTGGCAAAAGAATACAACTGGCAATTTGAAAGAAGCAGAGAAGTATATAAGAGCTTGTTCAAAGTTTGGCGTGAGGAATTCCTTCAAAGCTAGAAGCAGTATAGAATCATTATAAATTGCCTTTGGAAAGGATTCCAAAAGTAAGCTAATAATAGAAATATATTAGTTCACCTGAACAGAAAATAACTGAGCTATGAAATAAAATAAAGATGTTAATTGCCCATTTTAATTAGTGATATTAATAGGTGTACTTACAATAAATTGGGTAGAGAGGACACTAGCCTAATTATCCACTTGAGTATCACAGAATAAAATGTGAAACTCTATATTCTCATTCTAGAAATGGAATTTTTTTTTGCCAAATTTAGAATTTGCTCAAATCTTTTAGATTATAGCTTACACTTTAGTTTGGTAGCTAATGACTTTCATTTCATGCAAATTAACATCAAGTCTGTCACTTGAGGAAAAATGTCTGCTGGAAATCAAATAACCCACAATATTTTTTTAAGTAACTATACTTTGAGAGGGTCATGAACAGCCATGTAAACAACTTTGATAAACATTTGTTGAGCCTTGTCCATAAATGTATTTTAAAAATGTAATACTTGAGAAATAAAAATATCATTCATAAAACAAATAATAATAATAATATGTAGCTATTCTCATTATAAACTTTACTGTAGACAAGACATTCTTGTCATTTTGTGCAGTTTTCTACAGCCATAGTATCCCAAATTTGCAAAGAAGTGTGTGGGAAGAAGGAAGGAGTCTTTACAGAATCTTTTCCTTCATTCAGGGAAATTTAGTCATTATATCTTCACAGTATTTGGCTGCATATGTTGCTGTTTTTGTTGTTCTTTCCATTTATAGTGGTAGAAAATATTAAGATAAATTGTAATCATAGATTACATTTATACAGTACCTTAAAGAGGGTCACGATGTATAAGTTTATAAAGCATTTTATAAACATTGTATGGTTCGATTTTCAGAGCAACCCTGTAAGGCAGGTATGTAAGCTATTATTGATTGTATATATGTGAAAACAGAGATTTATAGAGGTTAGTTAAATGACATGTCCATGATCAAACACCCCAGGTCTCAACCTAATCCAAGCCCATCATTCTTTCTACTGCAGTTCTATTCAGGGAATTTTCTAGATTCACCCTTCTCTTCAACATCAAAATGAAATTATTCACTATCCCATGCCCAAAAGATTCTGGTATTCAAGATTCTTATTAGTTTATCCAATAACTTAACCCTTACCAATTCAATAATGATTAAGTAAATGAATAAACTAATGTTTTTCTCCTCAAAGATAAGAGTTGGTACATTAAAAGATCAGAGGGCTTGGAATATGATATTTTGGAGGTCAAAGGAGCTAGGATTAAAAACAAGCGTGGTCTACCCAGCAAATCTAAAAATAATACTTCAGGAGAAATGGGAGGGCAGATTGGGAGAGTGGATAGTCAGAAGCAAACACTTTTGAAAAAGGACAGGCTCAAAGGAGAAAATAGAATACATTTTGGGGTGGGATAGGATGGAAGGAAATTTAGTTAGTCTTTGAGAACATTCTTTGCATAAAGACACATGTAAAACCTATGTTGAATTGCTTGTCTTCTCAAGGAGAGTGGATGGGGAGGTAAAAAGGGAGAGAATTTGGAGACCAAAATTTTAAAAACAAATGTTATGGATTGTTTTTACATGAAACCAGGAAATAAGATATGTAGGCAATGGGGTCTAGAAATCTATCTTGTCCTATAAGAAAGTAAGTGGGAAGAAGATAGCAGGGGGGGTGGGTGGAATAATTGAAGGGAGGGCAGATTGGGGGAAGGGGTAATCAGGATGCATGTTATCTTGGAGTGGTAGGAAGGGGAGAGATAAGGAGAACATTTAGAACTCACAATCTTGTGAAAATGAACGTGGAAGACTAAAAATAAATAAATTAATTAAAAATGTGATACTTGTAGATGAATAAAATACTCCATAATTGTTCTTTATAGGGAAGGGACTGAGGCCTCTGTGCTTTCTGGGCAAACTTTCTTGGGTGCCATTTCATAGTGCTTACTCACTGATATTACACCGAAAAAAAATGCTCAGATTTTTTTTCCAAAAAAAAAAAAGTTAAGAGTTTTTAAAGAAAGTTGTCTGGACAAACTCTTTACTCAAAAAAAATAAATAAATAAAGTAGCTTAACATTTGAGGCCCTTTGGTAGTATGGGGAAAAATGAGTAGCAGGAGGGAGAGAAAGCAAATTATATGAGAATCAATCAAAAATAATGTATTTATGAAGCACCAACTGTCTACTAGACTCTGCTAAAGATTTCCTGAGAATTGCTGTTATTTGATTGTTTCTGTTGCAATTGACTCTTTGTGATCCCATTTCTCTTTTTCTTGACAAAGATGGTAGAGTAGTTTACCATTTCCTTTTCCAATTCATTTTACAGATAAGAAAATTAATCAAATAGGGTTAAGTGACTTGTCCAGGCTCATGCAGCTATTAAATGTCTGATGAAGAACTTCCCAAACTTATTTTTTATGCTGTTCCCTTAAAAAACATTCCTCAATGGCCCCCTGAAAATCTACTTTCTTTAACCCTTTAATGTTTTTCAAATTTGTGTAATTTCAAAGAATACATTTTTTTTAAATGACACATCTTAAATTTAACAATTTATTGTAAATTTGCGTTTTTTTCTACATGGAAATTTTGGTGATGTGATATTGCATCATGAAAAAATACATTATGATATTGTAAACAAGTCATTACACATACATATTCTTGCCCATGCATGCTGAACTTACCAACAATGTATGACATGTTCATCTGCCAACACTTGCTTGTTAAGACCTGTTGGTGGAATTGATGACTCATTGGCTATAACTTGCATTTTATGTGTTTATTTGGAAAATAATTTTATTACTATGACTAACTCTGTTATACAACAGATGAAATATGTACAAATATTGTTTTTCAAAATTTTCTTCTCCTCTCTTCTTTTCTTATGCTTCCCTTGTTTCCCTTATTTTTATTGAATGCCCCCACCCCCCCAATTGATCAATTAACACTGAGGCTACTATTGCCCCCACTGAATAATTCTAGTTCCTCCAGGGGGTGGTATCACCTACTTTAGGAACTTATGGTTGGAAGTCAGATTTGAACACAGAAATATAAGTCTTTCTGACTCTACATCTGGCACTTGTAGCAGCAAGCACCCTAGCATACCCAGGATAGCTGCTAGCACAGGTTCTTAGATCTGCTTTTCTAAAAGAAAGCAACTCAAAATGGGTTGACAATCTTACTTTGATCCATCAAAGATATATCATTTACTTAGTTCAGGGGAAAACAAAGTCAGTACCCTGAACTTCAGAGAATAGAAACAGAAGTTATAACAGAAAAAAAACACAATTCAGCAAACAGGGCTTCTAGCTGTCTGACCATTGCATCCATACCTAGTTAGTTAGCAGAGAGGGAAGCACCAACATCTGGTTTGTCAAGCCAGGGGGCTCAATGGCTGCCCAGAGTCTTATCTGGCCAAATTGCAGAACTCTTCCCAAAGTGAGCCCCAAAGCAAAAAACTCACATCAGGGCGTATATGGCCTTCTCCTGGCTCAGAGAATGTCACCACACTCTTGACCCACTGCCCAATCACAAAGTAACATGGTGTGGGCATTCCTGAAAAAAATAAAACACTCCCCTCACAGGTTCCATGTGACCACATTCAGCCTCTTAGGGGGCAGAGTATAATTTCAAATCAGGGAAGGTTCTCAGAGTCACTTATGGCTACCAAGGGGCCAAGGGGCAAGGAAGATCTTTAGATTCCCATTCCCATAACATTAGGCCCCAAGATCTTTCATGCCCAAAACATAGGAAACTTACATCTGTATTAGCATTAACATCTCTTAAGTACAACATAATCCTCACGAAATAGAGACATCACATTTGCAAGATACGCAACATAACAACTCATTACCAAAGTGGCCACGCGGCCTTGAACAAACCCAAAGTACAAAGCATTATAATCCTCTCAATCCAAAACAAAAATGTCCAAATAAAATTCTCTTTGGGGTGGGTATCCTTACCCCCTCACCCCCCACTGCCTTTACAGGCTTCCTCCCAGCACTTTCAAGGGCAGGCTCTAATGAGCTAAGTGCCAGTCTTAACACTGCTTCAGCCACAACTTCCAAGTCCTGAGGGGTGACTGGGCAACTAAACCAACATGGTGAGATCCTTGGGGTTCCATGGCACTTCACCCCACCCACCAAAGACACAATTTCATCCTTACCCTTGGTCCCAAACTGTGGGATACAGCAAGAAAACACATTCAGTGCTCTTGCCTTTCTGCACAGTCCTTATCTTGTCCTGTGGCTGAATTCTGAACTCCTAGTTTCCTCCTCCTACCACAGGAGGCAGCCACTCCTGACTTCTGCCCCAATCCAAGCAAAGGCAACTTCCAGGTTCAGATTATGAGCATAGCAAACCCTATTTATTCAGTGACAGATTAAGGCAAAACATTCACAGAAAATCAAAATATAGAATAACTCAACAATTTAGTAAGTCCTTAATTCATTTGCAAAGTACCAAAGTCCCACTACCCCACCCCTGGGTATTAGTCAAAGTAGCCCACTCCTGGGCAGTATAGTCATTTAGTCAGCCAACAAAGTCTTTCTTCTCAAATCGAGGTTAGTTTACAATCATAAACAAAGTATATTCATTTGGTCAGTTACAGAGTACAAAAACAATCAAGTTTCCCACCCCTGGATCACAACTGATTACAATACCATCCATTAATGCCAAGCACTTTTCTCAAAAGGGGCAGTGGAGAGCACAAAAGGCCATCCACCCTTAAGCTACAACAAGGTTAAGATATCACAGCAGGAGAGGTCCTTTCTACATCTTGACAGGAGGCAAGTTCTCAGAAATCTCTGTTCCTGAGGAGACAAAGCTTAACAAAACCACAAGATACATTGCCAGTTTCCTCATCAATCCATTCTCTGCCTGCAGAACAATCCCAGAACCCCTGAAAACATCAGTAAGACCCGCTTTCAGGATTTCTGTAAACATATAACAAGAAAATCCTTCTTCAGGGCTTCTGAACCAACAGCAAGTTTCCAGGGCCTCTGCAACAACAGCACTGCCCTTCACCAGCAGAGAAATCTGGCAAAATAACATCAAAACAGACAGACAAAATACCAGTGTTACAGCCATGCCTCTTCAGTTCTTGGCAGCTCTAGGTGGCAATTCTCAAAAGTCCGGGGCATCTCCAATCGGCCCTCAGCAGTCTCTCTCTCAGATTCTCTGGCCACTGGTAATTCTCTTTCTGCCTCCATGATACTGCTCCCCCAAAATTCTTCTGGCCTCCTCTCCTTGAGCTTTCTTTCTGCTTGTACCTCCTTCTAAATCCATGGCACCAGATCCTCCCAGTTCAACCCTCTCTCTTCATGTCAATAAGTCCATCCCACAAGTGGGATTCATAAGTTCTGGGTTTCAACATTCAACCTGAAAACCAATCCAATACAGGATGATCTCTAAATTCCCTTATCTTTACAGCACTCTATCCCCTGTGCCACCTAGCTGCCTCAAGTCTTAAGAATACAAAAAACAAAATGAAATATTCCTAACTCTCAAGGACATTTTATTCTATTGGAGGATACAATACATGCATATATATAATTACATGGCTGCATACAAATATACATACATACAATACTGTACTAACAACAAATTCAAAGTAATTTCCAATGAGTGATGGCACTATTTGAGGGAACATCAATCAAAGTTTCAGATTGAAGGTAGTGATTGGGTTTGACTTTGAATCATTTGAAAACTTAATCAACTACAATGTGGTTATGAGTTAATAGTGTGATGTGCAAGCTAAAACAAAGCAAAATAAAAACTTCCAGTAATCTTAACTTGTATTTATTAACAGAAATAAAATACTCAGTGACATAGGGGATTCATATATACTTGACCCTGATTAGCTCACATGTGAAGTTTTATGCTCAGTCCAGGATTCTTCATTGTAGGAAATACAACTGTCAAAAGCAAAAATACCCAGAGGCCGGTGACCAGGGTGGTGAATGACTTTCAGACTGTCATATATAAACTAGCTGAAAGAACTGGGATATTTTACCTGAAAGGAAAAAAAAAAAAAAGAATATTTGAAAGATATGATTAAGGAAGTAAAATTCTGACATATGAAAGAGATCCTGTTTCTTCTGCTTTGCCCGGATTTTAGAAGTTGGGGAAAAAAGTTGTCTTGGAGGGGAGTCACTAATGGTGCTCAAGCAAAGTCTGTATGATTACTTTCAGTGAACAATGTTGAGTGTTTCCTCAATTTGGGAAGTGCTAAGACTATACAATCTCCAAAATTTCTTAAATTTTCAGATTCTATGATACTATAAGAAAGGTGGACCTCTCAATAACCCTGACACCATACCAAGTAGCACTGGTCCCCTCTTCACTTAAGGACAACATTATCATACATAAAAACAGATATTGAAGTTCATCTAAAGATTTCTTGGGAATTGAAATGTATTCCCATTTTTCAGTATATCATCTTTTAGAGATTTTGCTTTTATAGTGATTAAAAGGGATTTTTACATTTTAAAAATAAAATCATCAGTGACTGTTTTTTTCCATCATTTCCTAGCATGCAATTATGCAACTCCGGATTCTACATTCCCAACCCTATATTTTTCATTGAGAGTCATTGCCAGAAATATCATAATTTGCTGTAACTTTCAACTATGTAATAAACAACCAGTAAAATTAAAATGTAACTACTTTGTAATAGGAAAGTCTGTTTCCTTTATCAGCTAAAATCATGAGCTATGCAGGAGAAATAAAATCAGATTAATAAATTATTAAAATAATTTAAACTAATATGTCCTGCTAGCTGCTGAAGAAAATGTCTTAGTAGGATAGCAGTATATAAAATGGCCTCCTCTGCTTAGGCCTACCTGCTTCAGAAGGATGTTTTCATTTGATAAATGAAAGAGTAAAATCTGCAAAATTTATGATAATACCAAAAGATTCTAATAACGCCAGCTACTGAAGGATTCCTTTGTAATAAAAATGTGAAAAAAAAATCTTGGTTTTAATATTTACTTTTCAAATATTTAAGAGAACTCAAATATTTTAACATCAAATGTGAAAAGAGAATGTTAAAACTAAAAATTTAGGTGTGGATATGAGTATTTTTGCATTGACAATATTATGAATTTTTCCCCTTCATCTGCCTCCTTCCATATTTTTATTATCCTAAAGTAATTTAGGAAAGATTCATGTACTATGCACTATGTACAAGGAATATGAGGCACTATTTTTCTGTCAGTCTATCCATTTGGCTATCTATTTATCTATTTATTGGCATGTTGATAAATATTTCATTCTAGAATTCAGAAAAAAATGCACACATGACACTTTTCAATTTAATCTGCAATCTGATTTTATCCATTACTTTCTTAAATCTGGACAATAACAAAAAAAAATAAATAAAGCCCTCATTTGTAGCATTTACCAATTTCTAAAGTGTAAGATCTCAAAGAAAAATTTCATGACTGGCTCTTATGAATTGATTCAGGTTGATTTCATCACCTCTCTATTATTATCTTACATTCCAAGTAAATGGCAGTAGATAGAGTTTCCCTTGAAACTATGCAAGCCTCAGTTCATTTCAATTGCTGCAAATTCTATCTATCTGTGACTATTTAAATGACAAATCACATAGTCTCTTAATATTCTAGATAAATATTCATAAATATAAGTCACAGAGAAAGTGCCAACATGTATTAATAGAATTCATTCCCTCAAGGGTTCACCACACCAGTGAAATCACCAGTCCAAGTCCTATTTTTCTTCCCGTAAAAGACATAGAGTTTAGCCTTGGTTGGCTAGGTAGAACCATCACAAGGTTCTCTTAGTAGTCTGGTTCACTGTCTCCAGTGCAGTCTCCAGAATAAGAAGCATCAAAAAATAATTGCGATGGAAAATGAGACCAACTAAAGAAAGCAGATATTCCTGATGTCTTTATGTTTTGTGTGTGTGTGTGTGTGTGTGTGTGTGTGTGTGTGTGTGACAGGGGGTGTTTGTGTGTAAGCATGCATATTTGTATGAAAGAGGATAAAAAGAAAGAATGAAAAGAATAAGAAAAAGTACATTTTCAATAAAGGAAGGATAATAGCATACATGTGTGCATGTCAGGGATCCCAGTATAGTGATCTTTCAACTCACATTGTGAGCTCAAATCTTATAAAACTGCTGTAAGGAAAGCACTAAGAAGATCTCTAAGAGCAATATAATAATAAAAAATAGTAGTAATAACCCTTTTATTGAAACTATCTATATATGTATTCTATTCTCCCAAAGCAAATCAAAATGATATGTGAACATAATATACATTTCTAATTCTGCTTTTTGAAAAAAAAAATTGACATGATTGCTATTCCATGGAAGTTGTGAGCAAATCATGGAAGATTACTGTAAAAAAGAGGTAAAAACAGGAGTGGGATTGTAAATGCTTAACAGCTGAACTCTGAAAAAATAATGTCTGCACACACATACAGTTTTAAGTTCATTTTGCATTATTAATGCTTTCCTAAGTTTATATAATCAAGAAAACAATAAACTAAGACCTGATAGGTAATATTGCAGATTTCTGAGCTGTAAAAGCTAACATTGAAAATTTAACAATAGTCTCTATAGGTTCCAGCAAAATCTTTGGTAAAAGAGATCAGTAAAGGTCTACATGAGCTGAAAATGAGGAAGGCTTGTTGTATAGTGAAAATGAGAGATAAGAGATAGTCGACTCAAGTGCACATTATTTTCTTTGACATATTAAAAGACAAAAAGAAAGACTACTGATGTATGATGTGGATCCTATTGAAAAAATCTCTAGAAAGACATGGACAAGAATACCTCAGTAGCAGAAGGCATGACTGAGTTTATGGTATTAGAAAGAGTGCCTACACCAGTAAGATCCCAGATCCATCTATTCATTATGTTACGTATCCCCCAGGTCTATTATAAATGTGCTTCATGAAATCCTATATTGCAATAGCCTTGTCTTTTTTCCCCATTTAATTTTACAAAACGTATATAGCAAGTTTGAGAAAGTTTTCTGAGAAAACCTGAACACATTAGGCTGAAAACAAGAAAATAGAGGTGTCAAGAACAACAGAAAGATGGAATATTTTCTGACACTAGCCCCCAGTGACTGTTGGTGAAGCATACTTGTGTGTATTGTTTCAGTGACAATGAATTTTTATAGCTGTGTCTGGAGTATTAAATAAGTCCATCATTCATTTGTTCCCTAAAATATTGTTTCCATGCCAAAAGAATGAAGATGTGAAGTGGCCAAAACAGATGGCATCTATAATAGCTTTAAACTTCTTCTGCAGTTTTCTCTTAGGATGAATTATATTCAGGAATAGAGCATTTTGCTGCTTATGCCTGCCATTTGGAATGACTGAATGGAGCTGTCATCTGCAAAGTAGGTATTCTGATGTCATTTGATATTTAAAATGAATAAAATATGATGATTTGTCTTAGGAAGCAAAATCACCCATTTGTTTTAAATAGCTTATTTTTTGAAATATGCATTTTTGTCAGGTATTCTTAACTCTACACTGACCTCTTTTTTGCTTTATTTCCCCTTTTTTTTGGTCATTTTCACCTCTTGCATTTTGTGACCATGTGGGCCTACAAATAAGGGTTAACAAGTTTCCTTTAGTTACATATTAAATAAAGTAAATAGCTGACATTTTAAAATTATGCCCCATTTGTTCCATTTATATAAATAATGACAGCAAATAGTTTTCAGATAATTAAAAAAAAATCATAGAATTAAAAAAAATGGGAAGGAATTTAGAAGCTACTTGGAAAATTAATTCCCACCGAAACGTCTGAGAAATAGTCATCTAATCGCTGCTTGAAGACATTGAATGATATAAATTCCTGCATCTATTGAAGCTTCCAATTCTACTTTTGGACAGTTATAAATGTTAGGGAGTTTTTCCTGCCTTAACCATTTGCTTTATTTCCAGCTTCTATTCATTGTCCTTGTATCTGTTCACTGGGGCCAAATGCCTCTTTCACATAACAGCATTTCAAGTAATCGAACATAGATGACATATTTCTTTTGATTCTTTTCTTTTGCAAGTTATACAAAATAAGTCATCCAACAAAGATAGATTGGCAATTCCTGCAAGAGACCTTCCTGTAACAAGATGTCCACTATCCTTATTGCCCTCCTGTGAATGTTCTCCAGATTATCATAAATTGTGGTGTACAGAACTGAACACAATACTCCTTCCATAAATGGCCTAAGGAAGAAAGAATACACCTAATTCCCAGAAGCTATGATTCTAATTATTTAAACTAAGATCCCATTAGCTTTTTGGCAGCCATTTTACACTGGTAACTCATAAGTGCTTTAAAATTCCCAGGTTTTTTTTTTTTTTATACACACTAAGGCCTTGTATTTATAAGGTTGTTTGTTTTTTATCCAAAGTATAAAATTATAAACCCAAATATAAAACATTGATCCTTACTGAATATCATGGTATTTCACTCATTCCAATGTTTTACCCTTAAGATCTTCTGGAACTCTGTCAAAAAGTAGTCAAAGTGCTAGCTAGACTTCCTACTTTCATGTCATTTGAAAATTTGATAAGCAGGATATTCATATTATTCAAAAAATGATAAAAAAATTTCAATAACAAAGAAGGAAACATTAATTCCTAGAACTCACCACTGGAGCCCTCAATCCAGACAATGAAATGCTGTTAAACATTTAATATCACTGCATCCAATTCAGTCATTTCAACAAGTCTAGAATTCATTTAGAATCTAGTCCACATTTTATTTAACTTTCTGCAGGAATAGCATGATGTATTTTACCATATACTTTTGCAAAATATATACATACACACATATACATATATACATATTTATGTATGTTTTGTAATTAGTTTTACATAAAGAGCTGTTGAAAGTAATTTATAAACTCATGGTGGTGGTATTTAGCTCGCAGTGTAGAGCAGAGACAGTGTCTCCTGAATTCACGTTGTGCCACCCATCTACCTGCCCTCCAGTATTTTACCCGCTACCCAGCCCCGTGCCCTTGCCTCTCTCTCCTCTTACCCGTTCTCCTTCGAGCCTACCGACCCCCCGCAGATGTCCAAGAGTCCCAAATACTCGTCCTTCTTTGCCGTCATGGGCGCCTTGGCCGCCATGGTCTTCATTCTTGGTATGGCTTATGGCATAGCAAAAAGTGGCATTGGTATTGTAGCCATGTCAGTCATGCAACCTGAGATGATCATGAAGTCAGTCATTCCCGTCGTCATGGCTGGTATCATCGCTGCCTATGGCCTGGTGGTGGCTTTTCTCATTGCCAACTCTGGCACCGGGAATCATCCTGTTCAAGAGCTTCCTTCACCTTGTGAGCAGGCCTCAGCATGGGCCTGACCGGGCTGGCAGCTGGCTTTGCCTTTGGCATTGTAGGTGATGATGGTGTTCGGGGGACAGCGCAGCAGCCCCGATTGTTTGTGGGAATGATCCTGATTCTGATCTTCGCTGAGGTGCTTGGGCTGTACGGCCAGATTGTGGCCCTCATTCTCTCTACAAAGCAGACCCTCTTTTCCCTTTCTTCCCAGTGCTCTCCTCCACCCTCCACTCACCCCTTCAGGCCCAGAATGTGATGTAAAGGCCCATCTTGAACCACCCTATCTCTCCAAATTCCCTCCAGAATGAATGGCTTGACACCTCGTGTAGTTGTCCAGTCCATAATTGGTCTTGTAAATGCACAATGTCTTAGTGACTCTTCTGTCTGTCTCACCACACCAGATTGGATGGTGCCTGAACTGGGCCCAGCTGGGACTGAGGCCTCCTGGAGTGGGCCAGGCAGCAGTAATCTCCCTGCCCATTTGCCATTAGTATTCCATGTATAAAGATGAATTAAATTGTCATTTTTCTCTTCACTAGATGTTCATTTATAAAGATTTGACATGTTTCTATCCTTTATGGAGCAAGAATTTTCAATTTCCCATTCTATATATTAATCTTAAATATAGGTAGATTATTGCACTGTGGGGTTAAATGTCAAGTCCTGAGAATTCCTTGGATGTGATAATTTGAAATTCAAGATTTCTGTAGTGTCCTGGTATTAGTAAGAATTGTATGATTTGGGAACATTTTGAACATGTGTTTCCAGTGGTGCTGTGTAGCATGGGGCCAGGGCTCACAGTGATGTTTCCAAATAAAATTCTGACTGGAAAAAAAAAAAAGATATGTAGTTTTAACCTCTTCATTTAACAGGTAAAGAAAAAGCTGCCTAGAGAAGTTAATTGACTTGCCCAAAGTCACACAGGTTAAAAAAAAAAAGGCAATTAAAATATTATTCTAGGTCATCTGACCCCAAATGTCAACATTTCCTTTCAAAGAATTTAGTATTCCAAGGGATTATCATTTTCTTTTCATTTTGTACCAATAATGAAAAATAAATATAGCAATATCAGTACATTTCCCAGAAATATCACTTCCCATGAATTAAACCCAGAGCTAGTGTGCGTACTATGAATCATAGCAAAAATAACTGTCCATGTCACCAATTAATAAAACATTATAATTTGAATTTTAATGACAGATAAATAAATGAGCATTGGTAATCTTATCCTAAATAGATTCATGAAGTGGACGGAATTTTTCTTTAGGTCCCCAGATGCTCCATTCTTTATCCACTGGTGAAAACTCCTCACCTTTCTCGGATTTCCTATATCCTTTTATTATCTTGTCATTTTCTATACATAATACTTTATCCACATTAAATAAATGATTAATGGAAAATTAAATCCTATAATTCCAGGTTTATGCTTTTTATTTATTTTTTATTTTAAATGGAGCTAAAACCTTAAATTAAAGAGCTTAAATCTTAATGGGGGAATTTTAGGCATCATTATTCTCAGCTTTGAGGGAAAATTATATTCCCAGTACTCTTGAAATCTCACCGCCTCAACAGCTTCCTCCTCCACTTCTGCCTGTTTTTATGTTTTGGTTTGAACTGACCTCATGCCAATGATATGCCTTGCTTCACAGTCACTCTATAAATAGGTGGCCCTGACAACTGTGCCACACAAATATATTCTCAAGCATGCATATCAAGTACTCTCAAGCTGTATTTCACTGCTTTTTCATAATAGTAACAGAACTAATAATTCTTGCAAGCTATGGGCTTTCTATTTCCATAAAATATTCAAGAAAATACTCCTCTTTCAGACAGGAAGGAGGAAGTATCCCATTCTTAGGTTATTGGTATATGCAGCTGTGGGAAAAAGCTGAAAATTGTCCTGGATAATTACCATAACCTTGTATTAGTAACAGATTTTACAAGGGGAAAAAAATGATATTCTGTTAGACACAAAATGTACATTTAATGCCATTAGTTGTATACTATAAAAAAAAAGGTCCTAGCAAAGCCTAAAGCTAAATTCTAAGCAAGTTAAAAGGTGTGCATTGTAAAGTAGGGCATATTATAGGTGTGAAATGATAATAGTCTTCACTCATTTTGTCATATGGAGTTATTTTTATGGTACTAAATGGACATTCTGCTATATTATGCTCTTTTAGCAAAATTTGATTGAGCTAGATTTAATAGTAAGTTAGCTACTTAGGTGGGTGCATTAACTCTTTCAGGCCCCGAGGGTATAATTTAGTGTATAGCAGTGTGATGCAGTACATTAAAAGGGGATTTAAAAGAAGCAACATTAGAAATGCATGCTATGCAGCCTTATTGGTAGATGAGTTGTTAACATACTGAAAGAAAATTATTTTTGCATTAAATATTCCATTAGTGTCCTAACAAAAGTACCTTATTTTCAGACAACAGGGAGAACTGAACCCTTTGTGCTTGATTCTTGCCTTTCCTTTAGGCAATGGTCATTCGTGTTCCTAAAAGGAAAATCAGACTGAACCTTTGGATAAGTCCAGAACCAAGATGTCTGCTTTTCTTTAGATAAATCACAAACCAAGATGTTTGCTTTCTCTCTTATCTGGTCAAGACTGATTTTTAGCAATTGCAGGCATCGCTTTACTTTGCAAAGTGTCATTGGTATGTCAAGCAGCCCTGGCATCAGAAGTGCTCCTGATTGGTTAGATATTGTGCTCCTCCATTGTCTGGTTCCCCTGTGAAGAAGGGAAACTCTAGAATATTTAATTGGTTATTACAGAACCCACATTCACACTTCTTACTCCTCTTCTTCCACAGATTTTTCTCCCTAACTCTTTTACACCCTTATCTTTTCACAGCTTAGAATCACATAGGAATCAGGTTAGAATTAGTAGATAGATGACTGGTGTCACCAATTGTGGGTGAGCATTGGCACTCCATATTAATGGGTAAGCTTGATTCTAAAGTGGAAAGGAAGTGAGTCTGGAGAACAGAAAACATCTTATTTTTTTTAATTTATTGTATTCACAGATATCTTCTCCTATACCCCCAATTCCTGCCTGACATCCCAATGTATTATCTTTCTCCTTTTGCCCTAACTTAGTCATAAATACTTCAAAAAGTCTTAAATATCTCAAACATGTATAAATGTTTCACTCTTTCCCACTTGTCTTTGAGCAGATGAGAACATTATTTCACTGTTCCAACTTACAAGTTTCTTTTTCTCAGGCTATAAATGTAGCTATAATCTCTATAAATGGCAATCACTCTGGTTCATTTCAAGTCTCCATTTTGGATCATGTTATACCCCTACTTAATAAACTCCAATGACTCAAATTCTGCCCTCTGAAGGAGGTCTTTTTATATCCCCTTCCTACACATACACACCTCTCTCCTACTGGTATTTTTCCTTTGAGATTACCCACAATTGACACTTACATGTGCATACCTTGTATGTGCATCCTTGCTTGCATTTTGTTGTTTTGGCTAGACTGGAGCTCCTTGAGAGCAGATTGCAGGGAGTACTCAGAAAATTAAAATGTGAGCAGGAAACACTTTTTATCTGAATCCACATTGTTTATATGTTCTCTATCACTTTCTCAAGTCTAGATAATAAACAAAACAAGAAATCAAGCCCTAATGAGTTATAAAGTATAAATGTTCACACTGAAAATTTAACAAGAGAGTGAAGGAGGTATGGGTCAATGCCAGAACACTTTTAGAAGACAGGGTATGTGTTTCACCTTTCTTTGCATACCCAGTGCTTTGTATGGTGATGGACACATAGTAAGTATTGAAATAATGTTTACTGACTACTTTGTACCCAACTAGGGGCTAGTTTAAGAATGTAAGAACTTAGGCTAGGAAGGGAGGGAACAGTTTGACAAAGGGGAACTGGTGCAAAGAAGATAATAGTGCTGGCTACAGGGACTCCTCAGATTTTTCTTTTGACAGAGAACCAGTTGGTAGACACCATTCTTTGATTCAGAAAGGTCTAGTCTAACCCAACTCATGTCATTGTGAGATAATTGAAAGTAGGTAGCAAAGACTGAGTGAAGAGCACTGAAGTGAAGTTATTGGAACTTGAAGTGAAGGTATTGGAACCATATTAATGCAGAAAGGAAGGGAACAAAGATAAAAAGTATGATTAGACCAAGAAAATAATTGAAAAAGTAAAATAATTACTGATAGAATTAAATGAGAACAAATTAAAGAAAAGTGATAATAACACATTTATAATTGGAATTATAGCAAATTTTCAGGCACGAAACAAGCACCTTTGTGTTGGCCTCTGTTCTAAGCATTAGAAATATGAAGGAAGGCAAAAGATTGATCTTGTACTCATATAGCTTCCACTTTAATTGGAGAAGTAATATATAACTAAACGTGCGACATACATAAGATATCTCCAGCATACGTTGTCATGGCAATTCTTTTGGTGTAAAATTTGGATTAAATGTCTGAGGATCCATCAAATTATAAACTTATCTGATTCTGTGAGAAGTGGAATTAAAAAAAAAAAACCTCAAAGGCAGAAGACAAATTACTCAGAATAAAAAGACAAGAAGACTGGAAGAGTGTGTGAAAGCAATATGAAATAAGACTTTTCACCTCAGAACCAGAATTTGGAAAGATAAGAATATAAAGATACAGTGCCTATGATTAAGGTAACAAAATATTCAAAACATTCATAAAAGTACAAATAGGGAAAGTTGCCTGTTATAGAAACATGTTAATTATTTCATTGATTGTTGATTATTTCAACCTTTGTTCTTCTTTATCCATTTACTGAGTGCTACATGAAACTTCAACATTTTTAAAATATGCACTACTTCATTGTTGGTAGCTTTGATCAGTCTTTGATATGCTGATTAATAATTTGCTATTATTCTTTTGAAAATTGTTCATGTCCTTTGGACAATTATTTAAGGCTATATGACTTAATGGGTAATTAAAGTCAGGAGAAAAGAAATCTTCACAGACTTAATACCTGTGTAACCCTGGGTAAGGTATTTAACCTCTGATGGTCTCAATTTCTTTTCTGAAAAATGAGCCATTGTACTCAATCGACCTTTCCAGCTCTAAATTTGTGATTCTTTTACTTTATATCTGAGATATCAGTGTTATCAGAAATATTTGATACAATAGCCTTCCCCCCTCCCAATTGGCAGCTTTAATTTTTAGCCTAGTTATTTTAATTTTGTTGATGCAAAAGCTTTCCAATTTCATTGGGAAATTTTGTTGTTGTTGTGTTGTTTCAATCATGTCTGACTCTTTGTCAGATCCCATTTAAAATTTTCCTGACAAAGATACTGCAGTGGATTGCCATTTTCTTCTCCATAAAAAAGAAGTACCCATCTCTTTATTGCAATCTCTCTTCCTTGGTTGGGGAAAGCTAGGTAGCTCATTGGGTAGAGTGCCTGTTTTATAGCCAAAAAGGCTCAATGTTGCTGAGTTAAGATTTGGTCTCAGACTCTTACTAGCTGGTGTGACTTTGGGAAAGTAATTTTACCTTGTTTGTCACAGTTTCCTCATTTAGAGAAAAAAAATTATGCAAGTAAATGGTAGATCATCCTAAGATCTTCTCCATGAGAATCCCCAAAAAGGTCACAGTCAGATTTGACTGAAAAATGACAGAATTACAAAAAGCCTTTTTTAATTAAGAATTTTAGCATACTCTAACTTTTGAAGTATACCACAATTTATTTTCTACTACTGTTTTTACAATTTATGTGAACTTTTACATTTCTGGACTATTAATTGGGAACTTATTAATATATGTCACAAGATGCTAGTCAAAGTGTGTTAAAGCAAAGAGACATAGTAAACTGTAGATGTTAAATGAGGCATAAATTTTGAGCCATGGCCACTTGATTCCTATTCTTCTTCCATCTCTCCTTCCTGTAGAAATTTCTTGATAATACATTTTTGTATTTAGTGTTCTATGTGTATATGTTTTCCCTCTGACAGGAGGACAGGTCTTTGTGTCCTCAGTCACTACATACTTAATAAATACTTATCGAGTTGAATGAAATTTATCCTATCATTTCTGTAAAAGAAAACTTTTCCTCATAAATTAGACATTTATTTACTACTCTGTGCATTCATAATCACTAGACAAGGAGAATGATATCATGTAAGAAACATTGACATCAATCTACTACATGATTTTAAGCAAACAAGGTAACAAAGAAGCAAAAAAAAAAAGCTTTCCCAAAAAGGAAAAAAATGTAGATTTGTTTCTATATACATTAAAAAAACAACAACACCCAAGGTGGCTGAGAACCAGAAGGGTCACTGATGAACAAATAATCCTAAAACAGTTATTAAAACTGCCACTACTGTCTCCTAATCCTGAATTCACTACAATGTGCTACCTCCACACTGAAATTTTACTGAAAATTCTCCTTGGTTGTAGTGATTATCAAAGAGAATACATTCATTACTTCATTCTTTTAACTCTTCTTGTCAAATTTTAGGAGCTATTTTTTTCTTATCCTACATTGCAAATTGCTATAATATGGCTACAGATAAAGCGCAAGTATGAGAGCAAAAGACAAGAAATGCATGCTGTGCTTATACATGCTACTTTTCCACTTTCTAGAACTAAATCATATCTTACAGTTTCTCTTCTATTTAAATAAGGATACACAAATTTATATTGTGAGTTGTTGTCATGTAAATTTATGAAAAATTCATAAATTTAAATGTTTTCCAGACAGTTGTTTGACCTGTTCCAGAAAATTTTTCCTCAAGGAAAGCACATTCATTTCATATTTGCTCACTTAACATTTTATTTATATATTTCTTTTTTCAAGAAAAAGAAAAGGTAGAAAATCTTCTTGAGAAGACACTGCAAATGACTCGGTAAAGCCATAAAGCTGGTTTGAAAAATGAGTTCAAAGGTACATGTCATTCAAAGCATGGACTATTGGATGCATTGTCAAAAGTATAAATTCCTCTGGAAAAAAAAGACTTTAACAATCAAAAAATTCATAGTACTCTTGATTTTTCAACAATCTGGCTTAGATCTACCAGAATCAATTGTCGGCTTTTCATCTTTAATTCAACATAACAATTTGGAAGAATGAAAAATACTCAGTTGAAAAGAAAGAATATATTCATGTGTATAATTTAGGCTTACTTTTGAAAAGTATAATGACCAAACAGAAAATGTTAACTAGGAAAATGCCATACAAGCGTGCAACTCATCTTGCTGGATATTATGTTTTATCTCTTTAAGAGTATGCATGAGTTTCTTTCTCGTAGATGTGCCAGAACATTATGATGTATTGCAAATGAGTAATGATGCAAATTCATAGGAAAGTAAAAGCTAAAGAATCAAGACTTGTACTATTTATATCACATTTGTTATATGTAATTAAAATGATTTGAATACTTTTAGAATTCAGAATCTAAATTAAATTACAATTTCATCAATATTTCTAGTATTCTTAAAAATAAGAAGCACTTAATTCATTTATCTTCAGTTTTCTCTCTAAATCTGAAGAGAAATTATACTAGTAGGAAATATGGTTTTAACATTATGACTACCTTAAGAAAATAAATAAATTTATAAGAAATTAGGATTTAAAGATTGTTTTAAAAGGTTTAAACTTCCTCTTATTTTTATAATACAGAAACTCAAGGCTTTATAATCATTACATTGTTGTTGACACTTTGCTGTGGAAAAAAATCAAAACATCATATTTCTTCTATTACAATAGATTAATCATTTATCTCTAGTAGCTAGTTAATTAAAAATATTATTTTTAAGTATTTGTATGATTCATCCACATTTTGGAGCTGGTGATTGAAATGTACATAAATCATTTGCTATAAAATATGAATGCCATATTGGGTTCTAGGTTTTACCAGTACAGTGCAAGTTTTGATAGTTTCTATCTAGATGAAAATATTTTGAGTGTAAATTTGGCAACAGCAAAATTTGGTGACCTGGAAAAGGTTTGGATGGGATTACCATCAGAAAGTTGGTAAATAGCAGAAAATTTATTTTGGTCATGAGAGTTCATTATGGAGGTGATTTGATTTACGTTATTGAAAGAACAACTTGTGTGGGAAAAAAGAATCACAGTTCTATCAAAATATTGGCTATGACAATGTAGTATATAATTATTTCTTTTATGATTTTTATATTTGCTAGTTGGTTCTCCTTAAGAAAATTTTTCACTGAGAACCTGGAATATAATTTATAATATTAAATAATCCTAAATATATAATATTCCTAAAATATGTCTTATTTATAAAGGAATATTTAAACAAATTGTATTTCTAATTTCTCCCTTCATTCTGTCATTCCTTCCTCCCTTCTTTACTTTCTATATTTTTTCTTTCCTTCTTTCCTTGCTTCCTTGCTTCCTTGCTTCCTTGCTTCCTTGCTTCCTTGCTTCCTTGCTTCCTTCCTTCCTTCCTTCCTTCCTTCCTTCCTTCCTACCTTCCTTCCTTCCTTCCTTTCTTTGTAATAAGTTCTAGGAACACTATTTGTGATAAAAATAAGTTTCATTGATAATTTCTATTTTCAAATCACTATCATTTCTAGATTTACCCACAACTGACATAATTGAAGTCTCCCTAGTAACAAAGAAAAACGTAGTTAATCAAAAACAGCTGATCAACTGGCAGTCAGCAAAAGCAAGACTTTGTTCAAAACAAGTCTCAGATAAGTACTAGCTATGTGAACTTGGACTTTCATTTAACCTTTCTGGGCCTCAGTTTCTCATTTATAACATGGCAGATTTTGAATGAATGGCTTCTAAGTTTCATTCTAGCTCTAAATATTAATCTTCTAATTTTAATGGACAACAAACTTGGAAAAGTAGACTAAAGGCACATGGTAAAACTTTAAATAATAAATGGAGGGGTTTTTAGGCTTTATTCTAAAAGAAATAGGAAATCATCGGATCTTTATGAGCTCAGGGATGGCATGTAATTTGGGAATAGCAATTTGATAGTTCTTTGGATGACAGTTTGAACAGAGGTGAAAGGAAAACTAATTTGGAAGTTATTGTATTAAAACCAGCAATTTGCACATTTCATTAAGTCAGGTACAGTTCAAGCTCCCTATTTTGAGGTACCTAGTCACAGTGGACTAGTTATGAGAAAGGAGATTTACATGTTGCCAAAGTAACCAAGAAAACTTGAACATAAGCCATGCAAAACAATACACAAATGATCACAAATGTTAACTAATATCAAGTCTCCTTGGATTCTAGTAACTTATTCTCAATATCCATTTAATCAGTATATTTTGAGTCCCAGAAGTCTCATGTATTTGATCTTTAGATATCTTTTCTTAGACCATAGGCTTTATTCTCAGGATAGCTCTAAAGGGAATTGAGCTTCTCTGATTCCAATTCTAGAGGTTTCCAGATAATTCTGATATTATGATTTAGTATAATCACTAAAATTTACTTTTCCTACTTTAAAACTTGAGAGAATTTCCATTTATATATTATTTGCTGTTTCTATCCTTACCTAAATCTTATAATTGATATGAGTCTTTCTTTTTTTTGCTCTTCTTTTTAAAATTATTTTTATTAACTTTTGTTTATTTTTTGTTGACATTCATTTACATGAGATTTTTAGTTACAAATTTTCTCCCCATCTTTTCCCTACCCACCCACCCCAAAACAGCCACCCCACTGTATACCCACTCCTCCAATCTTTTCTCTCCTATGTACTCCCCCATCACCCCTCTGACTTCCCCGTAGGACAAGATGGATCTCCCTACATATGTGTGTGTGTGTGTGTATGTATTTAACATTTGATTATAGAACTTTAAATTCTAGATTCTTTCCCTTACTCCCTCATCACCCACCCCCATGGGAAAGACAAGCAATTTAATAACGGCTGTAAATGGATAGTTACACAGAACATCTGCACAATGGACATATTATGAAAGACTGATTATATTTCCCTCCTTCCTCTCTCACCTCCCTCCCCCTTGTTCTGTTGTCTACTTTATCCCTGTCCCTTTACAGAAGTTTATGCTTCTAACAACCCTACACCCCCAACCTGCCCTCCCCTCCATCAACCTCTCTCTCATCCCCATCCCCCCTATTCTCCTGCAGGGCAACATACCCTATTTAGAGGGTATGTCATACCTTCCCTAAGCCAAATTCAATGAAAGTAAAGTTGACCTTTTCCCTTTGGCCTTCTTGTTCTTCCTCTCCATTGTAACAGTTATCCCTCCTCTCTTCTATATGAGATGAATAACCCCCTTCTGTCTCTCCCTGTGTCCTCTCATTCTATTCCTCTCCCACCTTTCAATTTCACCTTTTAAAATATCATCCCTTCCTATTCAATTGATCCTGTGCCCTCTATGTACACATATTTACACACACTCAGATATGTATTCATATGCATAGATATACCCTCCTATAAAGACATGTGTATATGTATACATATACATGCATACACATATATATGTGTATATATATGTATGTATGTGTATGTATATACATATATATATGTATATGTTTGCTATGTAGTTCCATTTCCCATTTTTATGATCTCTTTGTTATGCAGACATAGTAATAATGTTGTTGGATCAAAGAGTATGAATCATTTTACTGTCCTTTTGTCCTAGTTCCAAATTTGGCTAAGTTCATAACTCTACATTAGTGTCCCAATTTTCCCACAACCTCTGTACTGTTTATGATTTTCCTTTTTTGGCATATTAGGCAATCTGATAGGTGTGAGGTGGTACCTCAGAGTTCTTTTTATTTGCATTTCTCTAATCAATAGTGATTTAGGGCACTTCTTCATATGCCTATAGATATCTCTGTTTCTTCATCTGAAAACTGCTTACTCATATCTTTTATTATTTTAATTAGGGAATGGCTTATATTCTTATAAATTTGACTCATTTCTCTATATATTTGAGAAATGTGGCCTTTATCAAAGACACTTGCTATAAAGATGATTTCTTGCTGTTTGTTTTCTTTCCAATCTTGGTCGTATTGGCTTTGTTTGCATAAAAGCTTTTTAGTTTGATGTAATCAAAATTATGCATTTGACTTCCCATGTTTCTCTCTTTCTCTTGTTTGGTCATGAATTCTTCCCTTCCCCATAGATTTGACATGGAGACTATTCCTTGCTCTTCCAATTTGTTGGTGGTACCACCCTGTATGTCTAAATCATTCAACAATTTTGACCTTATCTTGGTATAAAGTGTGATATGTTGGTCTATACCTAGTTTGTGTCCTCTTACTTTCCAATTTTCCCAGAAATTTTTGTCAAGTAGTGAGTTCTTATCCCAAAATCTTGGATCTTTGGTTATATCAAAACCTAGGTTACTAGAGTCATTGTGTAATGTGTCTTATATACTTAATTTATTTCACTGATACCCCACTCTATTTCTTAACCAGTACCTGCAAAAGTCAAAGAGAGGAATATGTGTTTTAGAGTAAGAGAATAACATCCTCAGCTCTTTATTTAAGGAACCTCTCTTTGGCAGAATGGATTGGATTGAGAATAGACTTGGGAAAAAAAAAACATTAAATAATTTGTGTCATCACCTACCCCTTTCCCCATTCCTGAAGCATGTTACCTTTATCTTCAATCAAGGCTTTACTTAGCTGTCATCTTCCATCTTTCTGAAATAGTTGTTTCTCTCTCCAATCACTTGATATGTACTAATTTCTGTATATGTTATATCCCTACCAAAGTTTATGAGTTCCTAGAGACAGAGACTGTGTTGCCTGTCTTAATACCATCATTTCCTAGCATTAGATTTCCAACTTGGCAGCTTTACTTGAGCTTTGTCTCATTGCATTGAAATTCAGACAGACTTTAAAAGAAAATTTTAATTGTGAAATCTTTGAATTTGTTACATGTTAAATCAGTTCATTTTTAATGAGGAAACAAGTCTATTTATGTAAAACCACAAAGGTAGCAAGTGGCAGAGTTTAAGTTTCAACTCAGGTCTTTTGACTCAACAATGCTTCTTTCTGCTTAATGGTAGTTGAGGGATAATGCAGAATATTCAATGAAGAATGTCATCCAGAGCACATTACATAAAGGAATATGATAAATAATGTAAATTCCCTCCAAACAGTCATAATTTTACTTATGGCAAATGAGTGATTTTTGGGAAAAATAAAATGTGGATAAAAGACCCAAGAAACCAGAACAGACTCTTAGACTGTTAGGTCTTTTGTCATTAACCACCTGTATTCATTACAAATATTGAAAGTAGTGGTAATATAAAGGGCATGGAAAGAGTTCCAAAACCCAAAAGCCAAGATGAACAAAGGGATAGCACTTTGAATACAAGATACAAGAATACATGTAGATGGCAAAAAATTAACTAGGATAATTTCAAGAGACAAAAAGAAATGGAAAATCTTATAACAAGTGTTATGGTATAGGAGAGGCCTTGTAGTCTAATGCATAGAGCACTGGACATGTCAGGAACACCTAGGTTCAAATCTTGTCACTTATTAGCTATTTCACCCCCAACACATCATATAACCTCTCTAGCCCTTATTTTCCTCATTTTTTTTGAAGGAAGGTTATATTCAATAGCCTCTAAAGTTCCTTCTAGCTCTAGAATTATCTAAGTGACAAATTCACTGGGTCAAGTGTGAGAATGTCCTGGAAGTCATTAAATGACAGTGAAAATTCCCAGAACTTTGAATCATGTTATGTTCAATCATGACTGACTATATCAGTTACTAGATCTATTTGTAAGTTCGACTGTCTGCAAGCTATGTCAAAAGGGTATTGTGGAAAGACCAATTAAAATTGTGCAGAACTCTAAAGTAAATACTTGCTGCTTGACGTAGTAATTGGAAAAGTGTTGGAGAAATGACAACAAAATATATCTATTTCTTTTTAGCAAAGGAAGGCAGAATATTATATAAGCTGTCAAACTTGGTTACTTTGAGTTATTTTTTTTTTATTATTAAATATTCTTCTGTGACACAGGAGAGGATTTACTTCTGCTGGTGGTGGATATATACTGGAATGATAATGATGTAAAACTAAAAGACCTCAACTCCTCTGATTTTACTTGTAAATAATAAAATCAACTTAATAATTCTTGTACTAACATATACAATAATAGGATTTTTAAGAATACATCTATAAGCACCAATATGTTTTTTAGATATAGAAATACTAATTAGCATGAAACATAGTCCAAGACATTAATGAACAATGTAGTAAAGAAAATGTGGTAATATATATGAAAAAATAGAGAATGCTTTTGAGTTAAACAATGTGATAGCAATATTTTGATACAACTCTAACTTCATTGGCACTGATTCTTATTATGCTTATTGTAGATCAAATCCATATTGAATTGCTATAATAAAACTACATTATCATCTGTGACCAACTTTTTTGGTGATGAAGTTGGTCTTTGTGGATTGATAGTCTATTGGCAAGCTTTTATTCCCAAATAGTTTGGAATGGACAAAGCTTTTATTCTGCTGCTAAGTTAACCTTTGAGAAATCAAAGTCGACAATACTGGACTCATGAGTCAATTGTTAAACTTTCATTGTGAGCATTTGTACCTCACAAAGCAGCAAATTGTAAAATTCAGGAATTTATCATTTTGTTGATTGTGTAAACTTGCAATATGCCATTTCACAAGTGAAACATTACTGGATATCAGGTATAATTCTGACTTTAGGTAACATTGTGTTTCAAAGTAATCTCCATAGAGATCTGTTACAGAGGAAGTAGGTGGACTTTGATGTTTCTGTTTCAAACAAACAAACAAACAAACAAGTTTGTGAACATTTCTCAGAGTAGATGTGAAAAACTAAATGAGTTTTCTCAAATTGGGATTTTAAAAGGTGAAGAAGATAAGAATGAGGAATAGGGGTAAGGATGAACCTGAGAAAGGAAGGAAGCTTCCAGTCAGACAATGCTTTCTACTTCACAATTTGCCAAAAATAAATTGTCTGATTCAAAAGTAAAGCATTATCCAGTTTCCTTCTGAGTTAGTACTATGCTAGGTTACCATTCTATCTTTGGATGAGTAGGAATAATTTTAGACTATTAAAATGATTTAAAATTTTCATGCTAAAAAGAATAAAAACACACCTCTGCTCTTCTGTCACAATTATTTTGTCCTTTTTACTTGTATCCATTTATACCTCCTTAACCAATCTTCTGAGTATAGCTTTAAAAAGGACAGTAATTCAGTTATTATACACAGAATACCATTTACAAATCGGAACACTCCAATTAGATCTCCCTCATATACCATTTGACAAACTGCTAGTTATACTCTCTGGATGACTCATTTTTAGAGTTTATCATTAGTCTTGCTTCTCTTCACTGTTTTACTGTCCTTCCTTGCTATAATTAGGTCACCAAAAGAAACCCCAACCTTTAGGAGAAATACTGTATTCATAAGTCTTTATACGCTGAAGTAGAGCAAAGCTGCATAAATGCCCATATTCAACCATGAATATCCTGCAATAGATGTTAAAAATAGGATTGATGGCACAATGAGCTGTTCCCCACAAATTGAGTCATATTTTCCCAATACCTGAATGACTCTTGGGCTGTAAATTGTGAGATACTATAAGATACATTAACTCTTTCTATCCATTAGAGTTCTATCAAGTTTCTGTTTGGGCTTAATGATGAATATGTTGGATTTTGTAATAAGGTCCTGGATTTTTAAGAAATAATAGCAGTAGATGTGAAAGGCTAAAGGAGACAAGGCAGCTCTTCTGGAGGGCAGATTATAAGTCTTTATGACTCCTTAGGTCTTTAATGGCAACTTTGTTGGAAACCAGAGTATACATTATATACAGAGGTTTAACTCATTTGGAATTGTTGGATAAGAAAATGCTTCAGTATTAGGATAGGTTTTACTAACTGCAGTGCTTCTTGTGAGCCATGAGACATTGCCCAGTTTCCCTTCACAATTAAGTTTGTTTTCCCTGACTAGGTGTAACGATACTAGGATTTGAAGATCTTCCACGCCCCTTGAGCTTGCTGATGTAGCAGGAAGGGGTGGAGCAAGAGAACGCCGGAGCCAAGCTAGTCTCTGTGCGGTGCTGACTGGAAGCGGCGTC
>CM053590.1:167726729-167741988 GCA_028646515.1 Pseudochirops corinnae | reverse complement strand
TTGGCCACATGTGCCAACTTCATCATGACTGGGTTGGCTTTGACTTTCTGGTTTTGGGACTCAGTCTTCTGGTATTTAAATGAATGCACTATCTATATTTCTTATGTAGAGAGCCTGTTCTATTTTGTGATTAATAACTATATCAGCATATTTATAGTTACTGTAGGCATTGTGAATACTGCATTGCTGATACACTAGGGAGAACTAGGCAGTGCCTTGTGATTTACTGCAAGTATGTTACCTTGTTTTTTTATCTACCAATTGCTGTACAACAAATTTTGAAGCTTATGTGCTTGAAAGTATCTTATAAAGATAAAATAAATATCTGCCCTCTAGGAGCTTATTATCTACAGAATAACATAGATGAATGTATAGCAAATTAGAGCAGGCTTGTGGAACATACAGAATATTGGATTTCTGATGGCCTGTGAAAAATGTATGGTTTCCACTATTCACTCTCCTATTTGTCATGTGACCCAAGGCCACCAACCATCATGAGTCTGTTTCTTGTCTAAGCTATTTGCAGCCCAAAGAAGTTTAAACTCTTTTAGTGTTGGCCCTTAGGTACTGCAAAGCTGTGCAGGTCTGAAATAGAGCTGGGGAAGTCAATATAAAACCAATCTGGAAATAATTATGCATTTATAACAAAGTATGCCAAGGGTTACTGAATTTTAGTCATAGGAAAAAAAAGTAAGTGCTTTAAATAGATTAATTTGGCTGATCTTCATTGCCCTGTACATTTTGGATACTCTATAAGTAAACATCATTTATTAAATACTTACCATGTTCCAGTCACTATGCTAAACCTAGGCAGGCAAACATATTTTCTATGATCTTAAAAATATTACACTGTAGCTAGGTCTCAGAACTTATATGAAGTAATCATTTATCCATGCCTTTAGAAATTATATTTTTTCCTTCTCTACCTTTCTTGGATGTTTATTCTGACAGATTAAAAAAAAAACAAGAAAACTCTTTTGTAAATCTTAAGATTTTTTTTTTACAATATGAGAGTCTTTTTTTGTCTGTTTCTGTAATGTAAAGGGAAAAAATATAGTTACTACAATCCTTTAAATTAATGTCATCACTGCCAAATGCAGGAAAAGATGTTTTATCTTTTCTTATTGCAATTTTTTGTGAGCCTATTTTTTTTTTTCATCTTAGGCCAGTTTCTTTTTTTTCTATTCAAAAAACTTTCCCTGCATGGTAAATTATGACACATTTCAGATGACTAGGTCCATCTACAGTTCAGAAACAATTCAAAGTAAGAGATATTCTGTGTTTAAATTATGATTCTCTTTTTCCTTACTTTCCACCCTGTAATTGTCACTACACGTATTCGCTAAGTTAAAAAATTATATTTAATCCTAATTTCTTAAAAATACAAAATAAGTAAATAAAAGTAGTCAATTATTAAGTAGTCAAGGATGCTCATATAACATTTCATGGATTTCATTCTTATTTGGAGTCTTTCTTAAATAGTAAAAAAATCCTTTGAAATCAGTAGATGTATTTCTTCTCTTTCATTAAGTCATTACAAAGTTGCTGGAAAATGGAATTTTAATTTGAATCCTAGGTCAATTTTTAGTCTATCAGCAAATTCAATAACTATTGTGTTTATAATAGGCAATGGGATTCTACACCAAAACGGTCACTTTTTATTTAAGCTGTGTCTTACCTTGGGGAATATGGTAACACATTTCTAAAGATTTTGTAAACTGACAGGCCAAGAATAATAAAATGACAATTACAAGATAAGGTGAATAGTATGTGTGAGATTTACATGCACATATATCTACATATATGCATATTTTCTACTCGTATATGTGACTTTACAAACTTTAAAATGCTATATAACTGTTTGTTGTTGTTGTAAATGTTCTATGTAATGTAAAACCATATATATATCTATGCTTATAAAGTGATAATGTTCAAGATCCTTCAGAGGAAATACCATCCAGATAATATTTTTGTAAGATTAATTTAAAATTGCTTAGCCTTGGATTGAACTGTATGCCAATATAGTTCTAAATTCTGCAAAGATGGTTTAATTATACAGTGGGTGCAAAGGAGAGCAAAAGTTAACCTAGAGCTTACACATGGGATAAGTTTTATTTACAGAGTGGCTATTTGTTTATTCTTTCTATATGCCTCTAAGTCCCTCATTAATTATCCTTAAGCTCCCCAATTTGGAAAGGAGTTGCAAAAGCCTAAGATCATCTTCTACTCCTCTTTGTGGCTGGGCATTGGAATTTTAATATAGTACACTATGCCCCAAGGCTATATTCTAGGGCTATTATGCACATTATCCCAATATTGCTAAAGCACATAATGAACTGGGTTAAACACTAATCAAATATTTAAATAAATGCATTTCACTGAATGATGGTATTGCTAAGATGTTTGCTTAGGCTGTGGATCTATTGATTAAATCAACTCATTATTTTAATTGAGTTCTTTGATGCGTTCTTTACTTTCAAAGAATTTCCAAAAAAAGACCTATTTTGGGACCATAAAATAATTGTTTAATAGCTGAATATATATAAAGATAAAACTGTTTTCTGATTGGAAATTTTAGAATAAAAATATGCCTACATCCATCATCAGAACTTGGGTACTTTCTAAAAGCAAAAATAAAACATAAGCGAATAATAATTGTCCTCAAGTGCTAATTATTTCTGAGAACCATAGATAGATGATCCTAGAGGAATAAAAAGTAGGATGTATTTATTGAAACAGTAGCAAGTCCTTCTGCCGAATGAAATTGAACGTTTTTATCCATGATAATTATTTTGTGAATTGGGAAAAAAAGAATTACAACCTCAAAATATACATTAGAAACAGCATGGAAAATATTCTATTACCCAGAAAAGGCATGGTTCATTTATGGTTTGAGTAAATGTTGAATAAATTCTTCTGTTTATGTTCTGTGGTAAAAATTAGAACATCAGGCATTTAAAAAAAAAAGTTCCTATACTAAATTTTAAACTTCCATAGGAAAAGCTGTTATATCTTAATAAATTCTAATAAACTCAGAAAACATTGCCCTAAATTATTTTTAATTTAAATATCAAAATTAATTATAATAAATAAATTATATTTCATAAACATTTATTAAGTATCCATTCTGTGTAAGGAAGAGTGTTATGGCATAAACACATACACAGACATATACACATATACATACACATACACACATGTTCTATTGTTAAAAAAAATACCTATTCTTAAGTAGTTTAGAATTTTATTTTTTTCCTAACTACACAGTGTATAAAATAGTGCTCGACTGAGAGTAAATAATCATTGATACTGGTTTTTCTGAAGGAAAAATGTAGCATCCAGCTCTTCCCCTAGTAGTGCCATAAATCCACTATTGAATTCCTGACAATAAATTATTAGCCTTTGAAATACAGATTTTAAATAAAAATTAAAGAAAACTATTTTACTAGAAAAAGTTACTGATTTGTCTTACCCATCTACCCCTCCCATCATTTCCTGGAAGAAAACATTGTTTTATTTTTTCTTTCTCAATTTCTTAATATAATCACCTTTTTGATTCTCTGGTTCCTTTGTCTTTTAAATATACACACACTATATGTATGTATGTATGTTTGTATGTATATATACATGCATATATTCATGTTTATTTATGGTATGAGTATATATATATATATATATAATCACATATTAAAACTACAATATAGGTTTTTTATGTTACATTTCTTAAACCAACATTGTATCATGCTTTAATAGAAAACTTCTAAATTCAACACCAATTAGAATTTAATTGGTATTTTACAGTTTGTGATCTTATATGTGTGTGTTTGTAAACATGCATGTATATGTGTAGACATTTATATGTATGTATATGTGTATATAACCTATGTGTGCATATATAATTTAACTTACATTTATAAAAATATAAATAATATATTATAATATAAATATATAATTTTATCTAATCCTCAAAAAAGCATTGGATTAAGCTCTATAAATATTATATTCATCTCACAGATGAGATGGCTGAAGCTTAAAGATTATGCCTTTGGATACATAGTTTGTTATTACAGATGAAATATTAGCCTAGGTTTCTTGACTAGGACTCTACTATGCCACACTGATTTTTATTATGTATTTAATAACAAATTTTGTGATTTATAATCAACAAATATATACACAGACAGAAGTAATAATTATCTTAATTTACCTTCATCAAATATCCATAAAAGTGATTCCCCCTTTCTTTCATAACAATTCAACTAATTGAATAATGATATAACATGTAAAGCTAGTTGCAAATGTTAAAGTACTATGTTATCACTATCATTATTCTTATTAAAATTATGTTTGTTAATAAATTTTCCATAATAATACACCTCTGGTTATGAGGAAAGATTCAAAAGCCACAGTTCTGTAATTGTTTGTGTCATCTAGTATTGTACATTCTATCACGAATTATAAGGATGATATTTGTTTTAAATTCTAGATTTTATTTTTGCTTGGTACTATATTTCACACTGCTCTACATGTTGTTGATATTTTTTTAAAAATTGTCATTGAATGAAGACTGGAGGAATGAACAAATGGGGATTAAAATTTTTCTATAAATGAATTCCATTTAATTGAAATACAAACATCAATATTGGATAAATGGTATGGATTTTAGAGGATTCACAAAAGGTAATAACATCTCTTCTGTTGGAGAGTCGTTCCTGTTTTTTCAGGAAAGATGCTCTTTGAATTTTCTTACTTTAGAAGTTGAATTTATGAATAATAATGATATCATTTCATTTTAATTTCTTTTAATTAATGGCATTATCTTATCAAAATTCAGAACACTGTCATTTCAAAAAGCTTAATCAAGTTGTTTTGTATCTTATACCACCAAAGTTGACTCATTTTGCATTTCAAAACTGACTATGGGCATTTTGCTTAGCTTTGTACATATCACTTACAAATGGTATACTGCTTCCTCAATAGTCTTTTTTTTAGGTGTCTTTGAATTTCTCACTAAATGCTCCTTTCTTTGTTTAATTATTATTTTGTTTGTTTGTTTTCCATTACTATCTCCTTAGTTGAAATAGTTTTGTAAGTGACACCTGAAGTATTTCCTCCTTAATTGTTATTGGTTATTTTGAAGCATATGTGCAATTTTATAGCTTTTTCCAGTCATTGTTAATATAGATTTATACAATACTGAATAATGGTGTGAGTTTGTGTGTATGTATGTGTATGCAAACATTTATGCGTACTTGTGGGTATGTGTGTGATTATACATATGTGTACATGTGGGTGTGTGTCTTTCAATAACTAAACATCCATTGTATTTTGGGACATTTGGCAAGAGGTTGAACATGTTATCGAGATCAATTACCACACTGATGCTAAATTCTTCAATTTGAAAAGGCTACAAGCCAAACCCAAAGTCCAGGGAGTGTTGGTAAGTGATTTTCTATTTGCAGATGATTGTGCATTCAATGCAACCTCTGAAACTGAGATGTAAAAAAGTGTGGATCTATTCTCTGCTGCTTGTGCTAATTTTGGCCTAACAATTAACCCCAGGAAAACACAAGTGCTTCGTCAGCCATCACCACATCATCCATATGTTGAACCATCAATTATAGCTAACGTATGACTTTTCAATGCTTAGGATAAGTTCACTTATCTTAATAGTATACTTTCCAGGGATGTACACATTGATATAAGGTTGATGCATACATTGACAGAGCTAGCTTAGTGTTTGGGAGAGTCTAAAGGAAAGTGTGGGAGAGAAGAGTTATTAGACTGACTACCAAATTGAAGGTCAGCAGAGTCATTGTGCTAACTTCATTGTTGTGTGGCTGTGGAAACTGGACAGTATACCAGTGTCATGGCAGAAACCTGAATCACTTACATTTGAATTATCTTAGGAAGATTATGAAGATCACATGGCAGGATAAAGTGCCAGAAGTACTTTCTTGGACTAAGTTGCCATGTAGTTAAACTCTGCTTCATAGAGTGCAACTCCAATGAGCTGGTCATGTTGTTTGAATGCAAAATGTACACTCGCCATAAAGAATATTTTATGAAAAACTCACACAGGGTAAGCAGTCACATGGTATTCAGAAGAAGTGACTCAAGGATATTCTCAAGGTCACTTTAAAGAACTTTGGTATTGATTGTGTGACATGGGAGATGCTGGCACAGTATCGCTCAGCATGGCATGCCCAGATCAGAGAAGATGCTCTGATCTATAAGCAAAGCAGAAATGAAATAGTTCAAGAATCCGCCCCAATGTTCAAATAGACTATTTGTGTCTGACCTTGGGTAGAAATTTCCAAGTTCATATTGTTCTGATCAGTCATAGTCAGACACACTGAAACTTTACTCAAGCATAATGATGTCATTTTGGTCTTCTTAGAGAATGAAGGATAATAACCACCATATTTTTTTGGATTACCTATGTGCTATATGTGGTTTTACCAAATCAGAAAAAAAAAGGAAACAAGCATTTATTACTTATTAATTATCAAATGTATATATTATTGCCTTTCCATTCCATAAATGAGAATGCTTATTTATAATTGGAGAAAATACATTTCCTTCAATTTAATTTTAGTCTTTTGCACAGCTAATTTCATTTCTAGATCATTCATCCATTTATTCTATGTTGACACTAGCTGTCTTGACTATCTAAGGATGACTCAGCCTTGTGGATGACCTGATGATTGCTGAGTTCTTGCCTGTAACATACATATTGTGAGACATCCAAATCCAGATGTTCATTTCACTCTTGCCTTACTCTTCACTCTTCTTTACCTCCATACCAGCTGCCTTGCCTGTTGGGCATTCTTCTGTAGTCTTCACCCACCCCATTTTCATTTCATCTTTATGTTTTCTTGGAGTAAGAACCATCTTGCTTTTATAGCACAGTACTAAAAGGTATATAGTAAGTGCTTACTTGTCACTCACTCATTCACTATTTCTCTCTCTCTCTCTTTTTTTCTCTCATCTGTCTACTATCTATCTATCTATCTATCTATCTATCTATCTATGTGGCTGGGATACCCTGATACATCTCAAAACATTTGAAAGGGAGAAACCTATCTTGTCCTATTAAGGAGTTACATAGAACTGATGCAAATAAGCAATCTTTATGCAGGCAAACAAAAAAAAGAAACCGGCAAATTCGTGAGAATAGAGAATTGATAATGCACCCAGCTCTCTGCCCTACTACATCTTATGAAGGAAAAAATAACTCAATAAGTTGCTGTTAAGTAATTTTTTTCCCCTTCAACTAGGAGAAACCCTGGTGAAGGAGAAAATAGAGTAAAGAGATCTTTCTTGTCTCTTTGTATTAAGTGAGGCTATGAAGTATATTTTGAAGGAAAGTAAGGAGAAAACTTAGTCTTAAAAAAAATAACTTTGTCATGTAGTAGGTAAATCACTTTATAACCTAAGTAATTTCCACGCAAATAATCTCTTGCGGTATAATAGATGTATTTTCATTCATTTCTATGTAAGTTTGCAAACTACCAAGTCATTAATGAATTAATGGAGCAGTTAGTAACTATATACTAAATAATTATGATAAAAAGAAAAGTTGATATATTTAGCTACTTATAGAGCAATAAGGAATGAGGTTCATTTGTTGACTTTTAAGAAGAAAACAATGGTTTATATTTGGCATTCATACATTACATCTGTGTTGAAAGGGTCCATAGTCATGGCTAACCTAATAAACATCACAATGGAAAGGAACATATTGCAGCAACAATTACTGTCCCTCTTAAATGACTGCTCTCTTATAATATTACAAGTGATTAAGTCCCTTAATGTGTGGAATTATTAAACTGTAGTTGAATAGATCATTGATTTGTGGTGGCCAGAGTGGGACTATTAAGAAAGTAACAATATTCTACAGAAATTTATGCAAACAATTTTTGGATATTAAACATGGAAGGAGCAATAATGTTTTAAAGATATATTTTATTGAATTAAGATTATTTTCTAGTAATAAAACAATATGAGACTAAAAGTAGTTTTAAAAAATATTTTCCCCATTGTTTTTTCTTACATGCACTGAAGTAGAAATGGAAGGAAAAATAACAATGATAAAAACTAAATAAAAATAATAATACCTGGTGAACTGGGAAACACTTTGTGCCATTCTTTAATGAAATGAAATCAAGTAACTAAATTGCTGAGAAGTATGATGATCGTAGCTGAGAGAAGTTCTAACTAATGCTTGACTTCGACAAAGAAGTAAAAGAAAAAATCACATAGTAGCTACATATTAAATGCTTATTGACTAACTTTTTGTCCTAGAAATAGCCTGATGATGTTGTGTAAAATTTAGAGAAACTTGGATTAAAAAGCTGTCAAAGTTGCTCTGTGTGTGGGGTTGGGAGTGGGCGGTGATGACCTGAAATTATCACACTTAATATGGGCTGTCTGAAAATTTGGTATTCTAAATCACGATATTCTAATCCATTCATTTCTTCTTAATAGTTTACAAGTGGACCTCATTCCTTATTGCTCTAGAACTAGCTAGACATATCAACTTTTCTTTTTATCATAAAGTAATTATTTAGTATACAGTGGCTAACTTCTCCATTAATGCTGACACATACATAAAAATGATGCATTAATTTATTCAAGAAATATTTTAAGTTTTCCTCTGCAATATTTCTCATGCGTTAAAGGTGAAATAAAGCTTAGATGAGACATTATCCTTGCCCTTATGGAACTTCCTGTCTAATAGTATAATACTATTGAAAGATAAAAATGCTGCTGAAATTGATGAATGTAGCACAGGGAAGAGATCAGATTTACCTGGGAATCAGTATAACATGGTTTCAAGCCATACTTATGACACATACTATTTGACTCTGGAGTCACTTCACCTCTCACCATCTCAGGGAGCTTTCTAAGACTATAAATTGCAGAAGCATTGCCAATTTGCACTGAGAGAAGGTGTTTTCACACCAGGAAATCACAGGCTCTTCCAAATACAATGGGGGCAACAGAATTACTCCCATTATGTAATTACAAATAAAAAAGGAGAGTGAGAAAAGGAAAAAGAGAGAGGAAGGAAGTGGAAGAAAGGGACTGAATACATTTGCAGTTCCCTCCAGGCAACCCTACAACTGATACTACTTTTCTTCATTCTTGTCTCCTGGACAACCAAATAGCAGTAAAACAATAAAAGCGAGAAAAAGAAATACCTTTCCACTGATGATATTTTGATCAAAGATCCCTTCTCTCCTGGCACACTATATTTAATTTTTGAAGCACAGTCTCTCTGTGTCTTTGGCAGATGTGATATTCACTCAGAATCATGGCCCCAGGGAACTCTTGTTATCCAAAGAAATTTTGCAAAATTCTATCGTTCTTGAAATTCACATTCTGTTCATCCATCTGCCCAAATTTTGTATGTCTTATTGGCATGGCAGGCCATTGGGATCAGTCCTACTGTAGACTTTCCAGTCTATACTATTCTATGTAGGGGAAAAATTGCTCTGTCAGTAACTCTTGGTTTATGTCCATCTGTAAATGATGTTAAAAAAAAACCTAATAAGCATATTTATGAGGCTCCTTCCTTTTCTACAACATCTGAGAATTCATCCATGAACAAGTGGCTGAGTTGAAATAAAACTAGATTTAAAGGTAGAAGAAGTGGATTCAAATCTTAGCTTTGTCATTTAATGCTAATAAAGTCTTTGGAAGAAGTCTTTGGAACTCCTTAAATAATAATGTAATTTGAGGAATTTGGGAGGGATTTCCTATGTTCCTTTTAAATAGAAGGTCCTAAGAGCTTTGCCTGAGGTAATTACAGTGCAATGCAGAAAGATAAAAGGGATTTGGGGATATCTTTAATTGAGGTTATTTTTTTGCCCTGGTTACCACTATTATTTTGGAATTCCTTGGATTCTTCTCTGCAAGCATTCAGGGCTGGTGAGTTGCATGAGAATGATATACCATGATCTTACTCTAATTGGCACTGTCTATTTAAGTAGTTTTATGGATAGAGAAAACCAGGCCTATGATACTTTAGAGATAAAGATATTTCCTGGTTCCTTAAAATAAAGTAACTAAATTGAAAATCGGTGAATTTTCATGTCATTTTAGGTTAAGGAAGCCAAATTGATAATGATGGGAAAAAATACAATTTTAAACTTGGCTCAAAAAAAAAAACCTTTAAGAATAAACTGTAAAATTTTTTATTTAATATGCATTAAAAAATAAATTCCTTAAATAAATTGAATGATTTTAATTAGGTAGAATATAAAAATGAAGTGAGTAAATATTCCGGAATGCCTGGTTACTACCCCCTATTGCTTAGAGATGTTCTGAATGGCTGGTGATGAAATGTCAAAGAAATCAGCAGGTGGTCTCATCCCTTGTGATGTGTTGTCAGTTACTTTTAATTTTTCCTAAGAAGGTGCCTGTGGCAAATTAGAAAAAAAAAAATTGAAACACAAAACTTCACTGTGATCAGGATCTTTTGAATTTTTTTTTAAAGACAACATAATATCTTTGCTTATCATGACAGAAGGAGTAAAGTCATCATAGGAAGTCCTCCTACCTCTGTCACTCTTGCTAGCAGTAATAATTGACACTTAGTACTTTAAACTTTGTAAAGCATTTTACAAACACCTCACTTGACAGAGATGATTATCTCCATTTTATAAAGAAAGAAACTGGGGATCAGAGAAGATAAACCATAAAGGAGGCCTGTATGATAATCTGCTGAACTGGCCATCATAAAGTCAGGACCCAAATCTAAAAATGCACTGCAAAGTAAGTTAGATAATAAACATTTGAGTGGGGCCAACTCTCTGCACCCTCTGTGAAGACTCCTCAGAATGAGAATGGAGAGAAACTATCTGGAAACCAGAGAGACTTTTCTAAGACTGGACAGACGTGAGTCCTGGGTTTATACAACCTAGGACCCTTCTCTCCTTCTCTTGCTGTCATCAGCATTAGGCCCCTTTGAGGAGTTTCAGACCTCCACCCTTGTGTACCACACCTTTAAAAGCATTAGGCCCTTTTTCAGTTTTTGACCTCCACCCTTCCTTGTGACCTTTTCCCCTCCTTTGCTTTGGCCTTTACCAAATATGGACATGGATAATACCTTGGCTTCCTGTCTCACCTCCCAGGCAATAGGAGATAGTGGTAGGTTTCTTTGTTATCCACCACTGGGTTAGATTTCAAGCCAAGAGTGAGAGCACACCTCCCAGCCAATGGGAGAAGGGAGAGCTGGGGCAGGGGGCAGGGAAGATGAAAGGGAGCTGGATTGCATTAGGATATAAATTCTTATTCTGTCTTTTGTAACATGCCTCCTCTCCTTGATCCTACCATGGAGAGGACCACCCTCTTCCTGTGAGGGAAGAGAATACAACTTCCTGTTCTTTCCTCAAGATACCTCTCACTTTTGATTTTTCTTGGGTAGAGGATTTTTGGGGTCCCCATAACCCACACACATTTATTAAGTGACTTTAATGTGGGAGGTGCTGTCTTAAGCAGAGAAAAAAGCAAAGTTACCTAATGTAAGGGTTGGCAGTCACAAGCAGGAGGGGATGCAAGTGATCACCTGTGGGCGGAGTTGAGAGAAGTCTCCTCCCTCACGAGGTGGACACGATTGGTCCGCCTCGGCGATGACGCCCTTACCTATCTGGCAACCTATCACATTGCCAGAACTCGGGCGACGCCTGTACTTGGAGATGCTGTGAGAGGATATAAGGCTAGCTTCTTCCAGTAGCGCTCTCTCTCTCTCTCTCTCTCTCAGTGTGCTCGTGGAGCGTGGTGAGTCCCTGTATGAGATAGGCTTAGGGATGTAGTCGTACAATAAAGTCAGCCTTCGCTATAACCATGTCCTGGGTGTTCTGTGGTGGCTGCAATGCTCCAGTATCGTACTGGGGCCAGAGACGTCTGAAGTACCGGGTGAAGGTAAGGAACACCGGTGAGTGAACCTAGTAGCAAGAAAGGGAACTTAACAACCTAAAAGGAATAGGAAAGGATGCTACGGGTAATGACAGTGATAATCTTAAAGAAAATGGAGATGTCAAAAGAGACCAGGCATATTAAGATGAAAGTGTGAATTTTGATTTTTTTTTTTAAATTAAAGCTACTTTAGTTGACTATACTTTGAAGTACTATTTTTTTCTTGTCAAGCTTCATTAAAATGCAGATTTGCTTTGGTCAAAATCCTAGCAAACTATCTGGGATAAGAAGGGAAATAATTCTTCCAAGCACAGAACTGTATCTTCTACAATGAGGAAAGGTAACAAAACAAAACGGTAATGTCAATACTTTGGTGTTGTTGCTTTTCTCAAAGACTGTGTTCTTTCACATTTTCACTATTAAATTTTATATCACAGTACAGTTGTGTGCCATGTTGCCCCTGCCTAAAGTAGAGTCAAGGGTAAGTCTTTTGTTTACATAACTTCAAACTGAGCAAACCATCTATTTTCCTTTTCCAGTATGAACTGTAAGTCATTAAAGCCATATAAATATTGATTGCTATGTTTTATTGCTTCAAGTATATACTTCTAAAAGTTATTCTACAAATAACATAATTTCTTCATCTTTGTTTATCCTATAGCAACTGGTTTTCTATTGTCTTTCGTGATATAAAAGTATTGTTTCTTATGACTAATGTCAATATACCAATTTCCAGTGGCTCATTGATGACGCTCCTCTGTCTCTCCACCTGACTAGAAAATTGGTGCATTTTTGGTGCAACTAGATCAGCATCTACCATTTTTACCAGGCTTGATCTTGGCATTACAAATGAGGTAATTTGGAAAATCTTTAAATTAGATTTGTTCCTGATTTTCTACTGATGCCTCAGATTCAATCTTTTTGCCTACCACGTTGTATGCTAGTTTACAGACAAACTTCACCAGTCTCTTCTTCATTCTTCCATTATCTAAGAGACATTGAAGAATAACTCGATAATAGCATTCATTTCTTTATGCTAATGAAGGTCTGGGTTCACAGGAAGTTATTATATAAACACATTTTTGCTTTAAATGATATCATATAAATATTGAAAATTTTCATTATACTCACAAAGTAATAGACCAAATGATATCAACACATTTCTTTTTCTTTCTTTTAGTCAACTTCACTATGTGATTTCAATATCTCTCTCATCAGACTGGTTCTGATAACACTAGTCCTTAATATTTGAAATGCTGAGAGCAGCTTGATATTTGAGGATGATCATAAAGCACTCATATTCAATGCCACTGGTACATAGCTGGCATCTATTTATCTCCAGAGCTCTTTTGCATCAAATACAATGACCTTCAGTAAAGTAAAATGAGGTATTCACTGTCTTCATAGTTAAAATGAAAGGACCTAGAGAATGAATATTATCCATCAAGGCCCTAGATTTAAAAGCTTCCCAACCTTGAAGAGAAGATGAAAGACTGTTTTCTTTATGCTAACACTTAACTGAACCCAGATCAAGTAATTTGCAATATATGGCTCTTAGTCACCTTAGAATAAAGACAAAGAAACTTGCCTCTCTTCTTTGTATTTTAGTTTAATATATCTGATTGATGTAGTTTATGATAGCATAAGAAGCCATTTTTTGGAAATGCTTCTATAGTTTGCATGTTTTATCAAAATAATTTCTGCTGAGGCTAATAATCATATTAAAAAGCACTCACCTGGCAAAGATAAAAGCACAAACTATCATTATGGGGTTTACAATTGAAAATATAATGATGACTGTGACATATATAGCATATATATGCACATATACAAAAATATGATATATATATCTTCATTGCATACTGATGTGTTATTATGCAAATTTAATTCTATTTTGCATACAGTCAAACAATATGAATAAGATCAGACTGCAATATTTGATTCAACTGCCAGGGCATGGTCTACTTGGGCTATAAGTTCAGGTCATTTTTTTTTTTTCCAGGAGTTCTTCACACATGTGAAGGCAGAGCCTCTCTTCCTGAATCTCTCTTTTTTTAAAATTTATGAATGTGTTTATTTATTTTTCAGGTTTCAACATTATTTCCACAAGATTTTTTTTTTGTTTTTTGCTTTTTGGAGGGGGGAAAGGTAAGGCAATTGGGGTTAAATGACTTGCCCAAGGTCACACAACTAGTTTTTTGTGTTGTGTCTGAGGCTGGATTTGAACTCAGGTACTCCTGATTCCAGGGATGGTCCTCTATTCACTGCACCATTTAGCCACTCCCTAATTTTTTTTTCCACAAGATTTTGAGTTATAATTTCTCTCCCTATTTTTCCCCTACCCCCACTACAAAATAGCAAGCCTACTGAATGCTCTATCCCCTGATCTCTTCTCCCTTCTATCCTCCACCATCACCCCACTAACTTTCTAGTAGGGCAAGATGGGTTTATATACCCTAGTGCCTGTATATCTTATTTCACAGTTGCATGTAAAAAACAAATTTTTTTTTAAAACATTTGTTTCTAAAACTTTGGGTTGAATATTTCTTCCCTTCTTCCCTCCTCAGGTACCCCCACTGAAAAGATGAGCAATTCAATATAGGTTGTAAATGTGTAGTTACCAAAATCATTTCCATAATTGTTATGTTGTTTATGACTAAATATATTTCCCTCCATCCTATCCCTCCCCCTACTTATTCTATTTTCTCCTTTGATCCTCTCCCTTTTCAAAAATGTTTACTTCTAAATACCTTCTCCCCCAATCTGCCCTCCCTTCTATCATCCTCCCTCTTATCCCCTTCCCCCCTATTTTCTTGTAGGGAAAGATACCCAATTGAATGTGTATGTTATTCTCTGCTTAAGCCAAATTCAATGAGAATAAGGTTGTCCCATTCCCTTTCACCTTCCTGATGTTCCCCTCCATTATAACAGTTTTTGCTTGCCTCTTTTATATGAGATAATTTACTCTAATCTATCTCTCCCTTTCTCCTTCTCCCAGTAAATTCCTCTCTCACATCTTAATTTTATTTTTTAGATATCATCCTTTCATAGTCAACTCATCCTGTGCCCTCTGTCTATGTATACATGAACATACATATGCTGACACTCACATATATATTTATATATACATACACCCTCCTATACATATATATGTATGTATACACATGTATGTATGTGTGTGTGTGTGTGTGTGTGTGTGTGTGTGTGTACACACACATATATATTTTCTTCAATTAACCTCATGCTGAGAAAAGTCTTATGACTTACAATGACTATTTTTCCATGCAGGAATTTAAGTACTTCAACTTTAATAAGTTTCTTATGATTTCTTTTT
>CM053590.1:167716178-167726629 GCA_028646515.1 Pseudochirops corinnae | reverse complement strand
TATTTTCCCCTGTAGCATGATACTCAGTTTTGCTGGATAGGAGATTCTTGGTTTTAGTCTTAGTTCCTTTGACCTCTGGAATGTCATATTTCAAGCCATTCCATTCCTTAATGTAGAAGCTGCTAGGTCTTGTGTTATACTGGTTGTGTTTCCACAATACTCGAATTGTTTCTTCCTGACTGCTTGCAGTATTTTCTCCTTGACCTGGGAAGTCTGGAATTTGACCTTAATATTCCTAGGAGTTTTCTTTTGGGGATCTTTTTCAAGAGGTGATCAGTGAATTCTTTCTACTTCTATTTTGCCCTCTGGTTCTAGAATATCAGGGAAATTTTGCTTGATAATTTCTTGAAAGATGGTGTCTAAGCTCTTTTATTGATCATGGCTTTCAGGTAGCCCAATAATTTTAAAATTATATCTCCAAGATCTATTTTCCAGGTCAGTGTTTTTTTCAAATGAGACATTTCACATTGCCTTCATATTTCATTTGTTGGGATCTGTTTTATAATATCTTGATTTCTCATAAAGTCATTAGCTTCAAATACTTCCAATATAACTTTGAAGGAGTTATTCTCTTCAGTGACTTTTTGAAATTCCTTTTACATTTGGCAAATACAGCTTTTTAAGGCATTCTTCTCCTCATTGGCTTTTTGGGCTTCTTTTGCCTTTTGAATTAATCTATTTGTTTTTAAGGTTTTATTTTCTTCAGTGTATTTTTTGCTATTCTTTAGCAGAATGGTGACTTGCTTTTCTTGATTGTCTTGCATCATTCTCATTTCTCTTCACAATTTTCCTTTTACTTCTCTTACTTGATTTTCAAAATCCTTCTTCATCTCTTCCACGGCCTGTAACTAGTTCATCTTTTTCTTGGAGACTTTTGATGCAGGAGTTCTGACTTATCTGTCTTCCTCCTGCTTCATGCCTTGATCCTTTTCATCCTCCAAAAAGTATTAAATGGTCTGTTTCTGCATCCTCTGCTTGCTCATATTGCCAGCCAATTTGACTTTTGAGCTCTTTGCCTCTGTAGAACAATTCTTCCAGAATGGAGAGAGCTTTATACCAAATTGCTGAGGTTTTGCAGCTTCCAGGGCTATTAGGAGAGCGCCCTCTCTACAGTCCCCACAAACTCTGGCACACTGGCCACACACCCCATGGACACCACACAAGACCATTATCCAGATTCAAGCAGGTTAAACAAAAGTAATTACCCTCTGAATGGTTTCTTGGAGCCCCTATGATCTGTGGGTTAGGAGCTCTGAAAGCAACAACAGGGCACAGCCACCCCAACTCCACATCTCTCACTCTGGGGGCAAGGGCTGGACCGCTCTCTTCCTTCCACCCCTGTTCTAACAGAGTTCAATACTGACCTTTTACATTTTTTTTTTGGGGGGCATTTATGAGTTGAGGAATCTGGAAATCACCACAGCTGCTGGTGTTTCAGTCTCCTGAAGTCTGCTCTGGTAGTTGCTGGACCAGGCTGCCCTGGGGCCAAACCACAGCACATGCAGGACTGCTCTTGGCTCCTAGCTTGCTGTGATAGTCCCTTCCTGTCCACTTGTCGGATTTCTTTCTCGGGGGAATTTGTTTCTCTCTATCACTTTTTTGGTTCTGTAGCTCTAAAGTTTGTTTAGAGTCATTTTTTTTTACATGTATTGGAAGTGATTGGAGATGAAACACACTTCACGTTTGTGCTTTTACTCCCCATCTTGGCTTTGCCCCCTGAATCTCTTTATATCCACCAAGAAACACTTCTGGCCTTAAAATTGCAGTGATTACTTTTGCTTTTTATTGCCCAGGAGTGTTGTCTCACCCCCTTACTTTAATTATTCCTGATCTAGGGGATGGCATAAAATATTTACTTATAAAATGGAATTATAATTTGAATCTATCTTCTACTTTGGGGTATTTTATTCTCTTAGTTGTCTTTTCTTTGTATCCAGAGATTCAAGAGCTTAGTTTGTGATCACGACATTTTAATACAGGTAAAATTAAAATTCAAAGAAAAATAAATGAAGCACTTTTCATTTGAGCAAAGATGGTCATAAAGAGACATCATGTCTTCCAGACATCTCTCATTCCCAATATTTCCATAGTGTTGGTGAAATTTTTCCCACCAATTTTTGAGCAAGTAAAAGGCTAGTAAGTAGAAAGCTGAAGTGAGAAGAGTGGAAGGAGCTTTCACTCTTCCTTCTCAAAGTTAAATGAATTTAGGGAGGGAGAAGACTATCTTACGGATTCATCCCAAGAAAAGTATTCATGAGTGGTTATTTAGAAATTCTGGATACTTTAGCCAAGGTATCCAGTCCTCACTTCATAGATCAGTTCCAGTTACTGGTCTCTCAAATCCAACTTTGTTCAAGTCGTGAATGGAAATAGAAATGAGAAGAAGAAACTCTAGTCACCTGTAGTACTCACTTTATTCTGCTGTAGTACTATGGTTCTTGTTATATTCCTGATACAAAAGTATCATCTAAACACCAGGGGAAAGGAAATTCTTCTGCCCATGCAAAGACTCAAAATTTCTTCATAAAGCTACTTCTCTTCACAAATCATCTTGGTACCATGGGTTATTCACATAAGATTGTTACTCTGGGCTAAAATATTAATGGCTTTTCTCATATATTTATTACAGGCTTCTCTCATATTTAATTCAACACCATAAAAGTAAAAGATCAGTTCCTACTTCCCCTTAGCTATTCCTTCTCCATTAAGTACTGCAAATAATATTATAAAGCAGTCATCCAGATTAGTATTTACTACAATAAATTAATTTGGATGATTTTCAGGAAAGATGGTGAAGAGAAAATTTATAGAGAAATCTAGTTCTTCTGCATATACTCCAGCAAAGATTTTTAAAAGGGCATGTATATTTAATAATAATCAAGAAATCCAAAGAGAAACATGAGTAAATGTTTCATGCCAAAAGTGCACAAATAAAAGCCATGAGTCCCAGAAATAGAAAAATAATCCATTCAGAGAGGCCAGCATGAGTAAAAATAAATAGAGAGCAGAGTGAAAATGGAAAGATTCCATAGGCTCTCTCCTGAAGAGTAAAAAAAAAAATAAAAAATCCTTATAATTCCATATTCAAAATTCAAAAGTCAAAGTCTGTGAAAAAAATCTTGTAGTAGTAATAAAAAATTAAATAAAAAGAGTTCAAGAACCAAGAAAGAATTGACAATTTCACACAATGTTTGGCAAAAGCTTCTATAAAGGAAAGAAAACTTGGAATGTTTTACAAGGTAAAAAATGAAGGTTTACAACCAATAAGCTACCCTCAATTACAAAGTAATTTTGGGAAAGGTCTCTGTCAAAGGTAGAGATTGAGATGAGTCTTAAAGGAAGCTGGAAAACCAAGAGGTACCTCGTGGTACAATAGGTAGAGCTCAAGGAATGGAATCAGGAAGACGTGAGTTCAAAATTGGCATCAGATACTTATTAGCTGTGTGACCGAAGAGGAGTCACTTAATCTCTGTCCGCTTCAGTTTCCTAAACTACAAAATAATAATAATAATAGTACTTATCTCAAAGAGTTGATGATCAATTCAAATGAGTTATTACTTTAAAAAATAAAAAAGGTGGGAGGAAACTTAACAGAAGTGACTGACACATAATAGGTATTAGATAAATGCTTATTAGAAACAATTCTTTCATATTCAATATTAAGCTAACAAGGCATAAAATAGATTTTTTTAAACAAGTTTATTATAAAATTGTATATAGAGAACAAAAGGGGAGGGGCTTGTATCTTTACCTGAATAAGTAAGGAAAAAGTAATCCTTCCTTTCCTGTCTCCAAACAAATACACAATCACAGTCTCTTCAAAAAACAACAACAACAACAACTAATACCACTGATTAATAGTAAAGTTTCAGACATTAATATAATTAAAGACTTTGTGTGAACTATGCTTCTCCTAATTCCATCGCTTACATTTTTTGTAATTGCATTCTTAATACCCCATATAGTGCCTGATATTTAATAGCTGCTTAATAAATATGTGTTGATTGGTAAGCCAAAAGGAACAATTAAAAAAAAAATTAGATTCTAATGTTCACAAGGATACCTCTAGGTAAGAAAACAAAAATTAAGTTATTTGAAAAAAAAATTAAAAATTGGACTTTATCTCAACGTGACCAAAAGCTTCAATAAAGAACTTTTAGTTATGTTTTTTTTTCTAAGATTGTTTTGTTTCCATTTTTCTAATTTTTGTTTTGATCCTTTCATGGTTACATTACCAAGAGAATTAAATTTGATGAGTTACAGCTAACACAGGAGTTTATCTGGCTGCAATATAAATTTTGTAAAGGACAAATCCATATGCTATTATCAGTCAACTTCTTGGATTTTCCATGATTATATATATATATATATATATCCCTTTTGAGTTGGCATGAGGAATTAGAATGAAATATAGAGAAGTGAATTAAAAAAATAGTTGCACTATATTATATTACAGCTCTTAAAGTTGGATGAAATAAATAACAAGGGGAAAGAAGGAGGAGGAGAATAAGTATTTAAATGACTCCTATTATATATCAGACACTGACACTTTTTTCTGCTTTTTGGAGCAGGGAGGGCAGGGCAACTGGGGTTAAGTGACTTGCTCAAGGTCACATGGCTAATAAGTGTTAGTGTCTGAAGTTGGATTTGACCTCAGGTCTTCTTGACTCCAGAGCCCATGCTCTATTCACTGTGCCACCTAGCTGCTGTGGCACTAAGCACTTTTCCAAATATTATGTTACTTTATCCTCACAACAACCCTGCAAAATAGGTACTATTATTTTCCTTATTTTACAAAAAGGAAACAGAAGTTAAGTGACTTCCATACTCTAGCGTGTTCAATTCATTGTGCCATGAATTGTTTTTATGGAAATTTGGTGAGTTGGAAGGGCAATAAAAATCAAATATCTCCAAACCAAATGACTTGTGATAGGTAAATGTAGAATTGTTTGGTCCATTTAGAATCACATAATGTTAACTTGGGAAGAGATTTTTCAAATCATTTGGTTTAAGCCCCTCCTTTTACAAAATAGGAATCTGAAACTCAATAAAGTTAAACTGTTTACCAATATCACACCACTAGCTTTTGGCTTTCAGATCATTATGATTCTAGTGACTCTTAAAATTCATGGAAGTGTAGTTTCAGTGTAGGACAATTTCAGTCAAATTTGATTAATGGGGCAAATCAGGTGGATAATCATGTGAAATTCTATTTTCACAATATCTATTTTGATCTCAAAAGGAGTAGTAGCAGCAGCTTCAGAAGCTTTCAGCCCAGAAATGTTATAGAGAACAGATAATTGGTCAGAAAGAGCTTACAGGGAACCTGTTTCTGGCTCTAGATATATCTAGCATTGATTGGCAACTCTGCTGCTTTTAGTCATCTCTAGGTCACAGTTCCAGGGCAGAAAGGAATGCTGGGGGTCTGTCACAAGGGAACAAGTGTTTTGGTCACAGACAATTCCAAGGAAAGGAGTCCTAGGACCTGTGGGCATGGCAGACCAGTTGCTCTTCCTGGCTAAAGATCAGAGCAAAGAAGAGTGAAGAATGATCACACCTCTCCCTCAAACAAACCATCTTGGAAGCACTTAAATATTGCAGACCCATAGAATTAGCTTTGAAAACAGTAGAATGAGAAAAAAAAACCTCAAGCATGGTAGAGTGCCTCCCCACTCCCAGATGAGTGAAGGCCAATTAAAAAATATAGATATCTTCAAGGTCAAGAAATAGGCTAGGAAAATGAGCAAACAACAACAACAACATCAACATCAACAACAAAACCTGAGCATATAAAACTGCTATGGTATCAGGGAAGACCAAGACAAAAACTCAGAAGAAGACAACAATGTGAAAAGAGTTACAAACAAAGCCTCAAAGAAAAATATCAATTGGACCCAAGCCCAATAAAAATTCCTAGAAGAGCTGGAAAAACAAAACAAAACAAAACCATAAAAGTGGTGGGGGAAAAAGAGGAAAGAAAATGATGTCAAATAAAAAAAAAAGGTACAAAATGCACTAAAGAAAGGAACATTAAAAATACAGAATTGGCTAAATAAAAAAAGAGGTACAAAATCTCACTAAAGAAAGGCCTTTCTCAAAAATTAGAATCAGACAAGTTGAAGCTAATGATTTTATGAGACATCAAAAAACAATACACCAAAATCAAAAGAATTAAAATAGGAAAAAAAAAGTGAAATAAGGCATCTGAAAAAATACTTACCTGAAAATAGATTAAGGAGACATTATTTAGGAATTGCAGGACTGCCTGAAAGCAATGATCACAGAAAGATGCTAGGCATAATATTTCAAGAAATTATAATGAAAAACTCTACTAATATCTTAGATCCAGAAGGTAAAATAGGCATTGAAAGAATTCACTGATGACCTCCAGAAAGATATCCCAAAATGAAATCTCCCAGGAACATTGTAGCCAAATTCCAATGTTGCCATGTCAAGGAGAAGATATGTAAAGCAGCCAAAAAGAAGCAAATTAATATTATGCTTCCCCAGTCAGGATTACATAAGATTTAGCTTATTCATTAAAGGATCAAAGGGCTTATAATATGATATTCCTGAGGGCAAAGAAGCTCAGTGTACTACCAAGAATCTCCTACTCAGCAAAAGTAAGTATAATCCTTCAGGGGAAAATGTATATTTAATAGAATGAGGATTTTCAGGCATTGCTGATAGAAAGACCAGAGCTGAATTAAAAAAAAAACAACTTCCAAATACAATAATACTCAAAAGAAGTACAAAAAAGTAAACAGGAAAGGGAAATCATGTATGATTCAATAAGGTTAAACTTTTTACATTACTACATGAGAATATGATACTTTTAACTCTGAAAAGTTAGGGCATTTATAACTACACATATAGCAGACAAGGGTATTAGTTTACTATGATGAGATGATATCAAAACAAAAAAAATAACATTAAGTGATGAGAAAGAGGAATACACTGGGAGAAGTAGGAAGAGAGAGATAGAATGAGGAAAATTACTTGCATAAAAGAAATGAGCAAGGAAAAGTTTTTGTAATGGAGAGGCAAGTAGGGAAGTGGCAAGCAATGCTAGAACCTCACTCTCATAAAAATCATTGCTGTCCTTCATTTTTGAAGAGGGCCAATGACATCACAGGATGATGTTTTGACTCATTCATGGAGTGGATTTAAGTGAGGCAGAGTTGCACAAAGTTGTCATCCTCACTCTCTTCCAGAGTCATCAAAGACTAGGGGCAAGACAAATATCAGAATAACTGCTGATAACCTGAAATGCAATAAATGATTTTGTCTTCAATGTATAACCAAGCTCTGAACACTCCACAAAACCTCCTTTAGCTGCCTCACTGGGTGTTGGAACAAATTATCAGCCACCCCTTCTACTATGAGAAGTCTTCATATGCTTGGGATAGATATACTCCCAACACATCTGACTGATTTGAGAACTCTCAGTTACCAGAAAGCTGTATTGGTCCATTTGCTGAAATAATTTTGTGTGGTGTGGCTCCTGTGCATGCTACAACTTCATAGAGCCACAGGTGTGAATTGAATGTTAGGGGGACACTGAAGCTGAATGAGCAGCCCTGAAAAGAACTCAGCATGTCCTCACACCAGAGGAGCTAAACCTTTTTGAACGCCCATAAACCCCAATTGGAATTAGTTTGAAGAGAGAAGAATATAGACACACACACACACATACACACACAAACACACACACACACACACACACATACATACACATTCAGTTGGGTATAGGAGTATAACTTCCTTAATAAAGAAAGAGAAAGAGTGGAGGAATGATAAAAGGGAGGATAGATTAAAGGAGGCAGCAGTTAGAAGCAAAATAAATTTTTGAGGAATGACAAGATAAAAAGAGAGAAGAAACAGAAGAAAGTAGAATGGAAGAGGAAAAATAGTAATAGTAACTGTGGATGTCAATGGGATGAACTCATCTATGGAACAGAAGCAGATAGCAGAATGGATTAGAAACCAGAATCCCACAATATGTTGTTTATAAGAGACATATGTGAAACAGAAAGATACACACAGAGTTAAAACAAATGAATGGAGTAGAATCTAATATGTTCCAACTAAACTAAAGAAAGGCAGGAATAGCAATCATTCTCTTAGATAAAGCAAAACAAAAACATATCTAATTAAAAGGAATAATCAAGAAAGGTATGCTTTGCTAAAAGATACTATAGACAATGAAATTATATAAATATACACAGTAAATTTATCTGATAAAAATCTCATTTCTTAAATATACACCAAGTATAGAATTGAGTCAAATTAATAAAAATAAGACCAGATCCCCAATTGATAAATGATCAAAGGAAATACACAAGCAGTTTTCAGAAGTCAAAGTTATCTCTACCTGAAAACTACTCTAAATCACTAATGATTAGAGAAATGCAAATTAAAACAACTCTTAAAAAAACGTACCTCAAAGCCATGAAAAATGACAAATGCTTGAGCTGATGAGAGAAAAATAGGCACACCAATGACATTTTGATGGAGTTTTGAATTGGTTCAACCATTCTGAACAACAATTTCAAACTATGCCCAAAGGGATATCAAACTGTGCATACTCTTTCATTATTAATATCACTACTAGGTCTATTTCTCAAAAACAAAAAGGAAATTTATTTATATGTATAACATATTTATAACAGCTCTTTTTGTAGTGGCAAATATTTGGAAATTGAGTGGATGGTCTTCAGTTGGGGAATGACTGAACATGGAGTGGCATATGATTATGTTGAGGGGATTCGTTTCAAAAAAAAACATGGCAAGAACTATATGAACTGATGCAAAGTGAAGTAAGTACTTGGAGATCATTTTGCATAGTAGGATCAATTGTGAAAGAGTTGGCTACTCTAATCAATACAATGATTCAAGATAATTCCAAAAGACTCATGAAGAAAAAAGAATGCTTTCTACCTACAGAGAGACCACTGATGAACTGAGTGCAAATTGAAGTATCATTTTCTTTCTTTATTTTTCTTGCTTTTTAAAAATATGGCTAATGTGAAAATATGTTTTTCATGATTTCACATGTATAATTGATATCAAACTGCATGCCTTCTCAGTGGGTGGAGGCAGGGAGATAATTTGGGGCTCACAAGTCTAAAAGAAAGGAATATTAAAATAAATAAAATTTTTAAATGATTAAACATTTTGATGTGGGGAAAAATATAAAAAAGGAAGAAATATCTAGACATACAGTCTGTCCACTGATTACACAGTGTGGAATAACCAGTTCTCTTGTTCATTCACATAAAATTGATAGGGAATACAGTCACAGCTGTTTTAAAAGATGTAATATGTGGCTTCTATGAAAAAAAATATAAGACTGAATGAAGGGAATTATTTTTCAAAAGAGATTTTAAAAAGAGATGAGAGAGACTGAGAAGGATAGTGTCAGTTCAGGTTATATAAAACACTGAAGTGTATGAATTCCTTTTTGGTAGTTAGAAGAAAACCTTTTATCTCCCTTTAACCCAAAGTACCTTCTATTATTGAGGATATTTATTCTTTGAATACATATTTTGCCTCATTAAGCCATGAATTCACATTGAACCAGAAGTGAAATTATCCTTTGAGTTTCAATACAAACATAGGAACATTTTTAGTAATGTAGAAGATAGCGGCAGCTCTGATGAGAAGAGGAACTAATCATCAACATAAACACAATTTTCAACTCTCCAGTGTAACTTCTAATATTTCACTGAATCTAATTCATGTTTTGATTATTATATGTAATACCCTGATTCTGATATTTTTATATATATATAGATATATATTTATAACATTTGATTATGGAACTTTAGATTATAGATTCTTTCTCTTCCTCCCTCGTCACCCACCCCCACTGGAAGAATAAGCAATCAAATACAGGCTGAACATGTGAAATTATGCAGAACCTCTCCGTAGTGAGCACACCATGGGAATCTGATTACATGTCCTTTCTTCCTACCCTGCCCCCCATCCACTCTCCACCCTGTCCCTGTCCCTCTACAAAAATATGAACATTCATCAACCCTCCCCCCTACTCTGCCCTCCCCTCCATCATCCTACCTCTCATCCCGCTTCCCCCTACTCTTCTATGTGGCAAGATGCCCAGTTTAGAGTTTATGTCATTCCTTCCCTAAGCCCAATTCCGTGAGAGTAAGGTTGACTCTTTCCCTTTTGCCTTCCACTTTTCTCCCTCTATTGTAACAATTATCTCTTGCCTCTTCCATGAGATGCTCAACCCCATTCTGACTCTCCCTGTCTCCTCTCAATCTAAATCCTCTCTCTCCTCATAATTTCACCAATTGGAATATTATTCCTTTCTATTCAATTGATCTTATGCCCTCTATGGATTCATTTATACATATACTTAGATATGTGCTTGTTTGCATATGTAAACCCTCTTATATAAATTTATGTGTATGTATATGTATATATAC
>CM053590.1:167701523-167715678 GCA_028646515.1 Pseudochirops corinnae | reverse complement strand
CATGATATTCCTGCAACATTCTTATTTCTCTTCCCAATTTTTCTTCCACTTCCCTTATTAAGTTTTCAAAATCCTTCTTCAGCTCCTCTCTAGCTTTAAGGTATTCTTCATGTTTTTTGGAGGCCCCCGGTGGGGGCGCTCTGGCTGTGCTCTCCTCCTCCCTCTCTCTCCCATGTTCTTTCTTTTCCCCAAAGAAGGAATCTAGGATTTTGTTGCAGTTCTTACTTTGCTTCTCATGCTTATTCTTACTCATAGTTGGTCAGTCTGTGATTTTTTTTTTAAATCTCTGTGGGGCTCTGTTTCCAGAAGGGAAAGCTCTGTCCCAAATCGCTGGGGTCCTCCTGGCTGCCGTAGCTCTCAGGAAGGTGCTGGGACCCTTCCTTCTTGCTTCTGGCTCACTGGATAATGAAGATTCAAAGACTGAGGCCCAAGACAGTGATCCAGATCCAGGCCTCTCAACGCGAGAGCACTGACCTCAGAACAATCACTTAGTCCCCCTGCTGTCTGCAGGCCACGGGTGGGAAGCTGGAAAGAGGAGCCGGGTGCGAAACCTCTGCCTTTAGCTTTTTCACTCTGGAGGCCTTTCGGCCTGACTTCTTTTCTCTCCTGATTTTGCAAGGCCAGCTGACCTAGTTCTCAACACTGCTCGCAATTGCCGCTAATTTGCAGCTGCTGCTAATCAGCTCACCACTCCTCTCTTCCGGCCGTCCCCGGGGCTCAGCAGCAGCTTCAGGCCAGGCTTGTTTCGGTTTGCAGTGCTGATGGTTCCTTGTAGCCGAGCTGACTTTAGTGGGAAGTATCTTTGTGTGTGTTTTGGAGTTCTAGGATTGGTTTAGGTTCCTATTTTATGGGTATTTTGGGGTGGCTATGTCAGAGCTGTGATATGTTGCTGCTGCTACGCCGCCATCTTGGCTCTGCCCCCCTAATTCTGATATTGAGTACTTGAGAAGTCATCTTTCAATTTCTCCCTAAGGATTAATGAAATCCAATAGTTATCTATCTTTGAAAAGTTAGGGATGAGATTCTCAGGACAAGTTTTAAGACAAAAGAATCTTCTCCATGAAACTTGGGTAATTTCCAATGCTGAAACACTAGAAGAAACATATATCCTCTTTTCTTTATCAAAGTGCTCATGAAAAAATGTACTAATAATCCTCAAATTCTTTACAATAACTGCTGTGGATTTTACTGTAGTGTTAACTAAATGTCCATCCTGTGTGTCACATATTAATAAATATGAGTAAATATAAGTAGATAAAGTCAATGATAATATCTAAATTGTACATACTTCATCTCAGAAAGAAGTAAGCCCATTGTCTTTTACTCATTATCCTGCACTTCAAGCAATTAAGATCCATATGAAACCACTATTTTCCCCCAAAACTGTTCAAGAGCACAAAGAATATTTTAAGACAGGATAATTTCTAAGAATTGAAAATGGAACTGAAAATTTTAAAGAGGAAAACAGTCAGAAGAAGATGTTATAAAAGCCTACATTGCTTGTGAGAAATAAACAGTTAAAAGTATAATTCATTTTAAATTAAATTTAAAATGTTTGGGCACAAAAGAGTAAAGTCTTTCCATAACCTACTCTCCCATTTACTGAACCATCTTTTCTTGTTTCCTGTGCTAAAAATAAATCCTACATGAATAGAGATTGGGCAATGTTTTTAAATAATAGCAAATATCTTAAAGGAACAGCAAAGAACTGGAGTTTCCTTGAAATGTGATGAAGATTTTGAAACATTTCATAAAATGCAAATGAGGAGGAGAGATCCTAAAGAAAGAGGAAAGGTCAGAACAAATGAAAAAGAGGGAACAAAAAGGAGGATTTTTTTTTTGATTACTGTTTTTTATTGCTTTATTGAGCTAACATATACAATCCCCTAAACTTCTTTTATAGCTAGATTTATTTCAGTATATAACTATTTAATCTTGTTTATAAAAACAAAAATAAAAATATTTGTTAGACATTTGCTTTTTTTTAAGACTGAAATGTAACACAAAGTGGTGGAAAGAAGATCAATGCTAGCTCCTACTCCTGACACACATTCTTTATATAAGTAAAATGATTTGACCTTTTATTTTACCAGCATTCTCTCTTAAGTCTCAATATATCTCAATATAAATAAGCTGTTATACATGTGGTATTGATTTGCATTAGAAGAAGGAGTTTCTGCAATGGGACATATTTCAACAGATGAAAGTATGTGTCCAGGACATGTACAAGGCATCTTGTTAGAACACAAGGGAAATAAAGGTGAATATATCAGTCTTTACACTCAACGACCTTAGAATCCAGTATAGGAGATGTCATATACATGTGACCTACTACAAAATGAAGAATATATGCATAAAATAAATTATGAAGTCCTATAACTATTTAAGCAATTATCTTGATAACTGGATTCTTAATTGAGGTAGAAGGAGGAAAAAAGTAAGAAAAAATGTGGAAGAAGAGAGATTGTAAATTATTTGGCAATTTCCCAAAACAAATATTTTCAATTACTGGTATTAGATGCAGGAAATAAGCAAAACAATGAAAAAAATAATTTTATGATCTTTTAACACTAGAAAGAATACTTGAGTCATCTAGTCCTATTTATTTTTCAGGGTTTTAACTCAGAACACCTGACTTTTTCATACCATATTACTTACCAAATATTTTCATCATATACAATTTTTGGTTAGGAATTTTAAGAACCATGGGACTTAATCTTATACTGAGAAATTTTCTATTCAGTCAACAATTAAGTATTAACCTGCTATACTTCTCTAGTATCTGAAACAATCATTTTCCTAAAATGATATACAACCTACTATTAAGACTTTTCTTCCTAATTGTAGATCAATAAAATTTATAAATTAGATTAACATTTACTATGTATCTATCTAATATTCAGGTTAATAAAATGAGAAATATATGAAATGTAAATTATGAGAAAACTGAGTAGAATGGTCCAAAAATGAGACAACAAAGGACATAGAAAGACTGCATTGATTTACTGATGAATCATTCAAATACAAATTAATTCAAGAATTATTTATGTTTGTAAATAAGAAAGTAAGTGACCCTTTCAAGGTCTCTTTGGTGCTGATATCTTAACCAGTCATATAAAAACAGATAGTGAGTATTAAGGACCAATATCCTTATTAGATATAAAAAATACTTAAAAACAAAAAGTATTAGTATACAACAGCACATTTTGAAATATTATGCACTTTGACCTTTATATCAGTAGTAAAATCAGTACTTATATCAGTTATGACATGTTGGCTTCATGTACAAAAAAAAACATAGACATGAGAGGACACATACAATAATTTTATTATAATTTTAAGTACATTATTTTATTAGTAAATTATAACCAAACTTTTGACAAACCCAACAACTATTTCCCCAATCAATGGTGAGTTGGAACATTTTTTTTTTCATATGGCTATAGACAGCTTTGATTATCTCATCCGAAAATTGTTGATATATTTTTACCATTTGTCAAATGGGTCATGGCTCTTATTTTTATTTATTTATTCATTCATTCATTTATTGATTGATTGATTGAAAATTTGGCTCAGTTCCCTATATATTTGAGAAATGAGGCCTTTATCAGAGAAACTTGCTTCATTTTTTTCAGTTACTATTGCTAACTGTATTTCTCTCCACCCTAATTCCCCAAGGTTTTATATTCTTTTTGTATTCACCCTGTCTCTCCTCAAGAGTGTTTTGCTTCTGACTATACCCACTCCCAATGTGCCTTCCCTTCTATCATCCCACCTGTTCTCTTATCCCTTTCTCATCCTACTTTGCTGTAGGATTAGATATATTTATTGACCCAATTACATGGTCTCTGGTATTCTCTTTATGAGCCATTTCTGATGAGAGTAATATTCATTCACTCTCCCACAGATCACTGATCTTCTAATTCTTTGTAAAAGCTTTTTCTTGCTTGTTTTATGTGAGACAATTTACTCTATTCTACCCTTCTTTTTCCTTTTCTCCTAGTCTATTCCTCTCCCCTTTAATTGTCTTGCTTCTGTTATGTGTGATAACTTACCCCATTGTACCCTTTTTTCCTTTCTCCCAGTACATTCCTCTCATCCCTCCATTTTAATTTTTCAGATATCACCTTTTTATATTCAATTCACAGCTCTGCCATTCATCTATATATACTCCTTCTATCTGCCTGAATAATGAGAAAATTCTTTTGAGTTACAGATATCTTCTTGCCATATAGGAATGTAAACCGTTTAACTTTTTGGAGTCCTTTACAATTTCCTTTTCCTGTTTATCTTTATATGCTTCTCTTAAGTCTTAGATTTGAAAGTCATTTTTTTTATTCAGCTCTGTTCTTTGCAGCAAGAATGCTTGAATATTCTCTATTTCATTGAACATTTATCTTTTTTTTTTTCCCCGTTGAAGGATTATAAACAGTTATACTGTGTAGGTGATTCTTGATTGCAATCATAGCTCCTTTGCCCTCTGGAATATCCAATCCAAGTCCTCCAATCTTTTAATGTAGAAGCTTCTAAATCTTGTCTTATCTGGACTGTGGCTCCATGATACTTGAATTGCTTCTTTCAGGCTGCTTGCAATACTTTTTCCTTGACCTGGGAATTATGGAATTTGGCAATAACATTCCTAAAAATTTTAATTATGGGATCTTTTTGGGAGGTGATCAATGTATTCTTTCCATTTCTACTTTATCCACTGGGTCTAGAATACCTAGACAATTTTCCTTGATAATTTCCGGAAAGATGATGTCTATACTCTTCTTTTGATCATGACTTTCAGGTAGTCCAATGATTTAAAAAATATCTCTCCTGATTGTATTTTCCAAATCAGTTGTTTTTTTCAATGATATATTTCACACTGTCTTCCATTTTTCATTATTTTTGTTTTGTTTTATGGTTTCTTGATTTCTCATGAAATCATTAGGTTCACTTGACTCAATTCTATTTTTTGAGGGATTATTTTCTTCAGTGAGCATTTGAACATCCTTTTACTTTTAGCCAATTCTATTTTTAAGGAGGTTTTTCTTTCCAGTGATTTTAAAAATTAAATTATTCATTTTTTAATTTTCAACATTCACTTCCACAAGTTTAATTATTTTTTTCCCCATCCCTCTCACCTCCCTCCCCAAGATGACTTGCAAACTGATGTGGGCTCTACACATACATTTCTATTAAATCCATTTTGACACTAGTCATGTTGCATAAAAGAATTATAATGAATTTGAAAAATCATGAGAAAGAAATTAAAGAAAACAAAAAAGAAAACAGTCTGTTCTGTTGTGCATTCCAACTCCATAGTTGTTGTTGTTGTTGTTTTTTCTTCTGGATGAGGCTGGTATTTTAAATCATGTGTTCTTTGGAATTATGTTACATTCTTGAATCACTGAGAAAGGCTAAGTCTTCCAAAATCAGTTTCCATACATTGTGGTTGTTCCTGTGTACAATGTTCTCCTGGTTCTGCTCCCCTCACTCAGTATCAGTATTCAGTGTTCTCTGAAGGCCACCTATTTATCATTTCTTACAGCACAATAGTATTCTATTACATTCATATGCCACAATTTGTTTAGCCACTCCCCTATTGATGGCCATCCCCTCAATTTCCAGTTCTTGAAGAAGAACAAAAAGAACTGCTATAAATATTTTTGTACATGTGGGTCCTTTTCCCATTTGTATGATATTTTGCTATACAGCCCTAAACGTGGTATGGCTGGTGAAAGAGCATGCACATTTTTATAGCCATCTCTGCATAGTTCCAAATTGTCCTCCATGATGGTTGGATCAGCTCACAGCTTCACTGACAATGAATTAGTATTCCACATTACAACATCCTCTCCAACATTTATCATTTTCCTGTTTTGCCATGTTAGCTAATTTTATAAGTATGATGTGGAACCTCAGGGTTGTTTTGATTTGCATCTCTGCAATCAATAGCAATTTAGAGCCTTTTTTCATATGTCTATACATGACTTTAGTTTCTTCCTCTGAAAACTGCCTCTTCATATCCTTTGACCATTTATTAATTGGGGAATGACTTGTATTTGTATAAATTTGACTCAGGTCCCTATATATTTTAGAAATGTGTCCTTTATCAGAGATACTGGTTGTAAAAATTCTTTCCCAGTTTTCTGCTTCCCTCCTAATCTTGTTTGCTTTGGCTTTTTTGTGCAAAAACTTTTCAATTTAAAGCAGTCCAGATTATCTATTTTTCATTTCATAATGTACTCTATCTCTTGTTCTGTCATAAATTAATGCATTCTTCACATATCTGACAGGTAAACTATTCTTTATTCCCTTAATTTATTTATAGTATTAATCTTTATGTCTAGACCTTATACGCATTTGGACTTTATTCTGCTGTACAGTGTCAGATGTTGATCTACACCCAGTTTCTGCCATACTATTTGGGTTTATTAAACAGTAGATTGCTATAAACATTGACTACTATGTCTTCTGTACTTAACCTATTCCACTGATCTGTCCTTTGATTTCTTATCAGTACCAAGTGACTCTGATGATTGTAGCTGTATAATACAATTTAAGTTCTGCTATGACTAGGCCACCTTCCCTAACCTTTCTTTTCATTAATTTCCTTTATATTCTAGGACCTTTTGTTCTTCCAGAAAAAATTTTGATATTATTTCTTCTAGCTGTAAAAAATGATTTTTTGTTGATTTTATTGGTATGCCACTAAATAAGTAAATTTATTTAGGTAGAACTGTCATTTTTATTGTATTAGCTTGGCCTACTAATGAACAACTGATGTTTTTCAAATTATTTACATCTGACTTATTATTTATGTGAAAAGTGTTTTGTAATTGTGTTCGTATAGTCCCTGGGTTTGTTTTGGCAGGTAGATTCCCAAATATTTTATAATGTACCTAGTAACTTTAAATGGAATTTCTCTTTCAAACTCTTGCTGTTGGGCTTTGTTAGCAATATATAGAAATGCAGATGTCTTATGCGGATTTATTTTATATCTTGCAACTTTGCTAAAGTTATTCATTTTTTCAAGTAGTTTTTTTTTACTTGATTCTTTTAGGATTCTCTAAGCATAACATCATATCATCTGCAAAGAGTGATAACTTAGTTTTTTTCTTTGCCTATTCTATTTTTTTTCAATTTCTTTTTCTTCTCTTATTGCTAAAGCTAAGATTTCTGATACCGTATTGAATAACAATGGTGATAATAGACATCCTTGTTTCACCCAAGATCTTGCTGGAAATGCATTTAGTTTATCCCCATTATTATACTGATTTTTGATGCCTTTAGGTAAATGCTACTTATCATTTTAAGAAAGGCTCCATTTATTTGTGTGCTCTCCAATGTTCTCAATACAAATGAGTGTTGTATTTTGTTAAATATTTTTTTTCTGCAGCTATCGAGATAATCATATGGTTTCTGTTAGTTTTGTTGTTGATATGTCTCCAGTGAAATTTTGTGCCTCTTTTCCCTTTTGGACAACTCTCCTTTTTAAGGCATTCTTCTCCTCATTGTCTTTTTGTACATCTTTTAATCATTTAGCATGCTCATTTTTTTTTTGAGGTGATATTTTCTTCAGTATATTTTTATGTCTTCTTTATGAAGCTGTTGACCCATTTTTCATGATTTTCTTGCATTGTTTTCCCTCTTCCTGTCTTATTTGGTTTTCAAAATCCTTTTTGAGCTCTTCCAGGGCCAGAGATCAATTTACATTTTGCTTAGAGGCTTTGGATGTAGGAGTTTTGACTTTGTTATATGCTCCTGAGTTTATATGTTGATCTTCCTTATCACCATATTATCTTTCTATGATCAGATGTTATTTTTCTGTTGCTTATTCATTTTTCCAGTCTATTTTTTGACTTTTTTTAAAAAAAGAAGTCTTTTTTAAAGTGAGCGTCTGCTTACTGGGTAGAGAGCATACTATTCCAAGTTTCAGGGTTTTGTTGTTGTTATTATTGTTGTTTTTACAGCTATTTCCACAGATTCTTCACTTCTTTTGTGGGGGAATGATCTAAGGAGCAATATTTATTATTCTCCTGAGCTGTGCTTTGGTCTGTGAGTGACTACAAGCACCTTTTTCTACCCTGGAACTGTGATGAGGGTATGTACTCCCCTGTGCATGCAAACTCTAGTGTGCTAGTGTTCCTCCTCACCCTGGGACTACCAACCAGGACTGAAACTTGGATCCAAGACCTGAGCTGTGCTTTGGTCTGTGAGTGACTACAAGCACCTTTTTCTACCCTGGAACTGTGATGAGGGTATGTACTCCCCTGTGCATGCAAACTCTAGTGGCTAGTGTTCCTCCTCACCCTGAGACTACCAACCAGGACTGAAACTTGGATCCAAGTATGGGCAAAGCAACAGAGTTCTTATCTCAGCACTAGCAAAGAGACCCCTGTTATCTTCTGACCAGTTGTTTAACCCCCTTACTGACAGTATGCTGAAAGCTCCAGAAATAGCCACCGCTCTTGCTGATTCAGTGGTTCTCATTGATGTTCTTGTTTTGCTGGAGCTGGGGTTCTGCTTGTGTGACCTGTGCTCCTTTCTTATCCTGTTGCAACAGATCTTTCCTGCCAACTTTCTAAGTTTTCTTGAGGTAGAAATTTGATTCACTGTGTCTTTTTTGTGGATTCTATCTCTCTGGAATTTGCTTAGAGTCATTATCTGAAGGTATTTGGAAGGATTTGTGGGAAATCTGAGGTAAGTCCCTGCCTTTCCTCCACTCTCTTGGAACGACCTTCTCTGTTTTGTTTCTCTTTCACTTTTTTTCTTTGAAATTTTATAAGAAATTTGAAAAAAGGAGTCTAGGAATAAATTTGTTTCCCTCCTCCCCAAAGAAAAAACTGAAGAAAAAATGGTTGCATGGAACATGTTTAAATGCCCAGATTAGTGGAAAGAAACCCAGTAGGGAACAGAAATAATCAAGACATCTTTGAAACCTAAAAATTTTATTTATTATAAATTTACAAGTAAAATAAGTAGTGCAGTATAAAGATGTACAATTTCACATCTGCTGCTCCTTTTCTATTCTCTCTCTCTCTCTCTCCTTTTCTCATGTGCACACAGATACATACATAAATTATTTCCATACAGGTACACACATTTTATTTTCATGCTAAGTTTAGCATAAAAAATGGGGATAAGGTTTGGCTGAATGATCTCTAAGAAAAAGAAAATTGATCATCTGAAATTATAACTCCTAATTCATGTGACATTTGTGGGTATTAACTATAGATTATGAAGCCCTTTTCATCTTAAATGAAGTAAATAGTTTCTTAAAACCATATTCAATTACCTTTTTACTTACATGATAGCCCACCTTTATATTAATAATGATGACCTAGGTGGTACTTATAGAAATATACCTCCATTACCTTTTTGACATGTGGTTCCTTTCACCTTTAGACAGTCACTGGAGAAGAAGAGCTTTATGGTCATGGGACATGTCAATAAACATATTAAATATTGTCTTAGAATCATTCATTGGAAATGTTTAAGCAAAGTAGTATTTATTATATTTCAGGTAGGAAATTGTGAATTAAAGAAAATTATAAAGAATTTCCACATCACTGTAGGTATGCAGTCAGTATTATTCATTATGAAAGAAAGTGCATTTAAGACATGTTCACACAGTGGAACAGAAAAGAATGCTTAAGGACACAGGAGTGGAAAAAAAAATCCAGAGAAGTGTGGTAGACGAGACAAAATGTCAGTGTTCACTGGGCTATTAAGCAATGGTTTTGTAAGGCCCAAAAAAGATAAACTTTATTTCCATACAGGTTTTTCTTTTAAAATATGAAATATTTCAAAAATGTTATTTAAATAAGGAGAGCTAATATGTGTTAATATATTTTTTCACACATGAGCTGCTGTATGTCTCAGGTAAATTTGGACCTATCGCATTTGTTATGTAAAAAACAATTAAAAAGTTACAATTGAGTGAAAAAATGGGTTTTGTTAAAATTTCAATGAAGTATTTTCTGAGCAAAGTTAACAACTAATTTTTTTTGGTAATTTCTGAATAATATATCTTTATCTGTTTTATTAGCTTGTGTTTTCCTTTTCTTTTTATGTGAGAACTGATCCTTACATAATCCATACCAAAGTATAATTAGTTTTGTTGGTGGTTAAAATATTTGTCGAATTAAATTCAGAAGATTCTAGTTTTTTCTAAAAAGTGATCACTAGGAAGAATTAATCTTTAAAAAAAATGTCAAAATTAGAAAAGACACCGAAGAATGCCATACATTTTTCTATAAAAATAAAAAAAATGGATTTTTTTTTTTTTCAGAAAAGGAATGGACATTTCCCCATTCTAATGATGCACAGATGTGTGTAGATTAATAATAGGCTGTGGCAAAGCTTTTGATGTAAGAAAATTACAAATTAACTCTTACTGTAAATTATAACCAAAGAGATGTGAAATGTGAACCTTAAGAAATCTAGTAAAAGGGGAGAGGATATTTTTTTTTAAAAGGATATTTTTTTTCCCTTTCTTTTCAAATAAAAGTCTATTTGCTTCAGGTATACAACACCAGTGCATTGTGATTGATAGAGTATTCCTCTTGGGTGAGTCACACATTTCAACCTTCCTCTCACATGCTGTGTTTCACAAGAGGTTGAGTTCTGTTTCTTTCCAATTGTAGGACTCAAGTGATCTTTATTCAAAAAATTACATCTATATAATATTGACCTGAATATTTAGGAAGGTTTGACAATTCTTAATAAACGGTATTCTGGGATCTTCAATATAACCTTTTAAATAGCAGAAAACAGTACAACTGTTGACAGTGAAACTGATTTTGTCAAGAATAAATGAGAACAGATTGTTACTGAATAAAACAAACATAAAAATAAACCTATTAAATTCCTTATTTCCAGAACAAAAATTATTAATGATTTTTACAAGGAAAAGACCACAAGGATAAGAGTTGTCATGTGTAACAAATGCAAAATGCTTAATTTTAAAGCATTCAGGAGTTTTAAACTCTAGAATATGAAACATAAAGGTAGAAAGGTAGACATACTGCACATATCATTCACCTTATGGCCTTAGAAGCTCTTTACTCCCTTTGAGGAATCATCACTAAGTTCAGCTCTTATTAACATTTTTTTTGTGAATTGCTCTCTTGCTCAGCTGGGCTGACTCCTTGAAGTCTCTGCTGATTGTAAAATAGATTGAGGGTCTGATTCAAGCTGATCTCTTGACTTCCATGTTAGATCCTCTCTACTTGGTTGGGCTAGGTGGGGAGAGGTTAGCATTCTGAGGGATCTTTAAAATTCACTGATTAGCTGGATATACCTCTATGAGAACACTTGGTCACAAAAGATCAAAAAAGAATAAATATAAGAGAAACAGATGATATAATTAGTGCCACATGGCACCTGGCTGAAAGATAGGTCAATTACCTTTCTCCCACCTGGCAGCTTGCAGCAATGAGCTTTCGCTGAAATGTCACCAGAAAAGAGATGCCTGAGAATTATCCTTTTCATTCTCATGGAGTTCTTATTCAATGAAAAGGCAGTGAAAATATATTTTTTTCTGGCTATAAATTATGAAACTCTGAGACATCATGGCTAAAAGGAAACATTCCAAGAATAATTTTTCATTCTCTGAAGTATAGTAGGGCATGTGGCAGGGGAGGAGATGGCTCCTCTAATACACATAATAATAAGTAGCCTCCTCACACACACTACCAATATCTATGCACTTTTCTGGAATACTGCCTAAGCATGCCCCAAGATGGGGCAGGAGCTGTCTTGTTTGTTTATGTAACATGCAACATTCAGGTATCCTGGGTACTCAGATACTGTGAAAGATTTGTGAAGGGAAAGACCTTTTATTCTCTACCATCAACCCAAGCTCTCATTGAATATAATCTCATTTTATGTTTTAGAGGCCCAGTGACTAGTATCCCAATTATATTTAACCACTTAACATTTTAATATTTATTTCAAAGAAATACCAAGAGAAAATTTTTAAAAAATTTGCCCTAATTCTTGGAGACATAGTCTCTCCCATACTAGTATGATCTCTTGAGGAGAGGGGAGAGTGAAATAGTAGAGCTCATTTGTCTTAGAATTTAGCTCAATTCCTACAGTGTTAGCCTTACCATGTTTATATCCAAAGTCATTATCAGTAAAGCAGAAAACAAACAAACCCCAAACCAAAGTACCAGGCCCATTTCTCTGGGCTACATTGCCTCAAAGAGGAAGAGAAGAGAAAGGAAGGGTGTGAGTGAAGGAAACATTATTACCCTGTAGCACTCACTCCCACAAATTTTCTCAGAGTATTTATGTAACAAGTCCTAGTTCTTCTTCTGATCTCCATTGCCAAGTATCTATTGAGCATCTCAAATTGGATATCTTTCAGACATCTAAAACATGAAATGTTCAAAGAAGAATTCATTAGCCACCCCTCTCACTCAATTCACTACTCTTCTGAACTTCCATATTTCTACTGAGGGAGTTTTACATCCCAATGTCTAACACAATTTTTGACTCACAGTAGGTGCTTAATAAATGCCTGATTAATTAAATTATATTGAATTGAATCTATTAATAAAAAAATCTACATATAAAAAATGAGCTGGAGAAGAAAATAACAAACCATTTCACTATCCTTGCCATGAAAACTCCAAATGTAGTGATAAAGAGTTGGACATGATTGAAAAATAACTAAACAACATGTATACGTCATATTCATCCTGGCTTGCAGAATAGTAATATTCCATCATGTTCATATGCTTACTTTGGAATACAACCCAATTTTAGTACACATTTTATTTCTAGTTTTTTCATGAAAAATATTGCTATTATGAAAATTTTTAATACATATTAGATTTATCTTGTCATATCTGGGTAAAAACACATAAAATGTTATTATTCTGTTTTGGATAATTTCCAATTGTTTTATGGAATGATTAAATCAATTCAAAGCTCCACCAGGAATGAATTAGTATGTGTGGCTTTCCCAAGTTCTACTCATGTTGCACAATGAATTTTCCTGTCTTTTAGAATCTGTGAATATTACTGGTGTGAAATGACTCATTCATATGAATTTAGTTTGTAGATTTCTGAATACAAATGATTTTGTACATTGTTTTGGGTGGGAATTATTGATAACTCAAATTATTTCTTTTGAAAACTTTTGTTATTTTCTTGTACCACTTGCTTAGTGGAGAATAGCTCCTAAATTTGTATTTTCACAAATTTGCCTGTACTTAATTTTTACATCACACTTTTATAATGTTTTAATGCAAAGATTTTCCCCATTCTATGTATTTACTCTTGTCAGAAATTGCATTGATTATATTCATGCAAAAGAGTCATTTTTATATGATGAAATACTTTTTCATAATTTATTCCTTTCCTTCTATTTTTCTATATTTCCCTCTCTTACCACCTAATTGTAAAATATGTAACTTTCAATTCTCCTTTAATATTTATGGTATTGATGAAAATATATAGCTTTTCAGTTTAGAATTTCTGTTGAAATATATAAGATATTAATATGAACCTATTATTTTCCAGTCTATTTTTCACTTTTCTGATCAATCCTTGTCCACAATGAATCACTTCCAACGTACTTGGTGCATTTGGATTTGTCAAAAACTTTATAACATTTTGCCTATGGCTTGTTTATATTGGATTTTACTTTGTTGTTAAAAGCAAAGTTTGTACCTGGCAGCATAAAGTTTTGCTCCTCTCTGACTTTTCCTCCTCTTTTTTCCTCTTCTTTGAAGACAAGTGAATCTTGTTATTATTTTGTCTAATTCCATAAAGTGTAGCTAGGTTACATGAAATGTTTTGCCAGTAAATCTGTATGGTAATAACTATTTTTGCTATCTTTATATAGCCCAGCTATGAAAAGTGAATGTTCTCTTATTATTTAGTCTTTACTTCCTTTAGAATTATTTTGTAATTCTACTAATTTAAGTTTTAGGCATCTTGGTAGGTTAATACCTAAACAATTAATTCTTTTTTCTATAATTTTTTGTGCTTTATTTTTTCCTCCTTATCTCTGCATTCTAAATTTGTTAGTGATACTCAGAAAAGCTGATAATTTGGTTGTGTTTATATCAAATGTTACCACTTAATTGAAGACATTAATTGCATTGATTAATTTTATTATTTCTTAACTTCTCCAGAAAAAAACATCAAA
>CM053590.1:167689917-167701423 GCA_028646515.1 Pseudochirops corinnae | reverse complement strand
ATTGTGTTATTATGATTTTGTTTAATTTTTCCAATATTTAATTATTCTTCTATTTTTAGTTAAAACATAAAATGCATGTTACTGTTGAACATATTTTAAATCATTTTCTAATTTTATGTCAATATCACTTGACTTTCACATTGATATTTGTCCATGTTTTTTTTTTCCTTAATTTATTTCCCTGGTTTCACAGAAGGAATTAAAAAAAAAGTGGCTTCTTTCCTTAATCTTATGAACAATTCATGTAGCATTGGAATTATTTACTAAATATTTGATATTCATTTGTATATATACTTATGCTGTATCATAACATAATCCCCATGCTCCCCAGTCCTGTTTCTTTGGGAACTTGCAGTCCATTTGAATTCTTTTCTTTTCCAGAAATTAGGCTATTTCAATTTTTCTTTCCTTATATTTTTAATATTGGTAGTATATATTTAAAAATACTTATTTGGATTTTAAAGGGTCCAAAAGGAGACATCAAAAGCTATGTTTATAATATTGCCTCTACTGGAACATCTCTTATTCAAACAGGTCGGGTAGAATATCAGTTGGTCCAAGTGCTGTCCCTCACTTCCAGACAAATTTCAAGCAGCTCCTGTCTATTCTTTTTCAGCTTCTCAAAATGAACATAAAGAGTGAATACCAAGAGAATAGAAACAGATTAGAGAAATCCAAGTAGCTGCATTCTCTCAATAGCCCCCCTCCAAACAACATTCATATATCTCTGAAATGTTGGTATTTCTCCAAAACACCAAAGACTGCACTGTGTCCTGGGCCCTTTTTCTTCTTTCTTAAGAATGTTTCTTGATTACCTTATCAACTCTTACTGGTTCAATGATTATACCCATGTAGATATATCACAGATTAATATATGAAACAATAGACACTAAAGTCTAAACATGAAGTCTGCATGGAAATTTGTTTATTGGATATTTGAAGAAAATTGTCTAGCTGTCTTAGACCTTGAACCTCTGGATTTTATCATTTGGAGTTTTTCTTTTATGAATTCATTGCAGGAAGTTACCATTAGAATCTTTTTATTTTCATGTTCTCTTCTGGTTCTAAAAAATCTGGGAAATTTTATTCCATGACTTTTGAAATAAGATGTTGAGGCTCCTTTTTTGTGGTCACAGACTTAAGGAAATAAAATAATTCTTGAAATATTTCTCATTGTTCTGTTTTTCAGGTAAGTTATTTTTCATATGAGACATCTTAATTCTTTCTATTAAAAAGTCTTTCAGTTTCTTTTAGTATTTCCTTCATCATAGAGTCATTAACTTCATTTTTTTTTAATCTAGGTCCCCTTATCTACCCCAGCATAGAGGTACAGTGTCCATTCATAGGTTCAATCATACTTCTGAAAATCTTAGAAATTTTGACATGCATCATTTTCAGTTTGATCCTGTATGCCCTACCTTGGGCGGTCTTGTTGCCTGCTGACCTTATATGGCTCATTATATTTGTGATGGAATTAAAGCAGACACTTGAAAAACTTTAGCGTTTTTTAAAAAATGTTTTATTAAGTTAAATGCCTTTGTAATATTTAAGTAGTTTATTCACTCAAAGTCATTCTTAAAACAACATTGCTATTATTGTATACAGTGTACACTTGATATATAAATCTGTCATATCTCATAAAGATAGGTTTTTTTTTTAGTACTAAATTAGTTCTTTTAGTAGAAGATATGGGATTTGCATTATGTTTATTATGTATAATACATATGTTCTTTCATTGTTAATAACACTTTAGGAACACTCACTTTAAGAACACTAGTCTGTAGGAAAAAAATAGAATTTCATTCAATTTGTTTTTGTCCAATAAATGTGCAATTCTGAGTGAAAAAAAGGAAATACAGAAGTAAATATGCATTAAAGTCTCATTGGGTACCAACTGGTACTTTATTTCTTTTCTGAACATGATATAATGTAGCTGACACCATCACATTGTGCTATAAGATCAGAAAATGAATGTTCTTCTCTGAGATACAATCAAGAATTGTAAATCTTTTGCAGTCTGAAATAGCATTTTTTTCCAGAGAATGCCTGACCTCCTATTGTTTGGAGGAAGGAGAGACTTACTGAAACTATTAGTCATTATTAGTGTTCACCCAAATGATTACTTATTGTAACATTTTCAAGGTTTAGACTTAATAGCTTAACAGATTTTAACTCATTCTGGGAATCATAACTCAAGTAGTTGATATTGAAGTGGAAGGAATGCAAAGCAAATCTCTACATAATCGAATATATTAAACAAACAGAAGCAGGGATGTTTTTTTTTTTTTTTCCATTTTAAGATATATTATACCCTGAGGAATCGGTATTGCCAAGTTTGCTATATGTACTCCAAGACAGAAGTTTGGATAAAAAATACAAGGAAGGACAAAAATTTAATTCTTTGTTTATCTTACTGAGAGCAGGAAAGGAATTCTTCTAATTTTCTTTGGAATTGGGAATAATTTAAAAAAAGGATTTTTGTCAATTACTGAGTTACTTCAACATAAAGACCAGGCAAGCCCTTTGGGAGAGAAAAAAAAAAACACAAAACAATCCAACAGATTTTACAGTAACACTTTATTGGCCATCAATCATGTATAAAAAAAAAATTCTCTCCAACATCAAAATCCACATATTATATTACAACACAATGCTAGCTGGAAAGCAAAAAAAATAAATAAATAAGTAGTTCACAAAACAGGCCATTTGCTTAATAATTTTCCAGTCATTGATTGCTCATAAATGAAACACAGTGGAAACGATTGGCCTCAGCAATAGATTTTTTGATTATCCTTTGCTAATAATTAAATTACAGTTTTGTCTCCATACATAATAAAATGAATACAGAAACTCTGATTGCAGGCAAGGAACAGTAGAAGTATAATTACACTTTATAATTATGAGTTTGTTCCTCCTTTTAAGTCTTAAGTATTTCTGTGCTATGCGGCATATTCTATGCACTTAGGGATACTGGGGTTTAGATTGTCTCTAATGCACAGCTACTATACTAACAGCCTACATTCCATGTTTGAAATTCCTCAAAATAACTCTAAATCACATTAGATTCATAAGCACTACTACATGTTGCATCTCATAAAAACATATAATAAGGGGGAAAATAAGAACAACTAAACTTAAAGCAGCCTTAATTCATAAAAGGAGTAACATGTATTTTCTTTCTAAGTGAGGGATAAAGAACAAACAAAATCTAATTTCTTTCTTTACATATGACACCTCAGCAAGAAGTATAGGCCTCCTAGAGTAGCTGGAGTGCTGCCTTTCTGAAATTTACAGGAAGACAGTGTTGCATTATAGTAGTTATCTACCAGGTGGATACAATATCTGAATTGTTCAACAGGTGGCCATCAAGTCAAATCATATCCTAGTGGCTTCCTCAGTTTTATTTTCCTTCTGGTGCATACATAGGCTGCCCTTCACAAAAGGCTGCTATATCCAAGGCCATCATAGGATGTTCAATCTGAAGACATCTGGACAACATCCCATACTACCAACCCAAGCAATTTAGCAGTGCAATAACAGTTTGGATCTATTCTACTGACTGCTCTAGAATCAGTTTAGGATATTAATTTGAGTATTATTGAGACTATAAAACATAAAATCAACAGTCTTTACAGGGTTTGGAGTTCACGAGCTACCACCTAATTTGGTCTTCTCTTTTTCATTTCATGATCACCCATTGGTATTGATTCAAAAACTTAACATATTATTATCAAATGCCTTATTGAGAGATATAAAATAGGGAAAGGGATTACGTCAGGAACCCCTATTTGAAATCATTTTCTGTAACCATATCCTAAATCCAAACTGCCCACTTCTTCCAAACCTTTGGGTGCAATTTAAATGTTTTCAAACAACAAAAACAACAACTTGTGGAAAAGGGAAAGGAAATGTTGTGTCTTCATTTCACTTTGGGATCTTCGACTCTAATCACAATAAAACAGGGAACATGGGAGAATCAAATAATGATGATAATCACTTTCAGCTCTCAACTCACTGGTCCAAAAGGATTCACACTACCTCTCTTTCCCAGTACTCACTATCTTCTCTTATCCATGGGTTCAGTTTGTGTTCTAGTTCTAATAATTGCACCTACTTCCTTAGTGCTGGTCCCTGGTCATTTTTCCTAACAGATTCTCATGTCTCTGACTATATAGCAACAGTATTACCAGTAGTTACCATAACTGTAATCCCAAGGTCTTCTATCTACCTCATGGGAACCTTCAATTTTCAATATAAAGTCAGCAGAAAGAAGTAAGGAAGTCATTCCTAGAAAAGACAATCTACAATTTAGATGTCTTTTCTTCTTTCACTTGAATTGATTCTCCAAAGGCCACTGGAGAGGGGGTAGGGGGGAAATCTCCACTGTTCTTTCTATCTCAAAAGTTTTAGAGTATCACTTATCTGTTGATAACTTATAACTTTTTATATAGACTACCTCTCTCAGAGAGGATGTGTATGAGGATAAATATAGTAAGAAAGGAAGCTATTATGGAAGTAAAATGCATCAATAAAACATTTTACTAAGAGTACATATGACAAAATCCATGAGAACTGGGAATAAAGAGGGTTTTTTTTTAATTGTGATATTGGAAATAGGCTCCTGGAATCGTTAAAAGGATTAGTGCACGTGCATATTATGTGCCTTAAATGTCAGAAAGCTGTAAGAGAAATCTCTTTCTGGTACATATTACTTGTTCTTATTGCTGACAACAGTATTACACTCAAAATAATCCCATAGCAATTCTGGTGACTCTAATGGTTAAAAAGGGGGATATTTTGAGAATTTTCAATGGATGCCCTTGGGTTCCAGTCTGTTTTGAGTAATTAGGGCTATGAAATATAAAGTTTAAACATGAGTGTGTTGAGTTGGTTGTTCTTATTGTTGTTTTTGAAATAACAAATCTCCAACATAACTTCCATTCTAACTTCTGAAGAGGAAACACTTGTACTCCAATTTATGTAGTCATTCTATATCAATGTAATAATTTGCTACCTAAGTAGTCCGAAAATAAAAAAAGTAAAGCTTTTATGTTTCAATTATTACATTTCTATGTAACCATTATGAAGAAAGAAATTATGGAATAAGAGGAGGAACAGAAAGAAGATGAATAAATGAGAGGGTCAACTTTTCAAAAATAAGCATTTCGGGTTACCTCCTCCTTTCTGGAAATGATATAGAGACACTGATTTAAAAATAAATATTTATAGAAACAGTACATAAGTAGTGTGGTTATACTTTAATGCATAATTAAAATCCCCTACTTCATTCAGCCTTCGAGGATTATTTTTAAATTTACAAAATATATTTAAATTTAGAATAGTCTATTCATTTTAGTATTCTATATGAAAACTTCAGTGAAACTGAAAGAAGATGTCACAACTGCATCTGTGTTTTGTTGTGGAGTTAACTTTCCTGAATGCTGTGCATTCAGTGATGAACATAGGTGAAGGGAGTAAGTAGATACTGATCAGTGATGGAATCTCTGCTACTAATACAAAGATAAAATTAATGGGAGACTATTCAGTGAGAGCACCAGGGAAATGGAACAGGTTCTAGATTATCATAGTGGAATAGCGACCTTAAAAAGGGCCAAAGGTTTCATGTATTTAACCTGCCAAAGCACCTTTAACAGAAGGGTATATGGAGAATGGCAAAGTATAATTAACATGTTTTCATTTGGCTCCTTGTTTCTGTGGAAAAGATTCATGACTACCAGGGAAGGGAGCAAGGGCTTTGCCACAGATATTAACATGGGCTTGGGGAGGATCTAAAATGGACAGGGGCACCACAGACTTTGGAAAATTCTTCAGCTTTCTATGGAAGGTTTGAATGGCAATCTAGGCTCTGGGAGAGGGTGAAGTAGTGAGTTTGTATATCATGAATTTTGATTTATGTTCAACTCTCAAATGAGGAAGCTAAAGCCGAGTGACCTGACCAAAATTCCACATTCATTTAGTTTCTGCAAAAGTACTCTAAATGTTTTTGTCATGATTTCATGTCCAGTACTGTATGCAGCATATATCCATGCTTCATAGACTAACACAGGACAGGAGATTAGGGGAAAAGACAGGTTAATGTCTCTTCCAGGAACCTACAGATAACAAATGACCAGTGGGGCTATTATGTTACAGGCACCTCAAATCTCTTGGGCAATATCTGGCCCAATTAAAGCCTACAAATGCCTTATTCCCTCTGTTGGAGGTATATGTGAAGTATGCTTTCTATTTGAACAAAGTTTATGGATGAGTAGTATCTCCCCCTCTCCATAGAAACATGATCTCTGGTCACCAGGGTGCCTTGGGGGTATCTCCAAGTTGGAGACTGAGGTATGACCTCTAAGGCAGGTGGGTTTTCCTGAAATTTGAGTTAGAGACTGGACCAAATCCAGTGGCCTTTGGGGCAAATATGAGCTATTACTCATATAGGTTATCTGAGAACAGTGATATGAGACATTGGGTCTGTGACCATGTTGAGTGGTCAGAGAGTGATAATAAATTCACCTTAATGAGTTTGGGATATAGTTCTTGAAACATTAGAATGTAGAGAAGATGACTGTCATCCCATGTGAGTATTAGTAAAACTATATTGTAAAATCTGAGATCAGAGTCATAAAAGTACTTCTTTCTGCCCTGCCCAATTATATCTTGGAATAAGAACCTCTTAAATGTGATAAAAAAAAAAAATTTAGTAGACCAGATAAACCCACAGTGACAGAGCTCTAGATTGAATGGTGGTTCAAATTATGGAGAGGAGTGGGAGATAAAACCAAAGAATCTATGATATTCATTAGTAAATATGTTGTTGTTATCATTAATACTATGATCCTATGTTTCTGTTGTTGCTCCTGTTTTTTGTTACTTCAAAGAGGGAGCTCCACTGTCAGTTATCCTTGGTTTAACTCCCATTTAACTGAAGGCATTTTACATAATTCCTTTTCTGGAATGTGATTTTCATCATTCTTTTGTCTGTAGTAAACTTCTCCTTTAGTTTTAACTATGCTACACTATTCATGTTCTTGAGATTACATTTCTTTAATAATGACTTCAAGGCCATTTAAGTAATGAAAAGTTTTTGTGAAGATTCTTGAAACATTTCTACCAAGGAATGGGATGTGGTAGGAGTGATATATGTTTTAAATAAGATGGGCTGGTTTTTCATTAAGTCATTTCCAGGACTTGGTTGATCTAGACATCCTTGCATACAATTACTGATATGACTTCTTTGTTATCTGAGGCATAGAAAGTCTAGCTTGTGGAGAATAAATATTTCAGAGACTGTAGAATTCCTACTGCTTTTTGAGATAGCATTCTAAATTAGCTTTGCTGCCATATAGAATTTGCAGATATAAAAATGTTGCATCTATCTTACTTAGTAATTTAAATCATTTTCAACTATGTAAATAAACTTATTTGATGGAATTTTCTTTTTCTAATAAATTTTTATTGCTGACATTCTTAGCATATTTTAGTATTGTTCCTTATTCTTTTCTGAGAGAACTGGCTCATATAAGAAATAATATTTTAAGAAAACAGAAAAAAAACAGAAGAGGAGAAATCAGCATGTGGATCAATACTTAGGAAAAGTCTGAGAATCTATGTAATGTACCACATTTGTACAAGGGGTATTTTCATATATCTTCTTTGGAGCCAAGCTTGTTCTTTGTGATTTTGCAATATTCACTATTTATTTCTTTTCTTTCTTTTTTTTTGGTGGTGATTATTTTTTTAAACTGTGTTGCAGCCATTGCTTTTGTTATTTTCTTCGCTCTGCTAAATTCACTGTTAATCAGTTCATGGAGATCCTTCCATGCTTCTCTGCATTTATCATATTTATCATTTATTACAGCATAGTATATATATATATGTATGGACGGATGGACGGATGGATGGATGGATGGATGTATTAGTGATTCCCCAACTGATGGCCATTTATTTCTTTCCAATTAAATTTCAATGCATTTTATACCTCTAACTTTATTTTGGAAAAGGACAGGGAGGTTTAATCAAGTTCAGAAATTTATGCTAAAATATTTTAAATGTATCTTTTTGTTAAGCCTTGTGTTAAGCATTAAAGAAGATATACCATTTCCCCCTTTTATTTCCTTTTTATCTCTCCAGATCAGAAAGAAATGTAGACCATGATAATTCAAAAACTAAGAAAAAATAGCATAGCCTTTGCTGCCAGCTTTTTGAAAATTATTTTTATCATGGTTTAAAAACACTATCATTAACTGTGAAAATTAGGTGCTTCATTGTCTAGATGAAATAGCAGAAGTAACCATAATAGTTTTCAAACATCATGTTTTTAAACTCATTTCATGATGTAATCTCTCCCCTTTTGATTAATGTCTCCATCAAGAGACTTTCTGTAGATAAAATGTTTGGACTTGATTATTTAACAGTTCATTAGCATGACACGGAAGAAAAAATATGGGGGCCAGAATCATAAGACCTGGATTCAAATTCTGCTTTTAATATTTAATTCCTTTTTGATATAAGGTGGATAATTTAATCTCCCTAAATGTTAATTTCCTCATATATGAAATGAGGTGATTGAGATGTGGCACCTGAGTTCTTTTTCTTATTTATCCAAGATCCTGTGATAGCAGACCATAGTTCTTAGGAATGACCTAGATGCACAAGCAACCCAGACACTTCTCTTTTCTTTTTTTTTTCTTTTCTTCAATCACAATCACCTTGGACAAAAGTGAAAAAAATACTATTGCCTCCAACCTATACCTTAATCAATTTCCTCAGCTTCCAGAAGAACTTCAAATGCTCTGGGTAAAGTAGCAGAAACAATGTCAGCTTGATATGGTTAAAAAATCAGGATAGTATAGAAGAATACAAAATTTGGAAGAAGCCTAGACTGAAATACTGTAAACACTACTTACTGTATATGTGAGTTGAATAAAATAAAATTTATTTTCATTTGTCCATTTGCCCAGTAAACAAACCAAGTCTTAAAGAAGAAATGTAATTATTTCTCCAAAACCAACCATAATTTTACCATAACACTGGTAGGTTCTAATCATTCCTTTTGGGAAAGTAGCATCTAAGGGAAAATATTTCAAAATATACATGGAGAATACAAAAGGAAGGTAAAGAAATCTAAATAGTTTGAATATTCTAGGTGATGATCCTGTGCTTCCCCTAAGGGGAGAGGGACTCTCAATTCCTTAACAGGTATACCTTATTGAAAAATCACTGAGGGAACAAAATATAACCTTACAGTATAAAAAGAAATTCCCTAAAAGAGAAAGGAAGGAAAGGAAGGACAATTATTTCTTGATATCAGGGAACAGCTAAAAGTCACTCAAATATAGAACTAAATGGTAGGTGATTGAAGCTTATGAAGTACATATTTGTAATGCCATGCGCTAGTAGATTCCCAAAAGAATGCTACTGTGAACAACTTTTAAGGTTCAGATTACACAGGATAGTGAACACACCGTTTATTCCATTATAAACCAAGGCAAACATTATCAGAAAATCACAATATAATATCCACAACATTACATCTTATCACAGAAAAGTCACAATATAGTGTTCACAACAGCTTAACATTAGAATGGCCATACAGCTTTCACTACAGTAGCCACAATATTTAGAACAAAAAACAAAAGAATAATCATCTTTTTTCCCTAAGGGAGAAACCTTCCTTATTTAATCATTTAATCAATTCACAATACTATAATCAATCTTCCACTCATGGGTCAAGCATTAACTTAATCAGTCACTAATCTAGCAATCATTCACTAAACACAATCATTAGAAAATTACACAAACTCTCCACCCCTTGGTGTCTAGTAAACTTCAATTTCATCAGGCATTCTATATCAAAGGAGAGTCCTTCTCTTCATCTTGACTCAGGGTGGTCTCTCAGATTCCCTGGATCCCCTTCCATAGTCCCAGCTCCTACTTGTATCCACCAGTCACCTATATTCAGAGGCAGACAGCTCCCAGCTCCTTGTCCAGTCCTCTGAGCAATTCTTGTTACATACTGCAGTTCACAGGGTCCAGCACATCTCAAAACCTTCACCACTTTTGTTGCCAGGAATTGAAGGATCAACCAAGCCATGAACAAAGTCTAATCCTTGTCATGCTTCTTCAGTCCACCAGCAGTTCAGTTGGCCCTAGGATCCAAGAGATATCTTGGCATTCCAGGCAGCCTTCCAGGCAGCCTTCTCAGCCTTCCAGGAAGCCTTCACCAGATTCTGATCCAATAAAAAACTCCAACTCAGTTTTCAGTCCAGCAGTTCAGCTCCCAAATGCTGGGACAATTCTACTCACTCCACAAGGAGCCACCAGGAGGAAAATTCCTGATTCTGCCTCTCTGCTTCTAGAAATGTTCTTATATACACACACTGGCCTCCTTTCTCAGCCAAGCCCCTCCTGCCATATCAGCAATAGGAGACAGAGTTCAAGCCCTCTGTCTCTTTCACACAGGAGACAGAGTTCACACCCTCTTCCTCTTGCACAGAAGTATTTAGCCCTTAGTTACTAAGGACCAAGTACCTGCTAAATTAATTACCATTACATTACTCCACTGGGCAAGACAAACTACACAGGCACTCACATACTCACACACACATGCATGCATATATGCATTTATACATATATAGAACAGAATGAGAAGGAAACTGGACTGAGAAAGAAAAGAAGTAGGAAGAAAGGTCAGAGTATGGATTGCCTCAATCTAAACACACCATAGCCTTAGAGATTGAAATAAATGAATAAATGCATAAATAAATGCATAAAAATAAATGAATATGAAGATAGGTGTATAAGTAAATGAATGAATAACAAGTGGATGACTAAATAAATAAATGTAAATAAATGGATAAATAAATGCAAAATAAACAGATTAATGAATAAATGAGTTATTTTAAAGAAATTTAAATAAAATTTGTTTATTTAAACAAGACAATGAATGAAGTGTAATTAATGTGTTGCAAGCAATGGATGGAAAAAGAAGGAATGAATGTATAACTTAAAAAAATAGGCCACTTATCTGAATGTAGAGAGTATAAATATTTGGATTAGATTATTCTAAGCAGTAAAAGTAAACTGAAAAATAATAACAACAACAAGCAGTGAAAGTATACATATCTTATATGCATTTATTTCTCGAAAACAACAACAACATTATAATACAATTTTGAAAGAGGAAAAAAAAAGCTATTTTGCCTTTGAATGTGGAAGGCAAGAACTCACTCTTAAAAAATTGGGGGTGACAGAACAGATTAAAAGTAAAACTCAGCAATTTGCTATATTCAGAAAAAAATCCACTTAAAACATACTGATTTTTATAGAGCTAAAATTAGAAATTAGAGTATAATTTTTTATAACCCATCTGAATAATAATAATAAAACAAAGTGCCAATCATGATCTCAAAGCAAGACAAGCAAAAATAAACAAAAAAAAAAGTCAAAGGAAACATAGTATGGTTCTTAAAGGAATCATGCCTAGTGAAACTATATT
>CM053590.1:167638740-167689417 GCA_028646515.1 Pseudochirops corinnae | reverse complement strand
TTTTTTTTTTTTACTAATTTTTGATGCCTCATAGAGTCATTAGCTTTGATTTGACTGATTCTAATTTTTAGTGAATTATTTTCCTCAGTTAATTTTTGAAGCTCCTTTTCCATATATTCAGATTTTATTTTTAGGGATATATTTTCTCCAGTTAGATTTTGAACCTCCCTTCCCAATTCACAAATTTTACTTTTTAAGAATTTGTTTTCTTCAGCGAGATTTTTTTTTTCATTTTATCAAATGTAATTTTAAAAGGATTGGTCAATTTATCTTCTACCTCTCTAATTTGGCTTATTAAAATTCTTCTTGAGCTCTTCCAAGTATGCTTTATTGGATTGAAACTAATTCATATTCCCTTCTGTGGTCTCAAGTGTGACTATAAAGTCAGGGTTGTCCTCTGAATTTGGTTATTCTTGCTTGATATAATAGAATTTGCTTTTGTTTTTGTTTTCCCAACTTCCTTCTTGCCCACTGTGATTGCCTATTTCCAGCATTGTAAATTGATTTTCTGCTTCTGGAGTCCACAGGCCTCTGACCCATGCTTCTCAAGATGTTAGCTAGGCGTCTGGTTGTTGACTTTGTGTGCTGTAGCCTCTGGGTGTCTAGACTGAGAATAAGGTCAGGAGTTTCAGTTTTTCCCCTTGGTTAGCCTGAGACTCACAGAGTAAGGTGTGGGCAAGGGATGATCTGGCCAATTCAGGTTTCCAATTCTTTGCCCCTGGGCTATAGCTCAGGCAGACTCAGAAGCTACTGGTTGACAGTGCTGGTGTCTGCAGGTTCCCCTGATTGTGCTAAGGCATACCTGGTCTTCTGGTGTTAGTGCTTGCTGACTCCACCCCCCTGAGCTTTGGGATCTCCCACTGGTCAGCTGAGATTGGGCTTGTTGAGACCCCTCCCATCCTTGACTTCAGGCCCAGCACAGGTTCAGTCACACCCTTTTTCTAGGACTCCCAAGCCTGCTACTGATTCCACTATTTCTGGATTTTACACTAGGGCAATAATCTCTACGGTTTTAGGCTCAGGGAGGGGGTTAGAGCATCTAGGGTTTACTTTGCCATCTTGGCTCCCAGAAGTTCAGGTAGGTGATTCTTAATTTGATACCCTGCAGGAGTAACTGCTGCTGCCATGGGTCCTGCACTTTCTATTACCCAGCTCTTACAGATCATCCATCTTGACATTAGAGTTTTGTGCATTTGACCCTGTACTGGGTGATTCCACTGGCCAGGGCTTGCTATGACTCCTCTGTGGTCTTGTCTAAGGTTTGCATTGGTGCAGCCACCATGTGCTCCATGTTCCTCTATGTTTTATGTGTGCATTTTCCTGGACTGGGATTGTGCCACACTCTATCTCCCAAGAGATTTTGTCACTCTCAAATCTGTCCAGATTTACGTTTTAGAGGTTAATGATGGAATTCATGGAGGAATTCAGGTAAGTTCCTACTTTCATTCCACCACCTTGTCTCTGCCCCTCTCCAAAAGTATTTTCAAAGCTCTGCTTTATTGTTTTTGTTCTTGGGCCACCACGATATGTTTAAAATGAAAATTATATGTCACCTGAAGAACTTAGTTGGCATAAGTAGGTAGCAACATATTGACAAGAAAGAATTATTAAGAAGCTTTTAATTATGTTATCAGAGATATTTAGGCCTGGAAAGCAATGGAGCAGTCATGTAGTCAGGATGAGGAATAAACATAGGAAAACTCAATTGTTCCATTTGCATCCATCAAAATATTTACAAGAATAAATCTAGTAAAGTGAATAAACCCTTTCTATAACTTGGTTATATGGTATATAGAAAAAAAAAAACATTACAAAAGATGAAGTGATGTGAATGGAATATTATTCCTCTCATTATAGGAAGTGGTATCATGAAGGGGATTTTTGGAAGTGTATAAGAACTCTCTTCTTTGTTTCCAGGATAAGGAAATCATACCTTCATCCTATTTATCTCATTTTGTAAGCATTATGCTATTATATGAAAATGACATCCTTTGAGCAAGAAAGACTCGAGCTCAATTTCCTCTGCCACTTTACTATGTCCTTGTGACAGGTATTTAATCTCTCTAAGTCTCTCCAGATCTGGAGATGAAGGGGACAGGATGTACCATAAGATTTCTAACATCCTTTCTAACTCTAAATTTATGATCTTACAAAGTTAAGACACTATGATTAATAATATATGTGGTTCCTATTTTAAAGTGTTGTTCTGAGACTCAAATGACACAGTCTATATAAAATACTCCTCAAATGTAAAGTAAAATATAAATAACATTTCACGTTTAGTATTCTTTCTCTGAGAAGAAACATATACATACATGAAATAAAAATTTGGAAGGGGAAATTTTTTGAGTCAGTTACTAGATTCTTTACGAATATTAAAAAATCAAATGAATCTCTCAGAATAAAAGAAAGTAAATATCTAGATAAATTATTTTTTAACTTTATTTTAAAATTTCTGACAAGAGAATTAAAAAAAACTGAGATAGTAATTCTTATAAGAATATTAGTCTGAAATAGAAATAGTAATAAACTAAGAAGGAAAATTAGTATCTCCACATCTCAGTCTTATAGTAAGGATAAGAATGTAGTTTTAACTTGTTAATGTCCTTGTAGGTCATGCAAGAGAACTACCAAAACAAGCTTAATGATTAAATAAATCAGAAATCACTCACATTCAAAATCTTTGGTCATAGATAAAAGGTCAAACATTCAGTCTACAAAAAAAATGAATCTATTATTCACTCTTCTTTAGATTAATAAAATATTTGTCAGCAAATGCTAAGAATTTAATCTTTATTAAAGACATAGAAATCATTTTGTCCTTTAGATAAATGCTAATTTTGGAAAGGGTAATGGGTGTTTCTTGCTTTTTCTTCAGGTTTTTTTTTTGTGGTTTGTTTTTATTTCAGGAACCATATAATTACAAATTTTACCTTGTTGCTTCCTCTAAGCCTCTTGGTGTTGAATTTCAGGAAACTTTTCAATGGCAGACTTAACAATTCGCAACTCTACTGTGTTGAATTTAATACATTTTTCTCTAGCTTGGCTTCTATCAGAGACTACTGATTTAGCAATGATGCAACGGCAGCAACTTCATTCATGTGTAACATGTATCTCTGCTTTGTCCTCTTATCTCTTCAAATTATTGATTTTTCTGGTGCTAAAGGTAATGAATCAGAGAGAGAAAGAGGGATTGGAAGAGCATTTTCTGATAATTCTGGAAAAGGAGAAAATAATTGCCCTTTTTACCCTCTTAAGATGTTTCAGTGAGCTCTTGCTAAAAAGGGTACAGAAGTATCACAACTAAATAATTGAGGCCAAAAGTTTTGTGCTGAAGCCTCCACACTGGCTTCTTGTCTTCCATCTGCTGCCCTTGACATTCTAGACTTTCATGAATGGAACACTCTTGCCATCCACCTTGGCTTCACTTTTGCAATATTACTAGTACATCTTCTATCACAGATTTCTGTGATTACATCCTTTATGCCTGCTATTCTTTGAAGTTCCTCACAGGGAGTAGCTTAATAATCCTCATCAAGCTAACTATGTTTATTTCCATTCCCCATAGTATATTATTTATTTTAAATTCTATAGAAATGCAAAATCTGATATCATGCTGCCATACAGTAATTCCAGTGTTGGTATTAAAAACATAGCTTTGTTCTGGAAGGAAGAGATGATGGTGGTGGGTAACTTAGGGTCATTAAAGGAATTTTTTAATTTACTGAATTTAATTAAGTTCTCTTTCACATTTTCAACTCTGGAAATATATAATTGTTCAAAAATGAAGATGGTGGTTAATGTTGATTGTGACACTTAGCACTTACATATGATTTTAAGTTTTACAAAGTACCTTACAAATATTATTTTATTTTATCCTCACCTCAACTCTGAGAATTGGGTGATAGTATTATTTCCATTTTACAGATGAGGAAATTGAGGCAAGAAGAGATCAAAAGTGACTTGTTTAGGTTCATATAATTAATAAAATTCTGAAATAGAATCTGAATTCAGGTCTTCCATATTGTAGCCCTAACATTCTAGTTACTAGGCCATCTAGGTGCCTAATAAATACTTATGGAAAAGTTACATAAATTGTCTATTCAAAGAAGTCAAAGGTTCATAATCTAAGTAATAGCTTCCCACTATCCTTTTCCTTTGTTTATAGTCAGACTAAAGTCTTTTATGTACTTGTGGATCCCTTCAAAGAGACTATAAAATGTTCCAACACTTAATGAAAACAGAATAATATCAACTATAGATAGAAACATTTTAGGGAGCTCAACATCCAGTGAGAATCCCTCTTCAAATTGTATTCTGGTGAATGTCTCATCTTACAATAATAAAATATCTTTGGTGAACATGCATTCTTTTTTTACCCCCAATCCCACCCTGACTATAACTGTTGATGATGGCTCAAGGAAAGTTGTTCATTTATATAATTATCAAGGAACCATGAGTGATTTTCAAGTATACAGGAATGCACATGTGTGTTGTAAGAAATTGTTTAGATGGAAATTTGTTTTTACTAGTTAGAGTACTTTTCAAAACCAACGGACAAAATGCTGGATTTGGAGTCAGAAAAACCTTAGTTCAAATCCTGTCTAACACACCTACTTGCTGTGTGATCCTGAGCAAGTAATTTAATCATTATTTGACTTAGTTTCCCCATTGGTAAAATTAGTATAATAATAGCACCTACTTTTCAGGGTTGTTGTGACAATAAAATGGGATTATATTCATAAGGTACTTTGCAAGCATGAAAGCAGCATATAAATGCTATATTATCTATTACAATCAAACAAAAGTAAGCAGAATGAGACTTTAAGTTATGCATGTGTAAAGGTAATGGGAATTTGGAGATCTTCTCTGCCCTTTAAAAAGCCTAAGGTAATAAAAAGACCTCCCCTGATTCAAAGACCTTCCCTGCCCCTTAATAGGCTGAATGTAATCACATGGAGCCTGTGGTGAGATGAGTTTGCTGAAGGGTGGAGCAGAGCCCACAGAAAGCTGGGAGTCAGAGCAACTTGACAGTGGAGGGAGGAGAGGATGCACCCAGGGAAACAGCTAGGCTTCTGAGTGTTGGTTTGTTGGAAGGTTAAAGGACAGTGTGACTCTCTGTGCTATTATGAAGTATTAACTTCTTTGCTGTTATGATGGATTACACTTTCTGGTTTGGGGCTGTGTTTTCTGGTGTCTGAATAAAGGTTTTGCTTCTGTCTTCTATATGGAGAGTTTGTTATATTTTGTGATTGAGCACCATGCTAGCATATTTAAAGTCTCCATCAGCACTGTGAATATTGCGTTGGCCCTACAGCTTGTCTTCAAATAATTGAAAAAAAAAAAAAGGAAACAACAATGCTACATTGTTGTAAATGGTTTGGGGAATTTTGTTCATTTCTATCTAATGCCCTTGTTGAGGATGCCTTGTTGTACAAATAGATAAGTCTAATTATATTTTACATAAATAGAATGTGGGCATATAGGTTTGTGGTTGTTGATATTCTTTGGGGACCTATTTCATTATTAATAATTACTAATACTGGGAACAAAAATAGAAGAAAACAAAAACGTAACTCATAACTTTATTTAAAGACCCCCTTAAAAAAAACTCATAACTTAAAGACCTTGTTAAAAAAAAAGACAAAATATTTTTTTAAACAAAGGCATACATAGAATTGAAATTAGAAACTAAAACTAAATTCATCATACATTGAAAGAATCTTTAAAACAATGTAAGCAATTAGTTTTCAAAAAGAGTCAAACTAACTGAAATCTAAGGAAATTGTTATTTTAAATGGCTAATAATAAAAATGAAAATAAAAATAATACTGGCCTTTCATCAAAAACCCTGAAAATTCACAAATACAACAATATAGGCATATGACCAATACTGGAAGTATTGTAGAAAAACAAGTACACAAATTGTTGTCAGTAGAGTTATTGATGTGTTCAACTCAGCTAGGCACTTAGATTAGACAAATAAATAGTCCAAAATGTTCATTAAACTTAACTTAGATATTTCACAGTTAAACATATACTCTTAAAAGTGATAATTGACAAGAAGTGAGGCTCCATATACACTAACCTTTTTATTACAATGCCTTTTGTGATAGCAAAAACTGAAACAAATTAGGGAGTCATCAGGAATAAAATATTGAAATTAACTATTGAACTATAATGTACATTTTTTCCTGTTTTCCACATTCTGTTGGGCTGTTGGAAATGATAAACATTATAAAAACATAAAGACCTAGAAAATAATATGTGAAATGATTCACAGTGTAATATAAAGAGCCAGGAAACCAATCTGAACAATGACTACAACAATAAGGAGAAAGAACAACAACCATAAAATAATTAAAATTTAACTTTGAAAAAAAATGTTAACCAAAATTGCCCCCAAAAAAGGGATGTGAAGAGATAATTTCCATATTCCTTTATAGAGGTGAAGGGACAGAACATATTTTATGGGATTATAATATTATGCAAAATATCGGACATTTTTGACATTTTGACTTATTTTGCTGAGTTTTTAAAAATTCTTCATCTTAAAAATAACTTTTTTTCTGTTTTAAGATGTACAGAAGGATAGGTGATGCAGCTAAGAGAAAGGAAGAAACTCACCAGCCTCTTCAAAATTTCCCTCTAAAAGCTAAACAATTCCTCAAAACAAATTGTGGAACAGCAAAACCAACAAAAGGATGAGGTGAAACAATTTTCCTGATGAAGACCACTTAGAACATTAGCAATTAAAGGTCTGTTGCACTAGAGTGAGAGTAGAACAAACTCATAAGTATGGGCTGTGCCCTAGGAAAGCAGCAGTTGGTGTGGGAGAGGACTAAATCAACAGTAGGCAGCAGCTGCTTCTGGAGCTTCTGGAGTTCATCAACCAGTCATAAGATTATATGTGTCCTTTTGCTGGCACTGGGTGCAAGATTCTGTTGTATTACCCCTACTTTAGATCCAGGTTCCAGTCCTGGGTCATAGTCAAAGAGTAAGGAGAAGCACTAGCACACCATGGCTTGTAGCTAAAGGGGAGTGGGAATGCTGCTCATAGTTCCATGGTGGAAAAGAATATTTACAGTTATTCACAAACTAGAGCACAGGCCAGGATAAAGTAGTAAACACACCTGTCTTTACACCTTACAAGAACTGAAAGCTTAAAGACCCCTAGAACTATTTCTGAAACCAACTGCACAAACAGCCTAAAGCTTGGGACAGAGCCCCCCCCACCCCTGAGGCAGAGTCCAACTTTAATATAAAGCTAAAAGTCAAGAAGTAAGCGGGGGGAAAATGAGCAAAAAACAACAACAAAAACGCTGACCATAGGAACTCACAATGCTGGCAGTGAAGATCAAAACTGCAACAGCAACAAAAGGAGAACTCCAATACCCAAAGCCTCGAACAAAAATGTAACTTGATGTCAAGTCTTGGAAGAGCTAAAAACAGTTTTTAAAAATCAAACAAGACAGGTAGAGGAAAAATTGAGAAAATAAATTATAATGATGCAAGACAGTCATGAAAAAAAGTCAACAACTTGGGATAGAATGCAAAGAAAATATTGAAGAAAATAACTCCTTAAAAAAGCAGAATTAGTCAAATGGGGCAAAACTTTGCACAATAATTCATTTAATAAAATAAACTGCTTAAAAAGTGGAATTGAAGAAAAAGGAAAGAAGAATACAAAAACTCAATGAAGAAAATGAATCTTTAAAAATTAGAACAGGGCAAGGAGGATTTCATAACTCAATGAGACATTAAGAAGCAAAAAAAGAAAATCAGAAGAATTAAAAAATAGAACTAAATGGACATATCTCATTGGAAAAAAAATATTGACCTGGACCATAGAACTAAGAGAAATAATTCATGAATTATTTGACTACCCAAAAGTCACGACCAAAAAAAGATCCTCAATATCACCTTTTAAGAAATTATCAAGGAAAACTTCCCTAACATTCTAGAACAAGAAAGTAAAAATAGAGATGAAAAGAACCTATTGATTGCCTCCTGAAAGAGATCTCAAAATGACAACTTTCAGGAATATTAGTCTAATTTTAGGGTTCCCAAGTAAAGGAGAAAATATTGCAAGCAGCCAGAAAGAAATAATTCAAATATTCCAGATTCAGTCAGGGTAACACATGACTTTGTGGCTTCAATATTAAAGGATAGCAGGGCTTGGAATATGATGCTCTGAAGGGCAAAAAAGGTTAGAATTACAAAAAAAAAAAAAAAACTACCTACTACCAAAAAAAAAATATGGTAAGATCCTTCAGAGGAAAAATGAGTATTCAATGAAACAGAAAATTTTCAAGCATTCCTGAAGAAAAGATCAAACTGAAAATAAAATTTAATATTCAAATACAAGACTCAAAATAAGCACAAAAAGGGAAACAGCAAGGAGAACCCATGAGGAATTCAACGAGGTTAAACTTTTCATATTCCTACATGGGAAGATCATACTTGTAACTCCTTAAGAACTTTATTATTAATACCACATAGTTAAAAGACTAAGACCAAGATCATTCTTGAGTAGGGGATCACTAACTACATGCATACCCACTATCTCTTTAGAAAGGTGGAAAACCTCAGAGAATCAAATTATAGAATGATAAATAAGAGACTATATTGCAGCTGAGATGCATTGTTTCATGGAGATTCAGTTTTTGTATCAAAAAAAAATTAGTGACTATGATGTATATTGCATGCCCTGCAAATAAGCAAAGAAATATTACTTTTTGTTCTCTTCTGATTAGGAACAGACCATCACACAATATATATCAGATATAGATAAATACTAAGTGGCAAAACTTCAACTACCAAACTTCTTTCCATAGTTCCTTAAGACAACATTTGAACTCTGGTTTCCAGAGGTGAAGAGTTAATTAAGTTCATTCTTCCAGCAAGCACCCTCTTTGTCAAGTTTAATTAACAATGCAACACCTATCAGGATGTGCTAATTAGGTCACAGAATACAAATAACAAGTTTAAGTCTAATAATATTTTTTTTATTTAAAATGGTCAGAGAGATAGCCTGTACTATTTCTAATCAAGAATACAAGTGTAAATAAAACAATTTTTTTTCTCTCAAAGATGATTTGAGTTTTCTAAATAGATACTCTTGAAAATTAACAGATGAGTTCCAATTATGTATTCTTTAGGAGTGGACTTTTTGATAATTTTGAAAACGCATAAAGATAATTTTTTTCTAGTTATTTAATTTAGGTAATTTCTATTTTTCTATCTAATTACCAGAAGGAAAAAAATATTAAAACAGTATCCTTCTATTTTTTTTTTTATAAGACACTGGGCCACACAGAGAATGGATAATTTTGTTTTTGAGTCATTTCAGTTATTTGTGACTTTGTGATCTCATTTGGAGTTTTCTTGGAAGAGGTACTGAAGTGATTTTCCATTTCCTTCTCCAGCTCATTTTACAGATGAGGAAACTGATGCAAACAGGGTGAAGTAACTTGCCCAGGGTCACATGCCTAGTAAGAATATGAGGTCAGATTTTAAATAAGGAAGATGAGTCTTTCAGTATCAACTGTGCTACCTAACTGTTGAAGATAATAATGATAATGCTATCTGATAATCTAAATAGAGAAATGGGAAAGAATACACTGCCTGGAAATTATGAACATAAAAAGTAACATACATTATATTTATATATTAAGGTAGGCAATTTTCATTGCTGTGATAAAACTTGGTACCTTTAATTGTTAGTGGACATAGTTTTCTGTCCTAAAATTTCCTCAGATTGGAGGAAAATGCATATATAAAAAAGATGAAAGCAATAGATGTATGATAATCCATTCCATTAATTTAGCATTTTTAGTATTAAATTAGTACCAAATCATTCATAATAATATAAAATGAGGGAAAGGAAGAGTCAGGGATATGAACAGACAACATGTATTAGAAAAAGCAATACCTTATACCACCACTGAGAAAATGGTATTGGAATGGGCTTTAGAGACAATATTGTCCAATCTTATTATTTTTATACAGGGAGACCCTAAGAGATTGGATGAATTGCTGAATATTACACAATGATCTACCTGCATATCAGAGAAAGATGTTCAAACCTAAGTCCTCTAATTACAAATCTTATTTCTTAACTTTCATAACCCATATATATACTATCTTACTTTTTTATATGTATCCCTAGAACTTAGTAACTAGCATACTGTAGATATTTCATAAATTTCTCATCAATATATAATGTTTTATGGTTTGCAATGCAATTTATATCATTTAGTGCTCCCAACAACCCTGTGAAAAAAGTACTATAGATACTATTTTCACAAGTTTACAGATGAGGAAAATGAATCTCCCTGATTTCAAATCCAGCATTCTCTTTGTTGAACAATCATGATTCGTTTCCTCATACATTTTTGTTGCTAATTAAAAATAAATATATTCTAAGTTGAAAAATGAGAAAAAGTGATCATCACTGTTTACATAAAAATATTGTTTAGATGTAGCTGTCTATATAGATGTGTATATATATATTACATATATACCCATCTATATATACACATGTGTGTATGTACACACATATATATATACCCATAAGTAACATTTATACAGGCATGCAATGCATATATGTGTGTGTACATGTATATATATAAATACATATATACACATAAATATGGATATGCATGTACACAGAAATATTTATATATATATACATAGAAATATATGCATATATACAAAGAAACACACACATATATACAAAATATTTACACAGAACTATTTATGTAAATACATATATATGCACAGAGATATATACATATGTACACAGAAATATATCTATATATACACACATGTGCACATATATACAGAAATATATGCACATATACACCTACATATATGTGTGTGTGTGTGTGTGTGTGTGTGTGTGAAATTCTTATGTCTTAAAATGACCAGAAGAAACTTAATTGGTGTCATCATTTTCCAAACTGATATACGGAATTCATAGACCAATACACTTCAATTTTTGTATATCTCCACCATCATTGTATGTCTTTGGCCTGTCTTGTCAACACTTCTCCAACAAGGACTGCCTCATTTTTTGGTCATTTTACTTCATTTCTATAATACTGCAGAATGGTTTTAATTTGAATTTGTCTTATTATTGATGTGGTATTTCATGGTACTTAATAGGATAGCTGAAAGGTGTGGTACAGTCTTTCATATGTTTCTTAATAGCTTGCAGTTCTTTTTACAACAGTCCATATCTTTGGGGTTATTTATATATTAGGAAATAGCTCATGTTCTAAGATATCTGTTTTAATTTCCTATAAATTTTGGATAACAGGCCCTAACATAACTGATTCTTAAACTTTGGTTTACTTTAAGCAAATACTTTTCAATTTTGTATAAAAATTTCCTTGTTTTTCTTTTTTTTTTTACTTTCTCCATCCTGCATTTAGTTTAGAATTTTCATAAGTACAATTGTGACAGGTTGTCCTCTAGTTTTCTTAGTGTGTGAACTTTTACGTTCAGATAACAGCATATTTTCATATTATTATGGTAATAATAATTAAACGTTGGGTTTTGAGTGTTTTTCTGATTCTACTTTTCTAGTCTGTTTCAGTAATCTATTCTGTTAAACCAATAATTTTTTTTTAAAATTACTTATATATAGAATATTTTGAGTTCTAGACTATTTCCTTCATTTTTAAATTATTTCCTTTACAATTTCTAGACATGATCCTGCAAATGAATTTCAATCCTATTTTGATTAGCTTTAACTTAAAAAATGACAGTTAAAAAAATTATACAGTAGTCATGTGAACAACTAACATGTCTAATTATTTGTCATTATTTCTTTTTTAAAATTAAATTTTTAGTTTTCAACATTCATTTCCATAAGATTTTGAGTTCTGAATTTTCTCTCCATCTCTCCCCTCATCCCACCCCAAGATGGCATGCATTCTGATTGCCCCGTCCCCCAACTAATTCATTATTTCTTTAAAAAAATTATAATTGTATTTAATAGGTCTTGAATGTCTCTGTGTATTGAGTTAAGAGAGATCATATATCATATCTTTTGTAGTCCTTTTGAATGAGATTTCCCTTTCATATTTCTTTCTGTTATTACAATTGAAGTATTCTACAAGTATTAAAAACAGTGACAGGAGAGAGGATATTTGGTTTATACACATATTTATTGGGAAAACTTTTAATATTTTCCCATTGAAAATAATCCTGAATTTTGGCCTTGAACAAATGCATATATCTCTTATTCTCAACTGAAGATTTCATACTTTGCCATGAAAATGGGGAAAAATCACAGTTAGTTCTATCTAATGTCTTTTCATCATTTCAAAACCCCTTAACCTCATCCACATCCTTTCTACTTTCACTCCAACATTGACAGCTCCTCTATATGTACCTTTAATCACATCCTCTCCCATTTTCTCATGCATACTCCTCTCCAATTTATTCTCCTCTTTCACTACACAATCTCACTTTTTCTATTGGTCCCTACCTTTCTGCCAATAAATATAATCAAGTATGATGTGATTTTATAAACTCCATGATATTATGAAGCATCTATGATATCTTTGACAGATCCTCTATCTCTCCTCCTTTTTACCCCCAAAATCCTTGGGAAGGGGAAAAATAGATATATTCTGTGGCCTTCCCTTCCTCTCCACTTCCTCTCCTCTCAATCCATTGCAAAATGACTGCTAATCTTATCAATCAACCAGACTTGTTCTTTCTATAGTTACTAATAATCTATTAATTGTCAAATCTGATTCACATTTGTTAATATTCATCTTTTACTTTTCTGCAATATTTGACTCTGTTTACTACCCTCTAACTTCTTTATCTTCTTTAACTTGTGGTGACACTATTCTCTCCATCTCTTGGCCCTCCTACCTGTTTGCCTACACATTCTCAATGTCTTTTGTCAATTCATCACTTATATCATGCCTCCATACTGTTTCTGTCTTCTAAGACTTGGTTCTAAAGCATCTATTTTCTATAAATTCTCTATATTTCTCTAATTCTGTTGAGGGTACCATCATCATTTAAGTCTCCTGGGTTCAAAACTTTGGTATTATCCAAGACTGGAGTCCTTATTCTTTCTTAGTCAGCTTATTGTTTAGTTTGCCAAATCCTGCTATGGCAACTTCCATAAATATTTAATGTCCAACCCCTTCCTCCTCCCACAGAGTCACAAATTGTAATTTAGTTCCACATCACCTTTCAGCTATCCTACTTCAATATATTCTTAATAGATAGATATACTATCTCCTCAAATCTCTTACATCTCCAATATTTCCTCCACAGAGATTTTGAAATGAGTTTTTTTTTTCTTGCAGTGAATACTGAGTATGTAACTCCCCTGCTCAACAGACTCCAGTGAATCTTTTTTGTCTTTCAGATGTAACACATGTTTCTCAGTTTGGCCTTCACACATGTTTCTCAGTTTGGCCTTCACAAACTGTTCCCAAATTATCTTTCTAAATTTAATATACATGATTCCCTATCCTGATGGCTTATGAACAAGAAAAATTGTCCTTTTAAAAATTATTCCTCATACATGACACACCACCCTATGTTTTGTGCTATTTGTTTCCTGTGATGAAAATGCATTTTCTTTTTACATCCACTTCCTAAAATTCCTACTTTTATTCTAGAATCAGTTCAAACACTTTCAACACATATATTTGATTCAGATACCAATGTCTGAAATGAGGAGATATAAAGCTCTTAAGATAGTAAAGCAAACAAGAATGCTGCAGAGAGACTTATTAAGTAAAGAATAGTGAAGCAGCAATGATGGAAATATGTCAGGTCCACTAGAAAGTTCAGGTGAATAGGACACCTCATTGGGGCTGTAGGGAAAATGGGACATCAATTCCCAATTGGTAAAATCTGGTGCATTTTTTAGAATTATTATGTGAGTCTAGAAAGACAAGTCATTGGAGGAAGAGAATAAGAAATCTGAACCTAGAGTATAGTATTGATATTGATTCATTCTATTGGTAAAAGGGAAGACTCCTGGGGAACTGGTATTTAGATGATATTCGAACTCCTTGTGTGCTAGAAAGAGATTTGGAGATTTAACTGCTGGCATTAATCTGAGAGGTAGGGTTTTAGACTTCCTAGGGCAATTTTCTTTGGTAGGGATGAAAAGTTTCTAGATTTCTTATAAGAACCATCTTCTTTTCTTTTGAATTTTATTTTAAACTCGAGTGCCAGAATATAAATGCAGAATAAAGAAATAAAAACATGGCATAAACTTAAATGTTGGAATGTAAATGCAAAGTTAGAAAGAAAAAAAAGTATATAATGTGCATAGCAGAGCAAGGGAAAGGTTTTAAAATATGTAAAAAAATTTTCATTTCCGAAAGCTCATATGAGAAATAATACCCATTTTGTAGAGAAATATTCATCTTTTCTTTGCTTCCTTGTGAGTTTTCTTTTGTTCTCTGCTATACACTTTTTTACTTTGTCTTTTTTTCCCTCTTGGCAACCCCAGAAAACTACAGTGAAGTTTAGATATGTTTCTCTATAGGTATAAATATAAATATATACATACAAATATATAATACACATATACTTTCCCAAACATATTCTTCTCACAATCTTTGTTTCTATGTTTGTGCATGTCTCTTTTTTCCTATCCTGCCTGCTTCCTCTACTTTATTTCTCTACCCAGTACCTTGCCCTCCTGATACTTGCCTATTCCCCACCAAGAATCACTTCCCTATCCTCCCATTCCCATAAATCTAAACACCCTTCTATACCTCCCTTTTACCTATTCCCTCATTCTTCTCTCTAAAAATTCCTCCCTTATTGTCTCCCCCCTCCTTAAGCCCCTACTATTTTATTTCATTTGAATTTAGAAGACTTTTACACTCTTCTAAATATATTTCTGTTGTTCCCTTTGCAACCCATTCCCAATGAAAGTATGTTACCAGAACTACCAATCCTCCTCCCCCATCTAATTTCTTTGTATCAATTCTTCCTCTTTCACCTCATTTGTATAAAAAAATACTTTTTTAACTGTTTCTAAATGCTTTTCTTTTTAAAACCTGTCATATTCAGGTTTACCCCACTCTTTCTTATGAGCACTTCAATTATTAATAAGAATCTTAGACATACTGTTTATATCATATATGTATGTATATATAAACCTAAATATATAACTATATATAGATATATATATATAAACATAAATAAATAAATGTTCTGTGTGTGTGTGTGTGTGTATAAACATTCTGTCCTTGTGAATCCCTTATAATCAATCTTTGATATGCACTTTATCTTATATTTCTCTTGGTTCTTGTATGTCAAATCTTCTATTAAGTTCAGGATTTTTTTTTTTTCACAATGTCTTGAAAGTCTGAGAGTTTATCAAATATCCATTTTTTTCCCTTCAGGATGATACTTAACTTTGCAGGGTATGATATTTTTGGCAAGAACCCCAGTTCTTTTGCTCTTCAATATATTGTGGTCCAAGAGGTGAGGTCCTTCTATATCTCTGCTGCTAGGTCTTGTGTGAGTCTAATTGTGGAATCACCATATGTAAATTGCTTTAATTTCATTTTTTCATATTTTATCCTTAAGGTGAGAATTTTGAAATTTAATTGTGATAGTCCTATGAGCTTTCCTCATAGTATCTCTTTTAAGTGGTGATCAATGGACTTTTTTTTTCTATTTCTATTTTCTTCTCTTGTTCTAATGCTTCCAGACAATTTTCTTTATTTCTTGCATTATTGTACCAAGTTTTCTTTTTTGATCATGGATTTCTATTAGTCTGATTATTTTTATATTTTTTCTCTTTGATCTATTCTCCAAATTTGTCATTTTTCTTATAAGATGTTTAACTTTCTCTTCTATTTTTTCATTATTGATATTTTGATTAATTATTTCTTGCTCTTTTAATTTCACTGAGTTCATTTTACCCAATTCTAATTTTCAAGGTGTCATTTTCTTACTTAAGATTCTGGATCTCCTTTTCTAATTGGTTGATTTCCCTTATATAACCTTCTTCTTTTTTCTTTGATCATTCTTATTTATTCTTATTATTATTATTTTAGTTTTTGCTCCATCTCTGTCATTTGATTTTAAAGTCTTTTTTAAGATCTTTTATAAATTCTTTTTGAACAGGTGACCATTTGACATTATTCTTTGGGGGTTTGTTTACTTCAGTATCCTCCTCTGATGATGGACCCTGGTCTTATCTGTTCCCATAATGACTTTTTATGTTTGCATTCTTTCTTCTTTGCCCATGCATCTTTTTTTTTTTGTGGTAATAGTTTAATCTTTGAAATCACCTCTATCTCTGGAGTATGGAGGATGTTGTGTCTTGTCCCAGATATTCAGTTGTCCCCTCTGACCTAGAATCAAAGCCAAACCTCCAACCTCCCATAAGTTCCCACAGTCAGGAAGTTTCTGCCCCACTGCTTCTGTTCTCACCAGGGTGTGCAGGTTCTTTCTCACCTCTGCTGATCTCAGCAGCCCAGCTGGCTCTGGAAGTCCTTAACAGCAGAGGTTCCCTTGACTTTCCTAGGCTTAGAAAAAGGAAAACACTCCCCCCCCCTTCTTTTTTTGGTACCCAGAGGCACAACCACCCAGTCATGCTAGGGCACCAAGGGCAAAAAATGGATTAAAAGCCTCCCTTTCCAACAGGCTGCCCCTTGAAAATACTTTTTCCCTAGATGGCAGCATAGAAAAAGGAGAATTCTGTGAGCTTCCCCCAATGCCACCTGAAATACCTATAAAGTATGACCCTAAACAAATTTTAGAGCTCCAGACTGCACAAAAATGACAGAATAATCAAGCTCCCACTGAAAGCAGCCTGGCAGGCTGTCATCACAGCATGCTGGAAGCAGAGCACAGCCCTATTCAGTTTCAGCCCCAGGGTGTCCAGGAGAAGCCACGACTGTAGCATTCAGGAGAGTGGAACATCAGCAGCTGTGGAGATTTCCAGAATCACCAACCCACAAGAGCCAAGGACAAAGGGAAAAGATCAGTAGAACTCAGATAAATTTAGGGGAGATGGTCTGGCCAAACTGCCTGAAGAGCCAGAAGCAGTCTGAAGCAGTGGGCCTGCAGCTTCCTGCATTGGGCAGCTTCAGAAGGTACTGGTCTGAAGATTGCAGGGGGCAAGTGGTAATTCAGAGGCTAAGAGCTCTTGCCTTGAGCTTCCTGGATCAAGATCATGGTCTCAGGTGGTGGTCCTGAGGTGAGTTTTCAGTGAGCCACACTTGATGGGGGCTGCAAAAAACAGGGGCCTCTTAATAGCTCCGGCAGGTGAAAAAAATACCCAGTGATTTGGGACAGAGCTCTCCCCTCTGAAAGCAGACTTTTACTACTGAGCCCAAAAGCCAAGTAATTGACTGGTAACATGAGCAGGCAAAGGAAGCAAAGCAAGCCCAGAAATCCAACTTTAGATTTCTTTTTTTTGGAAAAAAGGAGCAAAGCATGGAATGGGAGGAAGACAACATAGTCAGAAATGCCCCATCAAAAGCTTCCAAGAAAAATATAAACTTCTAACAGGCCATCTAGGAGTTCAAGAAGGATTTTGAAAATCAACTAAGAGAAGTGAAGGAAAAATTGAGAAGAGAAATGAGAATGATGCAAAAAAATCATGATCCGAGAGTCAACAAACTGACTGAAGAAAATAACACCCTAAAAAACAGACTAACTCAAATGGCAAAGGAGGCCCAAAAAGCCAAATGAGGAGAAGAATGCCTTAAAAAGTCAAATTTGTCAGATGGAAAAAGAATCTCAAAAGCTTGCTGAAGAGAATATTTCCTTCAGCATTAGAGTGGAGAAAATGGAAACAAATGACTTTATGAGAAATCAAGATACTATTAAACAGGTCCAAACAAATGAAAAAAATAGAAGTCAATGTGAAATATCTCTTTGAAAAAAACCACTGAGCTGGAAAATAGATCCAGGAGAGACAATTTAAAAATTATTGCACTACCTGAAAGCCATGGTCAAAAAAGAACCTAGGAAGCATCCTTGAAGAAATTCTCAAGGAAAATTGCCCTGATATTTTAGAACCAGAGGACAAAATAGAACTTAAAAGAATTCACCAATCACCTGTTGAAAAAGATCCCAAAAAGAAAACTAGGAATGTTATAGGCAGCTTCTGCAGTTCGCAGATCAAGGAGCAAATATTACAAGCTGCCAAGAAGGAACAACTGGAATACTGTGGAAACACAAACAGGATAACCCAGGATCTAGCAACTTCTACATTAAGAGACTGAAGGACCTGGAATATGATATTCTGGAGATCAAGGAAGCTAGGATTAAAACCAGTTACCTACCCAGCAAAACTGAGTATAATGTTTCAGGGGAAAATATGGTAATCCAATGAGATGGAGGACTTCCACGCATTCTTGAGGAAAAAACCAGAACTGAACTGAAAATTTGACATTCAAACACAAGAAGCATGAGGAGGTAAACATAGAAAAGAAATCATGAGGAAGTTATCAAAGTTGAACTATTTATATGCCAATATGGAAAAATGAGAATTGTAATATCAAACTTTTCTCAGTATGAGGATAGGTGAAGGGAATATAAATGTATACGTGTATGTATACATACACATATGTCTATATAGGAGGGTATATATACATATGAATACATATATGAGTGCGGGAATTTGTGTGTATGTAGATATAGGGCACAGGATCAATTGAATTGGAAGGGATGATATTTTAAAAGGTGCAATTAAGAGGTGGGAGAGGAATAGAATGAGATGAGACATGGAGAGACAGAATGGGATTAATCATCTCATTTAGAAGATGCAAGGGTTAACTGTTAAAATGGAGAAGAACAGGAAGGTAAAAGAGAATGGGTCACCATTACTCTGATTGAATTTGGCTTAGGGAGGGAATGACATACACTCTAAAGTGGGTATCTTACCCTAAAGGAGAGTAAAGGGGATGGGGATGAGAAGGGGGAGAATGGAGAGGAAAGGGGGGGGGGAGGGATTGTTAGAAACACACACTTTAGTAAAGGGACAGGGACAAAGTAGAGAATAGAATGAGGGGTGGTGGGATAAGAAGGAAGGAAATATAGTTAGTGTTACACAATATTTTCATTGTGGAGATGTTCTACATAACGACACATGTATGGCCTGCATTGAATTACCTGACTTTCCAGCAGGGGTGAGTGACAAAGGAGGAATGGAAAGAATCTGGAATTTAAAGATCTAAAATCAAATGATAACATATATAATATACATATATATGTATATATTAATAATAATTATTATTATTTACATGCAACTGGGAAATAAGATATACAGGCACTAGGATAGGAAAATCCATCTTACCCTCCCAGAAAGTCAGAGGGGTGATGGGGAGGATATAGGAGAGAGCATATTGGGGGACGGGGCATACAATGGGATAAGGCTGTTTTGGGGTGGTGGGGAAAGATGGGGAGAAAATTTGTAACTCAAAATCTTGTGTGAAATCGATAATGTAAAACAAAAAAAAAAAAGTTACAAAGAAAAAGAAGTCCAACTCCCATCACTTTACCAGGGGTAAGAGTTCCTATGTCTGGGGCTAAAGCACCATCTCAAACCAACTAACTCCAGGGTTTGCCACTTGAGGTTAAAACAGAACCTGGCCTGAAGGTGTTTACTCTTCACTGAGACCAAGTCTTGTCCTGGTATTTTTCTTCTGATCTTCTCAAATTGCCTCCAGGAAGACTCCTGTTGTGCTCCTATTCTTATTTATCTCCACCCACCTTTGTTTGTCCTAAGGTACTGTTTTAACTGTTTGTGTGGGAAAATCTTCAGAGCCTGGAATTTTCTGACCTACTCTGCCATCTTCCCAGAATGCTCTTAAATCATCTTCTCCATGAAGCCTTTATAGATACTCTCAGCTTTTTAATATCTTCCTCTAAGAAAAATATTTTGTGTTTATTTTGTAGGCATATTTTCTTCCCACCCTTTCTCTAAATGTAAATTCCTTGTGAGCAAAAACTGTCTCATATTTGTGAGTGTGTGTGCATGTGCGTGTGTGTAGCATCAATTAGCTAATCTAGCAGCCACAAGGAATTGATTCATGACTTACTAATTACCAAGTACTGTCCTAAGTATTAGGGATTCAAAACAAGGCAAAAAACACACCTTTTCCTCAAGGAGTTTCTTTTTAATAGTAAAGACAGTTTGCAAAGAAGTATAGAGTAAGAAGGAAGGGAACCTCAAAGGGAACAAAGCATTGAAAGCAGGGGGTTAGGAGAACGAAGACAATCTTTCTCTAGAAATTCTCAGTTGATTTTGAAAGTAAAGCAAAAATGAGGAAGGAAACTATTCTAGTAATGAGGAATAACTAGTGTAAGATCAAGGAGTTTGAATGGAGAGATGATATTGAAGAATGCAACAGGTTTTTTTTTTTTTTTGCGACCACAATACTCTTGATATGGAACAGTTACAAAATCTTCCAAATTAGTATTAGTATGTAGCATAAAGACTTTTTGAGGATCTGCATGTGGGTAACATTGTACATGACTGAGGCTGGGGTACAAATTTTTTAATGGTTTGTTTACATTTCTCATCCCAGAGATCTCCAAATGGCTTCTGAGGGTGTAAGCTAGTGGAATCAAACTCAAAGAGAAATATGACCAATGATCCCTCTAAAAAGAACCCTACCAGCTGCATATTTATTTAGTTTTAGTATATAACCTTATGCTTTTGCATATTTTTTAAAATATATTTTTCGTTAAATATTTCCCAACTACATTTTTTTCTGGTTCAGGCAAGCTACATGTTTGATACTTCTCATGTAAGTTAATTGACTTTTCTTTTACTTCTAATTTTGGCTCTTTTCCATGATTTATCCTCAAGTGAAATTGTTGAGAAGTTCAGCAGTAGCAACAGAATTCATAAATTTATGGCAGGAGCTACTGAATACTAGAAAAGTGTTTAATTCACAAAGTTTCTTCGGATGCTGCCAACTAAGGAGTGCTTTTATCTCTTCTGCTTCAATGCCCATTTCTGGATAAGATACTAAATGACTCACGTACTTGTTAGAAGCTTTGAAAAAAAAAACTGGCATGTGTCAACTGACAACTTCAGAAGAGCTTTTTCTTGCAAATCTAACACTTAAAGTCTTTCCTCATGTTTTTTTTTCTAGTATCTTCTCAAAGACAGTTAAATCATCCATGATCACCAATACTTTCATTTCATTTCACCAACAACTTGATATATAAGCTGTTGAAAAAATTCAGGTAGTCCTGAGATGCCTTGAGACATGTATGAAAATGAGTAAAAATTCTACTGGGCAAATAAATATTAATTTCTCTTTTTTCTCTGTTTGCTGTTTCAATTGAGTAGAATTCAATGTATAAATCCCAAACTGAGAAAACACTATCTAGCAAATGATCAAAGTCATCCTGGATTCTTGTGATGTAGCATTGGTTCATTTTAGTTCTATTGTTAAAAGTACAGTAGTCAGTGCAGTACCAGATCTTTGTTTTTGCCTTTTCCTCTTTCCACTGTTCGGCTACACAATGAACATGTTTTCCCTAGAATTTTCTCTTCATTCCTTAGGTTAGACATTCTTAGCCTTATGAAATGGGGCACAGTGGGAGTTATCTGGATCCTTCCCTTAGTAAGCTCCACAAGGAAAGGAGTTTACACAGAAAAAATAATTCCTATTGACAGGTTTTAGACACGTAAGCCTCTCTCCTTCTAGATGATGCTGTCATATCTTCCCCCATATCCTCCTCTCATAAAAAAAAAAATCCCGTTTCTCTTATGTGACTGGAAAGCAACGTTGAGCCCATATGTGATCTTTTAAGTCCTCAAATGTGGATGTTTGACTGAATTCAGACTTCACAAAACAACTCCCTTCATTAAGGGAGGATTTGTTCTGTGAAGTTTGACTTCACTTCACAAATGGCTTCACTTGAGGACATAGAAGGCCACATGTCACCTCTAGGCCACAAATTCCCTACCCCTTGACTAAACCAACTGCATTACCATTTCCCTGAATGTAATCATTTCTCATTCTCCATTTATAGACAGATAAATAGTGGAGACAAAGTGCAGTGACTTGCTTAAAGTCATTTAGATCAGGTCCCAAGACTCCAAGACTAGTGTTTTTTCAACTGGTCCAATGATGACTTTCCACATACACAAAACAGAAAACTTTTATGCATCTTTCCTTGACTGAGAAAGCAGGCATGATTCTTGGGATCAGAATAGATCATTCACACCCACTCCATGCACAATTGTTCTGGGTAAAGCTATATTACAATATTAATTATTTGTTTTACTGTGATTATTAGTATCGAATCCAATGTATACTTTAGGTACCTAGAAGTTGTCACATAATGTTTAAACAAACACTAAACAATAAATTTAGGGAAACTGAAGGAATGTTGTCTAAAATGCTAAGATGAAACTGAACTAAAGGAAACTTTGATAACTGGAATGAAAGGCAATATTCTATAATAAAGAAAACCATTTAACTGTAAGATAATCTCCCATGGGAATTAAATTTCATCTTCTTGAACTATTTAAAGCCACTGTGGAAAATTCACCAATGCATTTCCTGCAGGAGACAACCTTATATTAGAAGAAGGGATGACAAGACGCAATACCAAATGTGCGCGCGCTCTCTCTAACACCAGCCTGCCTTAAAAACTTATCTTCTAAATAACTTTCTTTTGCTTACCACAGAAATTGTGCTTAAGTAAATACACTTTCAACATTTCAATATATGTTCTACTGATGAAGTCCACTGGGATCTTAGTCATTGCAACTGATTTAAAAATTTTAAAATTCCTATTGCTGTTTTCCAATTTTTATTAAGCTATTAAGGTTGTGCTTAATTAAGAAAAATATCAGTAATAAACTTAAGAAGAGGGGAAAAACTTTCTGAAATGAATGTTAAACGATGGTAATTTATATTTGATAATCTTCCTCATACGTTAACATGACAAAAATATACTAGGGACATACAAATTAAGCTTGACCTTTTCACTATTGGTTCTTATAAAATCAATCTTGTTCTTTTTTAGTCTAGGTAGCCTTTGTTGTTGCTGCTGCTGCTGTTTTGTAGTTTTTCCCTAGGGGAGAGAGTGGATAGAGTGCAACACTTGTATTGGGGAATACCTGAATTTAAATTCTACCTCAATCACTTCCTAACTCTGTGACCCCGGGGCAAGTAACATAGTCTATCTGTCCTTCTGTTTCTTCACATGTAAAATGTTCCCGGAGTCATGCTTTTGCATCACTAAGGAATGAATACCATGCAGACCCAGTCTGTCTGTTCTAGCATACAACCAACTATTGTATGCATGATAGCAGTATCCCAGGAAAGAAATTTGAGATTTTTGCCTTGCTAGTTCAAAATAGTGACAAGAAATACTTTACCAGACTGAACAACTTTGAAATTTTATTTCTTAAGGAAGTGTTTCATTGGCAAATGATGGATAGTAAAGCATTTAAGGACCTTCCTGGGCAACTAGTTGGCACAGTGGATAGACTGTCAGGCTTGAAGCCAGGAAGAAGCATCTTTTTGAGTTCGAGTCTCACTTCAGAGACTTACTAGCTGTGTGACCTTGGGCAAATCACTTTTGCCTGTTTCCCTCAGTCCCTCATCTGTAAAATGAATTGGAGAAGGATTACCTTTGCAAAGAAAGCCACAAATGGGGCCACAAAATGTTGGACATGACTGAAATGACTGAACAACAATGTAGACCTTCATGTTTGAAGGCAGGTCTCTGATTCTATATGTGACTCATCGGCTATTACACAAAACAAAGAGGGAAGTAGGGCAAAAGTTCCATTAATGATATTAAGTAGGAGAAAGCATTGTATTGAGAAGTAATAATAATAATGACAACAATCTATGTGCCCGGCATAGTGCTCAGGACTTTATAAATATCTCATTTGATCCTCAAAACAATCTTCAGAGGTAGATATTATTATTATTATTATTATCCTAATTTTACAATTAAGGAAGCTCAGGCAAAAAAGAGATCAAGTGACTTGCCCTGGTCACCCTACTAGTAAGCTCTAGGATGCCATATTTAAACTTAGCTCTTCTTTACTTCAGGATGAGACTTCTATTCATTTAACCACTTATATCAATATGACTCCTGTTGGTGACCTCTCTTATTGGTCACCTCTCTCACCTTGAAATGACTTGCTAGCCTGGTAGAAACCACACAAAGAGGATAATCTGCCCAAGATATGTTTCAACTCAGAATTCTGATTGTATTATATTATCAAACAATAAGATATATTAACATAACTAACATGTTTGTCTAGATATTTTTTAGGTTTTGTTTTTACCCAGTGTAATAGAGTCAACCATTATAGACACATTACAGCATTTTCCCTTCACCTTTTTTGACTCTAACAGAAGTACACTGGAGGTCACTTGAATCATCCAAGAGAGACAGTTGTTAAATTTTCAGAGTGAGAATTTGCACCTCAGAAATCAGCAAATGCTACAAAGCAGGGCTTACTTGCTTGCTTGACTGATTTTTTTGTTATTATCTACTAGATGTAAGACAGTGATAGGTAAGATTGACAATGAAGATCAAGCTTAAAAGTTTCTGTGGTTGCAATTTTTTCTGAGACATTTTTAAATGCTTACCAGCATACCTCTACTTAAGATATTTTAAGACAAAACATTGCATTTATAATTATTCAGACTAATGATTTTTAAATTCTTACTAATTAATAAAAAAGTAATTAAAATCAATTAAAACAAAAAATAAAAAATTAATTAAAAAGTACATGTATTTTCACAGTTACATACATTTAAAAAACCCTACAACTCTTGGATGTCTATCTTCCTGTATGGTTTGATAACTAATGACACCTTCTCTTATTTAAAAAAAAAATGTCCTTGAATGTAAACCTGTCTAGTGACCAGGGCATTTAGAATTTGCCTAAAGGGTACTATCCCTTGGATTTTCCTGTCCTAAAATGTTCTTTCTTTCAGCACATACATAGAGTTGATTCTCACAGGCTTTATCTCACTGCTCATTCCCTTTTTCATCCATTGCCTTTGAAGTTCTAAGATGAATTATGATGACTCAGAATCCCAAGTTTTAAGTATTTATTTTACAAATGTACAATCCTCCCAACTTCACTAATTTTTGTCATCCCGTCTCCCACATGGGGTCAAAAAAAAGAGCAATACAAAAAAAATTACAACCAAAAGCAGATATAATTGATCCCACTTTAAATATTATAGGCAAAATGATTCTGTTTGCAACACTATGTGGGATAAAGGCAATACATATAGGACAGACCAAGGTACTGGATCAGAAGACCAAGCATTACCAACTATAGATGCCTCTGACTGTTTTACATACATGTGAAATATATGTATATGCATATGCACATGTTGTATTCACTTCTGTATTTCTCAAATATTTATATATGCATGTGTATGTGTATAGATATATCTACATGGACACATACATATATGCGTGTGTATATACAAATACATGAAATAAACATAGTCACACACTTATAAGTTTGTAACGCAAAGACAAGCACCCTGGATTTTCATTGTTCTCTTAGCACCAAATCCAGTACACTTGTATGTACATGAATCATCCTGTATTTATGGAATAATGCTGAGTCTTTTGCAATTGATAACCAGGACAACATTGACTATCCCACTTCCCCCCTTCCCACCTGGGAAGCAGAGCTAATGATTTCTTTGAAAATGTGTGTAGCACCCCACTGTCTGAAAAACAACCAGTAGCACCTTAAGTCAAATAAAAGGTTCAGGCTTAAGAAAGAACCCCTATTTTTTTTTTTTGCAGATTCCATGAGAAGTAAGAAATATCACATTTATGATATAATTTTAAAAGAAATCAAAAATGGTATTTTAAAAATCCAGTTTTACCATGTTTTTTTTTTTTACCCCCCTCTTTTTCTATATTTTCATTAGTTCCCATATCTGGACCAAATATTTTTCATTTGAAGAAGAAGAGGGAAAAGACTATGCAACAGAATTTTCTACAAAGTGCATTAATTATCAAAGCTACCAGGTTTCTCTTCTGCTTTGCTTAGCTGACCATAGACACTGACTTTTGCTCGATAAATTAATTTTGGAGAGCTAACAGCCATATCAGCATTCCTGAGCTTTTCAGACTCATTGTTTGTGTGTTTTCTTCTGCTGCATTTGGAACAGTGCCCTGAAAACTTGATTGATTCATTTATTAAAATTAGACTCATAATGGACTGTCTACTTTGAAAAATAGAGTTCAACATCAAATGCTAAGTAATAATAAGAATATGGGTTGCTCCTGATTTCTTTGCATTGTGACCAGAGATCTTAAAGGTAAATAATGAATATCTGTTAGCTTAGGTTCAAGTAAGACATTTGATACCTAAAGAAAAAATCGGCAGGAAAGTGAATAAAGCAGTAGTCACATTTCTGAAGAATGAAGTCAGTAGATTGCAAGTGACAGGTTCAATTACTGGTCTGTGGACCAATGACACATCTGCCTTAAACTCTGAGAAATGGGCATTGGGAAAAGGATGAATAACTCTTAAGATTTAGAGAAAATATGTAACCACTCAGGCAGAAAATTAGCAATTACATTTTGTGCCATCAGTAATAACTATTTCAACAAAGATCTTAGGTTAATGTCAGACTGTTTGACAGTATATCAAGCATTACACCTGTGTTCAATCAGTGGCCACATCCCTCAATATGATACTGAGTGGTTTAGTTCAAATGTGGCTTGTTCAGTGATAAGCAAGATGGCTGACATCTGTTACAAAAGTATTCAAAATTAATCTATTTCAAGATTTAAATGTGGAATATGGAAAAGGATAAATTTCTATAAAACTTGGACAGTTGCAATTTGTCTTTCTAGGATGTTCATTATTTTATTTTTATTTTTGGAATTAAATTAAGCATTTTATCTCCCCCCTCCCCCATAGTTACACATAAAAACAATTTTAACATTCATGTCTTTTTTTTCTTTTTGGAGGGCAATGCAATCGGTGTTAAGTGACTTGCCCAAGGTCACGCAGCTAGTAAGTGTTAAATGTCTAAGGTCAGATTTGGACTCGGGTCCTCCTGACTCCAGGGCTGGTTCTCTATTCACTGTGCCACCTAGAAGTCCCTTAATATTCATTTTTTAAACTTGAGTTCTGATTTCTCTCCCTTCCTCCCTCCCCACACCCCTGACTGAGAAGGCCAGCAATTCAATATAGGTTATACATGTGTAGTCATGCAAAACATTTCCATATTAGTCAATTTGTGAAAGAAAGAAAGAAAAAAACCATAGACCAAAAAGACCTCAAGAAAAATAAGACAAAACAAAATAAAACAAATATGCTTTATTCTGTCTTCAGACACCATCAGTTCTTTCTCTGGCAATGGACAGTATTTTTCATCATAAGTCCTTCAGAGTTTTCTTGGATTGTTGTATTGCCGAGAATAGCTAAGTCATTCACCCCAAACACCTTACAATATTGATGTAACTTTGGACACCATATATTTCACTTTCCATTAGCTTATATAAGTCTAAGTTTTTCTGAAAGCATAGAATATTCCTTCTGATGATTGGGTTTTTTTTATATCTCAGAAACTAATGAGATTGCACTTATATAATAGTCATAGGAGAGATAAGTTCCAAACACATTAATAATAATGCAGAGTAATTTGGCCATTTGAAATTCTTTATTTTTAAATATATACTTTAAATCAGAATTTAAATTCATGATAACTTCAAAGTGTACAATTGATCGATCAAATGTAAAAAGAATCAGAATCAATTTTTATTCATGAATGCTTTAATTCCCATATATTTCAATGGGTATGAAAATTGCTGGAAGTATGTACCAATCTTTCTTAATTTTGAGTTAGCAAATATCTTACTATCCATTTTTTTTAACATGGATATGATAATGTACTGGAAATTACCCATTACAAGACATAATAGAACAATGAGATAGAGTGTTATGCAAACTTAGTGTTCAGAGTTTGGAATCAAGATGTTCAGGGTTCAGATTTTGCCTATGACATTAATAAGCAATGTGGTCATGGACAAATCAGTTAACTTTTCAATGATCCAGAGAACTCAGAGATAGTAGTTGCCTATTTTTGACTGTGGTGGGGGAGGGGAGGTATTCCATGCTGGTGTTCCCCCACAAAGTGAAGTCATATCTATATTTTCTCCTCCATGTTTTGTGGATTTGATTAACAACTTCAAAAACAAACCAAAACAAAACATGGCGATAATAATATTTCAAATTAAATCCAAAGACCTCAATGGTCTGGAAAATACACTAATTAAGCATCTTAAGGAAGCAATTTCATTATATACGGGCATCAAATTTAGATGTCTTTTGGATATCTCTTCCTTAACTAGGTTTTAATTTTAGCAGTAGCTCATAAAATGTTAATTTTATTACACTGTGTTAGTACAAGAAGCAATTAATCAAGAAACAATCAGCAAAAACATGTTCTCTTCTTAAAGCTCAGGTAGGCAAACTGATATATTTTCCGGTAACACATAACAAAGTAAATCTTCCTCAAGATCTTAGGCTAGAAAAGCACTTGCTTACTCTTTGAAACTGTCATCTTTCCTATGTCTATGGGCATACAATGTGAGCCTAAGCACAGAAGAGTACAGGAGTATCACTTTCCACAATAAGTTTATTTCTGAAAAGTTGTTTTAAAGTCACTTCTTAAAAAGCATATACAGTTAAAATGTGGTAGGGAATATATCCTGTCTTTTTATAATGATGTTTTCCTCCCAGCATTCCTATAAGGTATATAGTGTAAATATTAGTTCTCCTTCCTAAAGATAAGGAAAATGAGGCAATGAAAGTTTTTGTGACTTTCTCAGAACATCATAAATCCGGGAAATATTGGTGCCAACATTTAAACTCTAAGAGCAGAACAGTTCCCTCTTTGGTTTGCTTTGCCCTCTAGGACAAGACATTTTAAAAAGAAACACGTCTTTAGAAGTGAATACATTTTTGAAATATTAATAACTAAATTTACTTGGGTAAATTAAAACTTTCCCTAACTGAATGTGTCTGAAACATTGTTTCCCATATCTAGGATGCATGCTCCCTAATCTTGGCCAAATCATATTTTGGAGTTAGTTATTATTGAACTTCATCATTGTATAGTAAGTAGTTCTATACATGTGGAGAAAGGTCCTTCTCCTTCCTGCCTCAGTGGAAAGTTGTCAAGTGTTCTCCTACATGATTTACTACTGCCCAACTCTTTTCTGAGTTTGGAAAGGGATAAACTCAATATCACTTCACTTTTTTAATTAGGGCTCACTTTGGGTCTCAGTGAGGTGCTATGTGATCAAAAATGTTTGTAAGCAACAACTCCTTTTGATTCTCTTATACTTTTCTTCCTCTTGCTATCTTCCCTTTCCCAATATGCAGCAACTTCTTGTACTTTCTCCAAACCACAATCACAATTCTGCTACAGATATCTGGTTTCATTTGTTTTTAGAAAGTTGATATTCTGATTCAGGGTAACCAATAACAGATTAATGCATTACACTGTGTGTCTGTGTGCATGCACCTGCATGTGACTTCATGATATGCATGGTGATATAATGAATGACCTAACATTGGCAAATACTTATAGATTTACTTAGCTTCTAAGAACATAGTTGACAAAAACAGGTCAAGGAGATCTGTTCCTGGTTTTGTTTCCAGCACTATTCAATTGAGTGTGATGATCTCCACAGATGTGTTTTTTGATACATGGAATCAATGTTCAGATGGTAGTTCAGATGGCCCTTTTTAAAGAGGAAGATGCTAACAGGTCTGGAAAGGTGCAGGAACTGCAAAGATGAATATGGTTCATATGTTAATTGGGATGCCAGGGATCACAACACCAATGCAAAGCTTTCTGTTATTCATGAAACAAAGAAACTCTTATGCTCCAGCTATCTATATGGCAGGGGTTACTCTTCCATAAGCATCCCCTATTTATTTGTGACTTGTAACATTGTCTATTCATAGTGCTGGGACATCCTAAGGGGCCATCTTATGTCTCACCACACATTCTATGATATTTTCCCACATTAACAGAAGGTAATTCATTGCCTTAAAGAAATTACATCCTAATCATAAGATAAGAGAAAAAAAAATGTAATCCCATCCTCAACTCAGTTGATGTTGTCAAAAGGAACTAGAATGTAATCACAAGGTGCTAAAACTAAATATAATAGAAGCATCTATATCCTGATCTCTTATGAGGTGAGAAAACCCCTACAATTGAGTAAAAAAAAAAAACATTATTGGATTACTAATCAAATTACTCACATACCTAAGGGCCTTAGATAGCTAAATCACAAATTAATCACAGCACTTAAATTTTAAGAATTTGAAAGTTGGTGGCACTGAAATTTAGGAGCTGCATATGGAGAAGATCCTTACATGGGGAAAGAGAGAATATTCTGGACTCACATACACATATTGGTGCTTTAAAAGTAGCTACTAGACCAATAAGAGTCACCACAATCAGCAGGGAGTGGACGCACATACTAAAGATACACACAGAAACACACACAGACACACACACAGAGTTAACTGAGAGGAAAAGCAGTTTCAAGGCATATGACTCCTAGCAGAGAAGACAGTAGTTTGATGATGAAGATTAACCTTTGGGAGTGCACCTGGGTAACTCAAACAACAAAACTGCTATAAACAAGAAGATTTGCATGAGGAATCTATAAATGGAGAAAGGGCTTCCAGGCCCTACTATAGAACCAGGAACTGTGAGTTGCCTTTGATATATTTGAATCCTACATATATTACACTGCTTTATAAATTTAAACCCAGTCATCTTATGTATATTTATTGGACAGTGTGACAGAGGCATATAGGTGGGGGTAATTTTGTACTTCTTCTTACTACATGATTTTAATAAATGTCTCTAATAGGAGCTAATTTTGCCTACTAGTTGATTATTAATGGTAAGAACATAAGTGGGGGTTCATGAGATATAGTGTTATTAAGAGTGCAGATCCAGAGTATATAAAGCCTGAGATAGTAGCCACTTTGGGAGGGGTGGGAGTGGGGGTCAGTGCAAGTGTAAATTGAAGGAGGGCGTGTGTATGAGGGCACGTGCACCCATGCATGGCAGGGACAATCATAGCAAAATGATATAGGTAATCTAGGGTCATGAGACTTTGCAGCACATAATTTTAAGATTGTATATGTTATTTTAACAATTTACAATTTAGATTTTGGGAACATGTTGTCTAGTGTAAGTGCCCTTTTTTTTTAATAAGGCAGAGGTTCAGACATAATTTGACCCTTAATTTCCTTTTTGGATCTGGGTGCCTAAGTCCCAAATGTAGACATTGATAAGTCCTTTGGAGAGAATATGCACATGCAAAGCCCTTCTCTCCCCAAAAAACAACCACAACTGGTCCAGAACTCAGGATTAATTTGCTATGCTATGTCTTCAAAAGAGATGGCAAAATGAGTTGAACAGATCATGAGCTCAGAGGTTTCCTCCTTCTAAAAATAGTTTATCATTTCAAGATTATCAATCAGCGAATTTATCCTAGAGGTATTTCCATTTACTAAGACAAATAGAAACTTTCTTCAGTCCTCTTTACAAAGTTTCAATGTACATGTCTATACTCTATAAGAGAAGGAAGCTAAACTCCTCATAACATCAAACTGAGCAATTTATTTTATGTATATATAAGGTATTAGGGAGTGAGGAGTTAGGGGCAGCAAGTACTTTCTCCTTTACACGTATGAAAAATTTTATTTTCTTCTCTGATAAAACATATTTCCTACTAATGATTTCAATAGAATATGACTTTCTCTAGGATCTCATTTATTGTGCTTTAGCAATTAAGCTGAAGGACCTGGAGTTAGTGGAATTATGTAACAATGGCAATAAATAACCCCTAAAATGTATAATGCCACAAACAAAAATATTAAAATTTGGAATAGCACAGAAAGTTTAACGAAACACCCTAATCAGCTGTTTACAAATATTTATGTCCTTCCTTGAGTTATAGGAAATATTGTTTTAATGCCACATATTCTTCCTATAGCCCAAAGAAGAGATGAAATACCTAAGTGCCCTCTTGCTCTACAACTTTAGTAAATCAAATGCACAGTGTTTTTCATAACTACCAATTGAGACAGAGAGATTATATTGTATTTAAGCAAGTCCCTTCAAGCAAATCTTATGAATTGCAAATTAGGAGAAAATCATCCCAGGAAAAAGAAATGATTGAAGTTTATTGCTAACTTTGTTAGTCTCCATCTCACAAAACTCTTCATTTTCAAATTCGTCTGGGGTCCAATACACCCCTGCATTCTTATCATCTCCTTTTGGAAACAGCTACATTAGTAAAATAAATACTTTCTAAAATTAAACAAAATATTAGCCTTTGGCTATGCCTACTTGAAGTTACCAGATTGATATGTGATAAAAAATTCTATTTTGACCCATTCAGCACTGCCTATGTGTATAGGGATATTCCAATACTCACTGGAACTTTTACCAAACTGAGAAAACTTTTGATTTCAAACAGACATTAGGAAGTAGAAGTCATTATTCATGTCACTCATGGACCAACAAAAGTTTCAATTCATGCAAAGGCCATATAAAAGAGGAAGGCTAATTGGATTTCATAAGTATTCCCTGTGGAACACAGCCTTTGAAAGCATCAGGGTACCTCATCTATTTGGCATCACCAGAGACTGAGTTGTTCTATAAAAGTGATTTTTAATATAACTGAAATTTATTCTTTTAGTTTATAAAGCAATTTGATTTATTTAAATATTTTTAATGTTAGCTAAAATCTATTACTCATATCCTTACTTACTTAAGCTTGGTGTACTGAATCTAATTTAACCTTTTCTTGATGACTCAAAGCCATCATGAATATAAATGATAGATTGCAGCAGGGACAAGTGAAATGGGTAGAGTTCTTACTTTAAATAATCCTAAACTACTGTGCTCTGATGGCATGTCAACTTACTGGTCCACCAATGGACAATTTCTTCTGTTTATTTTATTTAGTACACATATGTATATACACAATGCATCTGTATATGGCTTAATCTCTTCTTGTATGTAACAAGGACATACATCTTGACTTTGTATATATATATTAAACATTAATAATCTCTTTATTTCTCTGTGTCTCTCTTTCACACACACACATACACACACACAATTACACAAAGGATGGTAAATAAGGAAGTTTCTTGAATAGTATACCCTTAAATGTTTGTACAATTAGATTTTGTCTCCAATACATACACATAGGCACACACAGAAACACAATGAGAAAGAGAGAGAGAGGAGAGAGAGAGAGAGAGAGAGACACACACACACACACACACACACACACAAAGAGAGAGAGAGAGAGAGAGAGAGAGAGAGAGATATGCTTCTATCCTACCTACTGTCAAATGAATGTGAGAACCTATAGACTCCATCCCCAATATCAACACACCTCTCTGTCTGCCTTTCATGCAGTACTGCATGAGAAAATAATGATCCAGTCTGATTTTTGTTTCTTGAATCTTGGATTTTCCAATCACGATTCCATCTGATATTTTTTTTTCAAAATTCTTTTGTAGATTTTTTTTTTCAGGGATTAAACAGAAGTTTAATTTCAGAGTGAAGAAAACCCTTGCAAGCATAAGCCACCTACTCCCACCCCTCCACCTCAAGGAACGTTTAACATGCTGAGGTAAAGGTAGGTCTTACACACATAAAAAAACCACAAGTGGATTTGACTGTGACACAATCATTCTTAGCAGTTTCCACAACAGGCTCATGCATGGACAATGCAGGTGTTCCTGGGTCCTGTGGAAACAGTTCTTCAGTGGACTGTCTCAAGTCTTGAGGGTCATTGAGCCTTGTGATTATTCAGTGGGGTACAGAACCAGAGTTAGTGTGGCAGGGGCAGGAGTATAGTTAGTTATAAGAAAAAGGGATTGTGAGCACATCAAGAGATGTGATAGATGGCTCTCAAGTCCCTGGGAAATAGGGGAAGCTCCAAGAAATCTAAGCAGTTATTTATTAATATGAAAATCATAAATCCCTCAGTGAGGACCTGGTGCTGGTCAATGAAATATACTTTGCCAAAGGGTGAGATCAACCAGAGAGGCAAAGATTGTTGTTATGCCAAGCTTATGACACACCCTGCTTGCTGGATCTTAGTTCTGGAAAACAGTGTATCTCCTGATATCTTGACACCTCCCTCCCAAAAAAGAGAGCAACTGAATTATTACAATTTTATACTTATTTTATTTTAATTAATACACAATATATGAGAGATGGTGTGGTCTAGTGTTAAGAAAACAAACCTTGGAATTAGGAAGACTGGGGCTTATTTAAGTCCTCCTTCTGACACATACCAGATGTATGACCATGAGTAAAACACTCTGCTTCTCAGAGTTCCAGGCAACTCTGAGGTTAAGTTACTGATATGCTAAAGATCATCATTAGCAGAAAGACTTCCCTACACCAAAGAAATTGCCCATCTGGATTCTTCCCACACCCAAAGAATAAAGCAAAAGCACCAATTTCAGTACTGTAAGGACTCATTGCTTCAGTGTGGGCCTTGTCTCCCTTCATGCACATGGAATTCTCTCTCTACCTGAAATCAATCTTTATGGATTGATCTGGTTTTAAAAGCAGTCAAATGTCTAAGAATCAAGCCAGATTAATTCATAAACAACAGATAATCCAGTGTTAGGTTCTTTTTTTAACATTTGTTTTTAAAGCATTGATTTCCATATTCTTTCCCTTCCTCCCTCCTCACCCACCCCCACTGTGAAGACAAGCAATTAAATATAGGTTGTAGATGTATAGATATACAAAATGTTTCCATAATACTTATGTTGTGAAATACTAACTATATTTCCCTCCATCCTATCCTGCCCCCCTCCACTTATTCCATTTTCTTTGACCCTGTAATTTTTCAGACCTATGTGCTTCCAACTATCCTCTCTCCCAATGTGCCCTCCCTTCTATGAACCCCCCTCTTATCTCCTTCCCCCCTACTTTCCTATAGGGTAAGATACACAATTGAATGTGATTGTTATTCCCTCCTTAAGATAAATTCAATGAAAGTAAGGTTGACCCATTCCTTTTTAGCTTCCTGCTTGTCCCTCCATTGCAACAGTTTTCTCTTGCCTCTTTTATATGAGATAATTCACCCTATTCTATCTCTCCCTTTCTCCTTCTCCCAATATATTCCTCTTTCACCTCTTAATTTTATTTTTTAGATATCATCCCTTCTTATTCAACACATCCTGTCACCTCTATTAATTATATACATGTACACACATATACAAACACTCATATATTTATGCATGCATCCACCCTCTTATACATACATATAAATGTATGTATACATATATACGCATATACATATATATCCATATCCATTTCCATATGTGTATACACACACACACACACACACACACACACACATATATATATATTCCCTTCAACTATACTCATACTGAGAAAAGTCTCATGAGATCATTATTGTTTTTCTGTTTAGAAAAGTAAATAGTTCAACTTTAATAAGTTCCTTATGATTTCTTTTTTCTGTTTACCTTCTCATGCTTCTCTTTCTTCTTATATTTGAAAGTCAAATTTTCTATTCATCTATTGTTTTTTCATCAAGAATGCTTGAAAGTCTTCTATTTCATTGAATGACCAGATTTTCTCCTGAACCATTATACTCAGTTTTGCTGGGTAAGTGATTCTTGGTTTTAATCCTAGCTCCTTTGACCTCTGGAATATCATATTCCAAACTTGTTATCCAGCAGTTCTCAAACTGTGGGTTGCAACTCTTTTGGGGATCAAACAACCCTTTCACAGGGATAACAGAGGTCACCTAAGACCATCAGAAAACACATATTTCCGATGGTCTTGGAAACCAAGACACTGCTCCTCTATCCATTTCCAGACAGGTCTGCCCACATGAAGGTACACCCACCTATGAATATTAAAGGATCAAGGCATTAGGAAGGTTGAAAACCACTGCTTTAATCCCTTAAAGTAGAAGCTGTTAGATTTTGTGTTATCCTGATTGTGTTTCCACAGTACTCAAATTGTTTCTTCTTGACTGATTGTAATATTTTCTCCTTCATCTGGGAAGTCTGGAATTTGGCTATAACATTCTTAGGAGTTTTTTTTTTTCTTTTAGGATCTTTTTCAAGAAGTGATCAGTGAATTCTTTCACTTTCAGTTTTGCCCTCTGGCTCTAGAATATCAGGGCAACATTCCTTGAGAATTACCTGAAGGATGATTTCTATAGTCTGATTGCACTTCCTCTTTTTATTCATCTTGACAGCCAATTTCTTGACATTTGAGCTCTTTGCAATGGAAGAAAACTGCTTCCAGAGTGGAGAAAGTTGTGTCCCAAATTGCTGGGGTTTGCACAGCTGCTGCCAGGGCTGCTGTCAGAGGTCTGAGGAGGGCACCCTCTCTACATCCACCACAAGATCTGGCACACTGGTGTTCCTCACCCCAGGACCACCACCCAAGACTGTGAGCTAGATCCAAGCAGGTCAAAGCAAGAGCAATTACCATCTGAATGGTCACTTGGTCCCCCTACAATCTGTTGGCCAGAAGCTCCAGAAGCAGCCATACTTTAGCAGCTATAGCTGCCATGCTGCTGCACACCTCTCACCTAGGGAGCAGTGTCTGGACTACACTCTATTCTCACCTTGGATTAGTGGGATTCCAAACTGACCTTTTACTTTCTCTTTGGTGTTTATAGGTTGAAAAGTCTAGAAACTGCTACAGCTGCCAGGGATTCACTTACCTTAAGTCTACTATGGCTGATCTGTGCCATTGGTTGAGGCTACCCTGGGTGTGGGCAGGGCCAGCACATGCATGATTGCACTGGGCTTCCATCTAGGTATGATAGATCCTTCCTATTGGCCTGCCAGGCTGCCTTCAGTTGGATATTTGTTTTTCTCTGTCACTTTGTGGGTTCTGTACCTCTAAAATTTGTTTAGAGTCATTTCTTATGGGTACTGCAGGTGAATGAAGCAGGATCTCCAGCAAGTTCCTGCTTTTACTCCACCATTTTTACTCTGTCTCTCTCATTTGAAAAAATTTTTTTAGTGAGGTGGGAATGGGGAGTGGAAATTTTCCATATTCCTTGTAACTGTGCCATCTTAGCTCTCTGTGTTATCTTTTTTCTTGTGAAAATGTTTTAAATCATCAAAGGCAATTATTATGTCTTCATTCTACCAGACTAAACATTCCAGATCCATCAAGAAGTTATTGTGTAAAATGAATACAACATTCTACTTCATCCTGGTTTCCTTCTAGTACTAAAATTCTATGACACAATATGAAACAACATCTAAAAAATTTTAAAAACATATAAAATAATTATTCAAATAGGTGGCTATTAAATGAATTCCTGATAGCTTTGTCTTTCAGGGGCCTTTAAAATTTACTTCTGGGTTTATAGATATTAACTGGGCAGTTGTGTTTTCCAGAAGTCTGACCACTATAATTAGAACTCTACTCTTCTAATTTAAGTCATTGTCTAAAACAAGAAAATATATCAGGCTCATTAACAAGAATTTAAAATCATGTACCAAATTCTTCATTTTGAAAGAAAATGTAGGCATTACCTTGGAATTTAGAGAAATTATGTTTTCTTATTTGGGTAAAAGGAAAACCACTGAAATGGTTCATTTTGTCTGCTGTCTGCTTAAATGGCAAAATCTTAAATTATTCAATTTTTCAGGGGAATAGAGGAAAGGAAAAGCATATAAAAACAACACAATTCTATTTATAGAAATATCATTAAGTATTATCAAAGAGAGAAGCTGTAGGATGGTGTGTTTTGGAGGGGAGGGAAGGTAGAGGGTCCTTTCCTTTACATATATCTTGCAGCAATTCTTATACTGTGGGTTGCACCATGGGGTGCCAACCCACAGTTAAAGCTCTTATTAGGGATCAGAAGTGGAAAAAAGTTTAATTCCTTCATAGATAATATTATTTAGTGAACCTCAGAGGGAAAAAAAAAATCCTTTCCTTCCTTTTTTTTTATTTTGTCAAGATATAATTCCAATAGTGTGTTTACTTAAAATTATATTTTGATTAAAATACCATGAATGAAAGGAGAAGAGCAACTGTACTATCATGGAGGGAAAAAGAAACTGGATTCAAGTTTTTTGTTTGGTTTGTTTGTACTTTTTTTTCAGACTGAAGTTAATATGGTTATCTCCTTCACTCTTACATTTGTAATTGGCAAATTTAAAAGATTAATTTCGAAGCCATTTCAGTCATAAAACTCAAATGAGTACATCTACTTACAAGTGTTTATATATATAGATAAGAGACAAACAGAACAAATGGATGTGTGACTGTGTGTGTGTGTGTGAGAGAGAGAGAGAGAGAGAGAGAGAAAGAGAGAGAGAGAGAGATATTCTGTGTATGTGTATCTTCAATATCTTCTAAGAGTTTTCTGTTACCTAGGTATATCAATCAATTAGAAATGAATGAGTGAATACTATATACCAGTCCCTGTTTGAATGTTTCATTTTAGTGTGAGGAGTCCCTAAGATTGTCCAGACTAAACTGGCAGTGAACAAGTTCAATCAGGTTCTAATAAACTGTAAGAGTTTTGAGCCCTATATCTGCCACCTGAGAACATGCCTAGAGAAATAGATAGAAGCTTATGCCTAACAGCTTACCCAGAGTCAATGAGGCAGACAATCTACTAAGAAATGGAAGGAATGTAAATTGTGACAGGATAAGAAATGACCATAGTAATGAAGTCCCAGAACTCTTTAGTAATTTTAGAACAATGAGCCATTATACTTTACATTTATAAAACTGGAAAATATCTTCTGTGACATAAAAAGATGAAATCAACGTTGAACAACTCTACTTGGAGGGTGCTTATTTAACCAAGTTTTACTTTAAATAAATAAATAATCAGAATAACAAATAGTTTTTAATCATCTGGATATCTTCCAAATATACGATTTTGAAAGAGCTAAACTGAAACTTCAAAGACTGGGGGGATGTTAAACAATAATCTTCAAGAAATTATTCTGTAAAAAGTTATTTGATTTTTTTTAACTGAAAGAACAATACACTAACAAGATAAAAATAATTTTGTTCAACACATTTAAGTAAAATAAGAAAAAAATATTTTCCCATATGACTTTTCCTCCATGATATAATTCTTGGAATCACTGTGAGTCAGTTAACAAACATCTGTTAAGGATATACTACATTTTCATAATACTTAATGGTATTTCTATAAATATAACTGTGGTATTTTTTATCTACTTTTCCTTTTCCCTCTTCCCCTGTGTTGATTTATTGGATTACAAAGAAAGGCAAAACATGATCTCTATTCTAATGAACTCACATTCTTTTTAGTTTAACATTTCAATCCTATATTTACATTAACATCCTTTTCTTTTTTTATAATTCTAAGTTCCAAGTCCCTCCCTTCAACTTCTCATATCCAATGAGAAAGTGCATAACAAGATATCAATTATACATCTGAAATTACCAAAAAAAAAAAAAAAAGTATTTCCAGACTAGCCATATTTTTTTTTTAAGTGAGAAAAGTATACTTCTATTTGCGTTCAGAGTCCATTAGTTCTCTCTCTGGAAGTAGATAGCATTTTTTGATTATTAATCTTTTGGAATTGTCTTGGATCATTTTGCATTGATCAGAGTAGCCAAACCTTTCACAGCTGATTATAATTACAACACCACTGTTACTGTGAACAATGATGTCCTGGTTCTTCTCACTTCATTATGCAGCAGTTCAGGGAGTTCACAATCAATGAGAACAGCAACACACAATAACAAAACAAAAACAAAATACTGTTTACAAACAAGTTCTATAAAGCACAAACTGGAATTAATCAACAAAGGGAAGGCAATAGAATTAAGAAAGCTTGAAAAAGGTTTCCTGTAGAAGGTGATATTTTTGCCTAGGATTTGAAGGAAGCCAAGAAACCGGGGAGACAGACATAAGGAGAGAACTCATTTCAGGCATAGGATAACCAGTTTAAATGTTTGGGAAAGTAAACATGGTGAGGTATCTAATATATCTTTTACTGGTGATCAGCCTTTTTTCTGTTGTTTTTTGAAGGGGGAGTGCCTGACAATTGGGGCTAAGTGACTTGCCCAAAGTCACATGGTGCAAATGTTAAGTGTCTGAGGCCCAATTTGAATTCAGGTCCTCCTGACTAGAGGGCCTGTGCTCTATTCATTGTGCCACCTAGCCATCCCAGTCAGTCTACTTATAATCTCTGATTTCTAACTTCCTGCCACCTAGATTCCATACAATTACAACATTTATAATGCAAGTTACTTTAAGAAGGAAACTATTCTATTTAATTTTTATATTCCTATCACTTATCATTTGAGGCAAATAACTGGTGTTTAGTAAATCTTACCTGTTTTTAATTTTTTATTTCCAATTTATCTCCCTTCCTTCACCCTTCTCCCATCCATTGAGAAGGCAAGGAATATAATAACCACTATAAAAATGAAATCATGCAAAAATTTTGCACATTAGTCATGTTGTGGGGGTGAGGGAAGCAAAAAAGTAAAAGAAAGTAAAAAAAATATGCACTTCAATCTGTACTTAGAGTTCATCAGTTCTCTCTCTGGAGGTGGAAAATATTTTTTCATTATGCGTCCTTCATAATTGCCATGTATCATCATGTTAATAAGTCTTTCACAGTTGATTACCATTTTAATAGTTTTGTTATTTTCTAAAATGATCTCCTAGTTTTGTTCCCTTCATTTCACATTAACTCATATAAGTCTCTGTGAGATCTTTTGAAACCATCTCCTTCATCATTTCTAGTAGCACAATAGTTTTCCATCAGAATCATATACCAGAGTTTGTACAGTCATTCCACAATTGACTGGTATTCCCTTAACTTCAATTCTTAGCCACAACAACAACAACAACAATAAGAAATCTTAAAAATACTTTTGTACCTATACATCCTTTTACTTTTTCTTTGATCTCTTTGTGATACAAACTTTGTAATTGTGTTGGTGGTTTTCCTTCATTCTCAAAGAGGACCAAAATGATATCACTATGTTAGAGTCAAGTTACATTGTGTCTGACTGTGACTGATCAGAACAAAAGGAGTTCAAAATGCTCTATTACAGGTCAGGCATAAATAAACTATATGAACATTGTGGATGAATTATTTGCACATCTTGTGTTTCTTTTGAGCTACTTGAATTCTTTCTTGCTCATAGAGCATAGCAACATTTTTAAAAATGGGTATGCCATGCGGGGCAGTCCTTTGCTAGCATCTCTCAAGTCATGAAATCAATCCCAAAGTTCTAAAAATGATGCTGGGAATGTCCTTTTATCCATTCTTCTGACCTTCATGTAAGCATTGGTTTTGTGTGAGTTCTCCATAAAATAGCATTTTAGGTAAATGTATGTTTGGTATTAAAACAATGTGGCCAGTCATCAAATCTGTGCTCTCTGCCTTTGAGTTTGAACACTTTGGGCAGTTTAGTTTGAGAAAGGACCTCAGTGTCCAGTACCTTATTCTGCTGGATGACCTTCAGAATCTTCCTAAGACAATTCAAATGGAATTAATGAACTTTCCTGGCACTTTTTCCTGGTATACTGTTTGGGTTTCACAAGCATACAATAGGTCAGGACAATGGTTCTGTAAACCTTCAGTTTGGTAGTCAGTCTAATACCTTCAACAATATGTTCATCAATCTCATTATCAATGTCCATTTCTGGAAAGTGCTGCCAAGGTAAGTGAACTTATCTGCAACATTAGAAACTTCTCCATTTAATGTAACTGATGGTTCCACATATAGATGGTGTGGTGATGGCTAGTGGGGTACCTACGTTTTGGGTGTTAATGGAAAGGCAAAAATTAGCACAAACAGTAGAGAATTCATCCATACCTTGTTGCATCTCAGCTTGAGAGGCTTCATTGAGTGCACAATCATCTGCAAACAAAAAATCATGCACCAATCCTTCCTCTACTTTAATCTGGGCTTGTAGACTTTTCAAGTTAATACCACATTTTGTGTGAGTATTTCTAGGTCAAAGGTTAAACAGTTTTACAGCACTTTATGAACAGTTCTAAATTATTCTGCAAAATTGTTGGACCACTTATGGCTCTAATAACAATGCATTAGTGTAGCTATTTTTTCTCCACTTCTCCATCATTTGACATTTTTCTATTATAAGTGTGTGTTGGTAGATCGATTAATTTTTAGAGCAGTATGAATTAGACTATGGCAGTTATTTTTAGTTCATCAACTAGGAGTAATATAATCAAATTTCAAAACTAAAATTTGAAAGCAAAGAAAATTTCAGATGCAAAGCATATTTTAAAACATGGTAAATAACTCCTTCCCTCCCTTTTCCCCTTCCTTCCCTTCCTTCCTTCCTTCCTTCCTTCCTTCCTTCCTTCCTTCCTTCCTTCCTTCCTTTTTTCTTTCCTCCTCCTCCTCCTCCTCCTCTTCATCCTCCTCTTCCTCCTCCTCCTCTTTGTCCTCCTCGTCCTCCTCCTCCTCCTCCTTCTTCTTCTTCTCCTTATTCTCTCTCTCTCTCTCTCTCTCTCTCTCTCTCTCTCTCATAAAGCCTTTCTTTCAAAAGCCATTCAACAGGAATGAGAATCCCTTTTATTTTTCAGGAAATTGTGCTAGCCTCTATAGATACAAAGAAAGAAAAATCTTTTAACAACAAGATGAAATTCTACTGGGAAATAAAATGTACATAGAAAATAAAATGCAAAATGTGTTTTTTAAAAGTATTTTACAAGTTAAAATCCCCAGCAACTGAGGTGATAGGCATCCTATACAAGGAAAAAAAGTAATTTCTAAGGCAGAAGTAGGGTGAATGTTTATTCAAAACAAGTGGGGGCAACTTATGGAAATGCATGGAGATGAGAAATAAAATGTATATGAGGAATATTGATTAGACAACTGTCACTCAGAGATCTCCATCTATCTATCTATCTATCTATCTATCTATCTATCTATCTATCTACCTCGCTCTACACATTTGAGAGAAAATATGTAGAAAATTTGAGGCAATATTTGAGCAATTCAGTGATAACAATATTACCTTTTTATACAATAAGATATATTTGGTTAACACATGTGGTGAGTTGAAATTCAAAAGAACAATATTTATTAGTAAGTTCTATAAAATATTCAGAAATGTAGAAGCAGTCAAGTTTTTTAGTACAGAAAAAAATATGCAATAAAGGAAGGATAAAGAAGGAAAAATTAACTTTATAACATATTTGAACATATATTTATTGTCAACAATTGCACAAAGTTGATGGTTTGTAATATAATTCATTTTCTCTAACAGAAGTGTTTTAGAAGACTTAAATGACAATAATTCATATCAAGCACCAATTATCTCTACCTGTACTTGATGTCAGTCACCAATAGGGATGGTCATAGACCTAAACATAAAATAAATAATTAATATTCTACTCCCGAGATCTTGGCAGAATAGATATAGAGAAGTCCCACTTCACCAAGTTAAAGAAATCCTAAGATTAGCTAAGTAGGATATGTCAGTTTCAAAATTCAGAATTATATAACCAAATGCCAAATTATATAGCTAGAAGACATTTGGTGGGGTAGGGAGTTTGGGGTGGAGTTAAGACAGGACTTTGAATATTCTAAAGAAACTAATCAGGAGCATCAAAAACATTTCCATTTGTTGTAATTGATCCTTCCACTTATGGATGATGAGGTGCTGACTTGTGTTGTTTTCAGGCCAACATTAGCATAAGCAGCAAAGAAGAGAGCCATGCCCTGTTGTATCTCAGCCTCAGAATGTGCACAGAGTGCACAATCATCTGTGAAAAATGTCACACCAATTCTCTTTTCACTTTAGTGGAAGGGCTGAGAATATTTTTCTCCTTCCAAACTGATTAAGGTCTTCTGACACATAGTTTAATTAATGTCTTTGGTTGATTGTTTGATTCTATAAAGATAGGAAAGTGTAATAACTTGTTAGTAATTTCAAGAGGAGTGAGGGTAAATAATTGTTCCATTCAAACATTCAATTCATATTCCCCATCCACAGACAAAAACAACAACAACAATGATGATAAAAATTCATATAGAAAGCACTGTAAGTTTTGCAAACACACATTATCTTATTTTTCCACAAAACAAACTTGTGGGTTAGGTAATCTTTTCATTCCCATTTTGCAAATGAAGAAATTGATTTGCCCATGGTTACAAAGCTAGTAAAATTGTGAGGATGGATTTGAATCTAAATCTTCCTGATTCCAAATCTAGCACTCAAACCACAAAATTATGAAGTTTTTCCACCCTTCCTCTCAAATTATAAGATTCTGTTAGTCTTATGTATTTCCAATTTGGTCATGATTCAAATAAGACTGCCCCTATTGGTGGTGCTTTCTGAATATTCACTTCAAAGTATTTTCATGATGTAAAAAAATGACTCTAATACTAGAATTTTATCTTACATGAATTTATTCTTGTCAATTCTTACATGTATAGTTTCTATCATCAGATCTCTCTGAGATTGTAGGTATTGGAAAACTTTTTAGAAATTGTTAGAATATATGGGTTGGCTAGGTGGCACAGTGAATAAAGCACTGGCCCTGGAACCAAGAGGACCTGAATTCAAATTCGGCCTCAGAAATTTAACACTTACTAGCCATATGACCTTGGGTAAGTCACTTAACCCCAATTACCATGACCTCCCCCCTCCAAAAAAAAAGAAATTACTGGAATATCATCTATTTTTTGAGGTATACTTTAATGAAAACACATTCTGTAATAATAAATTCTAATGTGCTAACATAGAAATACAGCTTATGAAAGACAGTGGTAAAATAACTTTATCTGTAAACTTTCAGAATGTAAAAAATCAGAAACTTGTAATAACTCTAAGGGAAATTCTCTATTATTTGGATTGTCAAAGAGGTACATTCAACAGTGGTTAACCTCTAAAATGTTGAATCAAAGAATATTGCTTCCTCGGTTAGGAAAAAATGGAAAGGTTAAAAGATTACAATTATATTCTTTTACTTCTCTTTCTCTTTCACTGTACCTGTATTATTTGATATCATGAAGATGGATCTTTGTAGGGCACTATATATTTTTTCTCTCTCTACTTTTTTACTTGATAATGTAATTTGTGCCTATAGGTTCAATTATCATATGTATATCAATGACTCCCAAATTTAAACATCCATCTCTATTTTCTCCTGAACTATAGTCCAAGACAAGTTTTGCAAAGAGCACTCATTATCATTAAATGCAATCTTGCTTTTCTTCTGAATTTCTCTACTGTTTTAAGTATACTACCATCCTCAAGATCATTCAAGATTTACAAGCTCAACTTCAGTGTCATTCTGATCTTTTCACACTTGCTCATCCCATTTATCTAATTAGTTGGCAAATCTTGTAAATTCCGTCTCCACACTGCTATGTGTACATCTCATGTTATCCACTCTTATACCACCACCATAGTTGAGATCATTATCAACTAACTCCCAGACTATTGTAAAAGTTTTCCATGTTTCAAGTCTATACTAATTCTAATTGATCCCTCCACACAGAAGTCAATGTGATCTTCCTGAAATACAGGTCGAACAATGTCTCTCTCTATATATATACTTCACATGTCTATACATACACATATATCACACAGGTTTCAGAGTTATGACTTAAACTTTCTGACTTTAAAACTAGATCTAGTAGAACAAATTTGTGTATAATAGATTTGAGATAAACACAGCAGTAGATAATTACCTACTAATTTTACATACGAAAATGACCTGTCTAAACATTTCAATACCTGAGTCTACTAACCTTTAGTCACAAGACTTTCTACTTGTTCTTTCCAATTTTGATCTAGTTCTTATAAATTATCAGCAATTAGAAACAATCTTCTTCCCATCTTCCCCTCTAATAAATTTCATTCTTCCTTGGGAGGAGCCTAAATGGCAAAGTAAAAGCAAAAACTTGGCATGGGCTATGGCTTCAACCATCTCCAATACCTGTAAAAAAAAAATGACTCTAAACAAATTTTAAAGCTACAGAACCCACAAAGAGACAGAGAGAAACAAATATCCTGCTGAAGGTAGCCTGGCAGGCTGACAGAAAAGTTCAATTACAATATGTTGAGAGCTGAGTGCAGTCCCCAGTGAGCTGTGGTTCCATCTCCAGTGCAGCCTTGACCAGTGCCCAGACTGGTCAGAGCAGACTTCAGGAGAGTGAGTCACCAGCAGCCGAAGTGGTTTCCAGACTCCTTAACCCATTAACCACCAAAGAGTTAATAAAAATTCAGTAGGGAAGTCTTCTGTAAGGGTGAAGGAACAGCAATGTTCAGCCCTTGCCCCCAAGGCAAGAAGTGGCTGGAGATGCAGTGGGGACACATGACTATTTTCAGAGCTCTTGGTCTGCAGATTATAGAGAGACCAAGCAACCATTCAGAGGGTAATAGCTCTGCTTTGACCTGCCTGGATCTGTATCATGGTCTTTGGTGGGGGTTCTGGGGTGTGTGGCCAGTGAGACAGAGCTTGTAGGAGATGTAGAGAGGGCACTCAACTAATAGCATGAGCAGCTGCACAAAACCCAGCAATTTGGGACAAATTGGACAAAGCTCTCTCTATTTATGTAGGTAGAGTTCAACAATGGCAAGAGTTCAAAAGTCAAGTAATTGGCAAGATGAGGAAGCATAATCAGACCATACAATCCTTTTTTGGGGCAAAAAGGATTAAAGCATGGAATTGGAGGAGGACGATGAAGTCACAACTCCTGAATCAAAAGCTTCCAAGAAAAATATAAACTAGTCACAAGTCATGGAGGAGCTCAAAAAGGATTTTGAAAATCAAGTAAGAGAAGTGGAGGAAAACCTGGGACAAGAAATGAGAATGATGCAAGAAAATCATGAAAAGTGAGTCAATAGCCTGCTAAAGGAGACCCAAAAAAATCCTGAAGAAATAATATCTTAAAAAGTAGACTAACTCAAATGGCAAAAGAGGTCCAAAAAGGGAAAGAGGAGAAGAATGCCTTAAAAAAGGCAAATTTGCCAGATGGAAAAGGAATTTCAAAAATTCACTGAAGAGAATAATTCCTTCAAAATTAATTGGAGCAATTGGAAGCTATTGAATTTATGAACAATCAAGATACTGTAAAACAGATCCAAGCAAATGAAAAAATAGAAGGCAATGTGAAATATCTCATTGGAAAAACCACTAACCTAGAAAATAGTTCCAGGAGAGATATTTTTAAAAATATTGGGCTACCTGAAAGCCATGATCATAAAAAGAACCTAGGAATTATGCTTCAAGAAATTCTCCAGGAAATTTGCCCTGACATTCTAGAAACAGAGGGCAAAATAGAAATTGAAAGAATTCACTGATCACCTCTTGAAAAAGATCCCAAAAAGAAAACTCTTAGGAATATCATAGCAAAATTGCAGAGTTCCCAGGTCAAGGAGAAAATATTACAAGTAGCCAGGAAAGAAAAATTTTAATATTCTGGAAATACAACCAAAGTAACACAAGATCTGGCAGCTTCTACCTTAAGGAATTGAAGGGCTTGGAATATGATGTTCCTGAAGTCAAAGGAGCTAGGATTAAAAATAAGAATCACTTATCCAGGAAAATTGAGCATAATGGTTCTGGAGAAAATATGGTTTTTCAGTGAAATAGAGGACTTTCCAGCATTCTTGATGAAGCCTAGAGATAAACAGAAAATTTGACTTTCAAATACAAGAAGCAAGAGAAGTATGAGAAGATAAACAGGAAACAGAAATTATAAGAAACTCATTAAAGTTGAACTATTTACATTCCTACATGGAAAAAATGATCATTGTAATTTATGAGACTTTTCTTAATATGAAGATAGTTGAAGAGAATATATATGAATACATATATGTGTGTATAGGAGGGTGTATGTATGTATAAATATATATGTGTGTGCATATGTGTGTACATGTATACATAAACAAAGGACACAGGATGGGTTGAGTATGAAGGGATGATGTCTTAAAAATAAAATTAAGAGGTGAGAAAGATATTTATTGGGAGAAGGAGAAAGGGAGAGATAGATTAGGGTCAATTTTATCTCATATAAAAGAGGCAAGAGAATACTGTTACAATGGAGGGGGAGAGCAGGAAGGTAAAAGGGACTGGGTCCACCTTACTTTCATTAAATTTGGCTTAAGGAAGGAATAACATACATACTCAATTGGATATCTTCCCTTACAGGAAAATAGGAGGATAGGGGACAAGAGCAGGTATGAGAGAAACTAGGGCAGATTGGGGGAGAGGAGAGTTAGAAGCAAACACTTTTGAAAAGGGACAGTTTCAAAGGAGAAAATAGAATAAGTGGAAGGCAGGATAGTATGAAGGGGATTACAGTTAGTCTTTCATAATATAACTGCTATGGAAATGTTTTGTGTAACTACAAATGTACAACCTGTATTGAATTGCTTATGATCCCAGTGGAGGTGGGTGAAGAGGGAAGAAGGAAAAAAATCTTGAACACAAAGTTTTAAAAACAAAAGTTTAAAAACATTGCTTTTTACATACAACTGGGAAATAAAATATACAGTCACTGTGGTACAAAAATCTATTTTGCCCTACTTGAAAGTTGGGGGGGGTGATGGGGTAGGATATAAGAAAGAACAGATTGGAGGAAGGAGTATTCAGTAGGCTCACTATTTTGGGGTGGGGGTAGGGGAGAAATAGGGAGAAATATTTGTAACTCAAAATCTTGTGGAAATAAATGTTGAAAACCAGAAATAAATTAATTAATTAAAAAAATCATTCTCCTCTTGACCATTTCATCTATCACTATAAAGCTGCTTATTAAGATTCATTCCTTTTAAAATGTTTTCTCTCTCTAGATCCAATCAGATAAAATTACTTACAATGAAAGATTTGACTGAACTTTTTTTTTTAGCTTGACTATGTGAACATACTACTATAAGCAAGAGATTTCTTTTTCTCTATCATACAAAAATAAAATTAAATAGTCAGTCACTATTTTGAAGTCATTGAATTTAAGGACTTCGCATGTTTATTTTAGTGATACCACAAGCATCCAGCTTCACATAGAATAGAGTACTTTTATTAAGGAAATATGATTCTCTGTGTGTATAAAGTCATTACTCCTAATTACTATGGTTAACAAACTCATCTGTCCTAGAAGGAACATGATAATGCATATTTTTTGGTTAAAATGGAGCAAATATATAAAGACAAATCACAAACAATTTTTTAAATTAAGTGGAGTTCCATTTTTTAATAAACTTAAAGCACATGTCCTAACTGCATGTAAGGTCAAATGTGTACTACAGGTTAATGGAAGCTTTTTCTGACTCAGAGAAGATACCATTGGTGAAAGATTTTATGAGTAAATTAGGTCTGCTGATAATGCCAATACTGAGTAATTTCAATTGGCCTTTATAATAAAAGAATTGCGAGTTAATTCATTTGAGTTTATTTACTTAAATATATGTTTTCACAAATTAAAACAAAATGACAAAAATGATGACAAAAATGATTTTTTGCTTGTAGTGCCAGGCCCAACATGCAGGCTGATGACTTCCAGTTATTTTCCATCGTACCATGCCTCTCCATTGAGTGTACAATGCATATTAAACTACTCTTAGAATATTATTGAATTCAGAAACATTATCCATTAATGATGGGTATTCTTAGACTCCAAAATACTTTTTACTAATCTCTCCTGAGAGGTTGTCAGCAGTAGCAGTGAATTTCATTTTCCATGTCAATTTTAAGGCACTAACACAACATAAAAGAAACTTGATCTCTAAAGAGGTTTTGATGTTGGCAAATTAACCTTTCCTTTCTGGCAATGGGGATTTCGCCACACAATGAGCTAAAACTTTTGAATTTTGATTTACAGTAGGAAACCCTGTCCCCAAGAGTTAATGTATAACAATTTTCATAAGATACAGCTGATTTCCCCTGAAAGGCAATTTGTATCTCTCTTACAACACTATCTATAAAAATTGTACAATATCGGGATATTTCTAATCTAAGAAGACATGATTTGTTTCTCAGGATGAACATAAACTCATTCTTAGCATATATTGTTTTAAAATGCTCTGCATTAACTCACCAGTGCACACAGGCAATCTCCCAGAGATTAAAAATCACCATGTGGTTTTTCATACTTGGAAAATAGCATAAAAAATCTTTGGGAAAGCACAGTTACTGAGAAATATTTCTAATGGAAAAAAAGCATTACTTTTGGGGGCTGTTTAAGCATATGCATAGCAGGATACCTTTTTTTTTTTCACTTTTTCACTTATTTAGATTTAGAAGACTGAATAGTTCTCTCAGTTCTCTCGGGATGAAAATTTTTGTACTGCATAGCAACTATTGAAATACCTCTCTCAGATTCAATATCATACTCCTTTTATTTTATTGCCACACAATGAAACTTGCATGAATAATTCCACAAAGCTGTTAGGTGTATATGTTGTTTGTTTTTCTTTTTTTCTTCCAATTTTGCAATCAGTGTCTCATACTTACTAATATTAAAGGTCTATAAATACAAAAGTGATAGTCTAAATTGTCATAAATGACTCCAGTAAAGAGTATATTAATAAACATGAATTTTATTTTAATATTATGATTATATGGAATCACATCTTCATAATAGCATGATATTATCTTAAG